>JARHVA010007874.1:92500-292500 GCA_037957365.1 Torreya grandis
GAGTCAAATCATTTAGTCAAGCCTAAGTGGATTCTAAGGAGGGACTATTAGTCTCATGATTGAAAGGTAGCTAAAGAAGTGGTTTAAAGATCTAGGAATCTCCTAATTTCATGGAGTTTTGAGACCCCTATGGAAATGGGTGACTCCATTAGGCCTCATGGAGACTCTTCAATCCAAAAAATCATGAGGTTGTAGTCAAAGAAGGACTCATCTTGAGGGGATTTGAAGTTGTCTATGTTGCAAAATATAAGTTATTTTCTCTATAGTTTGTATTTATATGACAAGCTCAAAAGAGTTTTGGCATTATTTTGGAGATCATTTTATAAGTATTCATGGTATGGAATGACAGCCTAAGCATAGAATTGTGTCTAGAGACATATAGAATATAGATCGGTCTGTAAGACCAATATGACCATAGAGACATGTTGAAAATTGTTGATAGAGATGGAAATGTGATGAAATCCTATATATCTAAGAGATGCTTGAAGAATGTGTTGATGCCTCTATGTGTATCATAGGTACTCTTAGTGTTTAAAGAACACTTCTCATTTTATAACTCAAAGAATTTAGAGCATGAATTTTAGGTTGTAGTGATCTAGTCACCTATGATGAAATAGTGATAGAGCAAGCAAACTATTTCACAATATTTATAAAATGTGGTGGTTAGGTAGACATACATTTAACCAATGTATAGAATAAAATAGCATACACCCAAATCTTACCACATACCAAGCAAGTATCTAAGGATAATATGAATAAATACAAGTAAGGACTAACTTTACTTTAAATATTTACTACTGTAGTCAAATAGCATATGCACATCTTTATGTAGTGCAAATAAAATGAAGTAAACTTAAGATCATTCAACTAATCTAGCATTTACACAAAATTGCAACCTTATATTAAAGATGCATGTCCATAATTCTTAAAAACCATTCAAGTTTGAGATCCAAAACAAATAATTAAGAGAGAAGATAAATAACAATTCAAACAAACAAGATGAGACAATATTCTTAGAATTATCTACTTGTATTCATTGCTTCAAATTTTACACTAGTTTTTATAGCTTAAAACTCTCTACCTATTTATAAATGACAATGCTCATTTTATAGGCTTCAAGGAAGCATGTCAGTTAATTGCTTCAACTTAAAAGTGTACAAAATTTTAAGAACTATCCTTTCTACCAAGTTTATGAAATACACTAAACTTTCTAAAATATACTAACCCTTTAGGCAACATGCTAACAAAATACACGTGCCTTTATAAAAGAATATTCTATTTCCAAAATTTACAATGCTTTCTCAAAAGAGAATATCTTTAACCAACTGGTGGAACTTGTGTTGATGAAGACCCCTAGCTCTATTGAAGGAACCTCATCACCTTTTGATGTTTCTCATCAACTAACCAAAGTTGATAGTTGGTTCAAGGAGGATTTCATCTTCCTGGTCTACCAAATCATTCAAGTCCATGTCATTTGTTTCCAAAGACTCTTTAATGCTTTTTACCTTGGCTATCTTATTTTCTAAAGTTAGGATCATATCCATGATCCTTTTGTTGTCACCCCCAGATCTACCTTGACTGTTATTTATCACCTCCTACATGACCGAGGTGATTCTATGCTTGAACTCATCATCTACCATTATGCCCACATATATGAGCTTTTAAGGCTTCATAATCATGGTCCCTAGGAGTTTTTCAATTTTGTCTAGTAGTTCTTTATCATCTTTGATGAGCCTCTTTAATGATTTGGACCATGCACTTAGACTATTGATTTTATCCAAAATCAAGCCCAGGATGGTGTTGAGGTGAGTCATGCTAATAGTCTTGAAACTAGGGATTTTACCCTTATCAAGATGTTAATCAAATTCTTTAATTTTTCCCTTGAACTCTACCATTAGGTGATTAAGCCCCTGATAGTTGTGTCCTAGAGGGACAATACACTATATCTTAGCTTTGTTGACTTCAAAGATGCAAACATGTCATGGAATGATTTGCCAAACATTTCAATCATGGATTTAAGAACTAATAAAACTATCTACTTGTCCAAATCCTCATTCTACTTATGAAGGTTCTTTATTCATTGTTATAGACTGTGGATGCTAGTTTTCAACTAGGCACTTTAAGCTTTAGCCAACCCAAGTATATCCTCTTCATGGATGGGGTCCCCTCCTCATCTTTGGCCTCCTATTAGATTCAAAACAAAAAATGGTTCCACCTTTTGAAAAGTTAATTCCTCTCTACCCACCATAGCTTTGTTTATTGTTTCTCTTTCTAATCTAGTAGTGGTTGGGTCAAATTGGACACTTACTAAAGAGTGTGTCATTTTTAGAGGTTCTAGGGATTCTATTTGAGTACTAATTAAAGATCCAAAAGTATCCATTTATCTATCCTACTCTTTCTATTATAGAACCACTATCCAAGGCTTAAGTTCCTCATGAACTATGATGTTGGCAAAAATTTTGTTGGCCCATTGATGGTGCAATTGGGATATTTTGTATCTTTCCATATACAAACCATTTAGGAATGGTTGGACCATGAATTTTATTCTCATCACTAAATAAATTAACTTCACTCAAAGGGTGAGTGAGGGTTATTTTAGGCCTATTGGTTCCTATAAGGACCAACACTAATTCAACCATTCTCTTTTATGGGGGAATAACTGGAACTAAGTCTAGAGCTATCTCCTTGCCCTTTTCCTTTCCTATTTCTTCAACTTGGGGTTAAGGTTCTTTTTATTGATCTTCCTCTTCATCTAACCCATAATCACTTGTAAGTGCCTCCAAGTAATCTTACACTATATCATTGGGATGTAATGTAATCATTTTTATGTATTCAATTAGAGACTCTAGATTTTCAGGTTGGGTAGAAGAGGGTGCCCCTTTACTAGGTCTTTCTTCAAGTTTTTATTTTACTATACCTTATGTAATTAGTGCCTCTATATGTTCCAGAGGAGGCCTAGAAGATGGTCCTAGTAGAAAATGGTACTTTAAAGGATTCATTTTCCATATCTCACCAACTGGCTTCTCATCTCTCTTTAATGTAGCCTCGAGCTTGATATTGTATCTTTTCAATCTTGCTAGGACTTCTAAAAATGAAGATGCATAGATGTACATTATGTCATGGAAACCAAGCTAATGTTCATACTTCACATTAATTTTCTTAGCCTTCAAATAATTCACAACATTATCTTAGGGGTCCCACTACCTTAAATCATCAAGCTATAAATTGAAATAATCCTTGTGTTTAGAGATGGTGTCTACACTATCCTAATTTTACAACACTATTCTACTAATAGTTAAAGGAAAAGGTTGGAATATCCCCTTCCTCTTCTCTTTTCATACACTTTCAATTCCATGTAACATTTGGTATGCAATCTCTTATTCATCCAGCTTGGTGGGTGCATAGATTGGAAATTTGAGAGGCTAACATAAGGTTCCATCTATTCTAATTACAGTGCAATAAGGATATAACCAAAGTTCCACAATAATTTCCACATACTTTTTGCTTAATGTGTTGACTCTCATTATGGGTATCCTTATAATAGCCTCAAACAAGGATAGATACACATAGTCACAAATCAATTATATGTGGTCCCTGTACTTGAATATGTTCAATTTAGAATAGTAATGGGAGATTATCTGCCTTCCCTCAGATGACAAATTTTTGATGTTAGGGATGGTGGTGGTGGCTAATAAGGCATCCAAAATATAATATATCATAAATAAGTAACTTATAGTCCTCCTATTTATAACAAATAATTGTTGCTTCAGGAAAACACTAATCAATTCTCTAATAAGAGGAGTAAGTCATTTTTCAACTATGAAATATATACAAGGGACCCATAGCTTTCTGACATAAGTGGTGGAAGGGGCCCCAAAAAATCTATTTAGTAAAGTCATAATCATTCTAATCCCTACCCTAAATTAGGTGATATGGATACTTCCATTAGGGTCAGAAAATACATGGGTTCTTAGATATAGAATAGGACTAGGGTGGTTTTTAAGTCATTTTGGTTGGAACATTACTTAATTGTGCTAAAATACACCTAAGGAATGGGAAGTTTGTAGTAACTTTCAAAGGCCATCAGGTAAATCTAATAAAATTTCTTTAAATTATGTTCATGGATTATCATATTTTGATCAAGTCTATAATCCTTAAAAATAAGATCAATAACATTGATATAATGAACAGAATAGAATAGAATAATTCTAATTATGAAGATAATCAGACTGTGGTGGGGAGAAGTGTTAAAGACACTAATATTCTACTTAATGATCTAGATTTGACAAGAGAAAAGGAACATTTGGTTCTAGTTTCCAATCATGCTATGGAGATTCGAGAACAAGAAAAGGATGATCATGACCAGCATGAAGACCCTGCAGAGACAAAAGAGGATAAAATGATGGAAAGGGAGGACCAAATGGAAAAGAATGAGTCCTCTCCATAGGTGAATGCAGATGACAGATGTGATGTTTGGTAGAGGGACACTAAGCTCTCCTTCATGAATTCGGCCAAATTCAAAGTTGATGTAATTCTCCAAGTTGATTCGTGGATGTACAAGGAAATGATGGAGCTGAAGAAGAAAGTAGAAATAATGCAACATAACCAAGAAGCTGATAGGATCAAAATCAATAACCTGGAGAAGTAAATGAGTGATATTCCAATTAAACTTAAAGATTATGAGAATAATATGAGAAGGCTCATCAAGGAAAGTAGAATGAAAATGGAGGAGGTAACTTCTAGCATATGTGTGGCTGCAGCTAACCTTGGAAAATGAGCTAATGAAGAAATAAAATCTTTGGAGGGGCTAAGTAAGAGGACTAGGCAGAGCTCAAGGAAGAAAGCCCAGCAAGAAGCTGCTACATTAGCTGCAATATCCATACAGGATACTGCAATGATTGGAAATGAGGCTGTGAAGATGATCTTGGAATTAGAAGACTAAGGTCTTCTTTATTGCTATTGTTTTTGTTCTGGTCCTTTTTGCTAGATGTTATAACTAGTTCTGAAATTTAGATCTTAGTTTTAAAAACCTTTATTGAGTTTCTAGGTCTCTGTAAAACCTATGATCTTTTTTTTATGGTCTTGGTCTGTGGTTTCAGGTCCATGTAAAACCTGATTTTGATATTATTTTACAGTAAGTTTTAGGAATGTTCTTCTTGTTGGGTGTTATTGCTTCATCTTTCTTTCTTTGTTAAAGGGTTTTGGGGTCTCTTCAAAACCTACTTTTACCTTAATCTAAAACATTGATATAATTAAGTATCTTAGGTTTCACTACTGTATAGTGAAGACTAGTTCGGATAGAGACTATGTCATAGTAACTTTGATGGACTATGGCATTATTTTCATCCTCCTTGGTGATTTATTTTAACTCTTCAATGGCATAGAAGATCTTGGACCAGTTATTATCCTCTATATTCAATGCTACCACATCCAATATAATCAATGCAGATCCACAAATTGACTAAGTGTCAAATCACATTCATAAGGAATTTATAATATGTGCCCCATGTAGGGTTCTTCCATTATACAATCTAAATTATATGTAGGTTTAGAGGCATTAATATATCAAACTTTAGATAACATAGAGAGAGGTGGACAAGAAATAATTCCATTCTACTACTATGCTCACATAAATAGTAGAATGTGATCTACTCTACACATATGATACTTCATCGAGTGATATGGGCCCTAGTATAAAGCAAAGACTAGAAATGACTACCAAAAAGGGACTTGGCAAAAAGGGTTAAAATTCATGCACCAATATGATCACATGACAACCATTTGAATATTCCAAATATCTTCCATTCTTAGATATGCACATGGATCCACAATCATTCTACCACTAAATCCTAGATCCAAATCACCAAGAAAAATTTAGGAATCATGGACATGATGCCAAAATAAAATTAAGATATTGTATCTACCACCCCAAGGGGTATATTAATTTTAAAAGTCTTGATATATTATAAAATATTGTTCACCATTGTAAAAGTGGTTGACATTATTTTAGGTAATCTCATGCTACCAAAATTTGCCCTCCAAGAGTACTTCTATTGGATGGACCTTACATGTTAATGAGAGTTGAGTTCACCTCCCTCTATTCTTATTATAGTCTATGTGATATTTTTTTAGTTGATCTTTGTTTGTGGGCAACATCTTAAGAAAATTCCATAGTATTAAGCTAGCCATGGGAGACTACTTGTTGGATTCTCCTATGTTTGTTATTCACATTGGGGGAGCTGACATTGTTCTAGGAGTATAGTAGCTCACCACTTTGGGAACTATTAAGATGAAATTATATGAATAATTCATGTATTTTCATTCTAATTGAAGGACATTTGATCTAAGGGGATTAAGGTCTAAATCTCCACAACAAGTTAGATCCCATCAAATGACAAAGATTCCTTGAAAGGATGCTAAAGGATTTGTACTCGCTTATTTTCCATGGAAGTTCAGACAACTCAGCCATTTACACCTCATGATCTACAACAAGTGATTAATGCCCATTAAGTTTTTTTTGGTGACATGCTGAAAGGAATTGCACCTAGCCACACACATGATCATGCTATCAAACTTATTCTTGGTATTACACCACCAAACATCATGCTATATAGGTATCCCTATGCCTAGAAAAATGAAGTTGAAAAGATGGTACAAGAGATGTTGGATGCAAGAATCATTCACCATAGCCAAAGTGAATATTCTCCACCATTTATTATAGTGATAAATAAATGTGACACTTGGAATATGTGCCCTAACTACAAATAACTCAACAAGTACACTATCGAAGATAAGTTTTATATTCCTATCATTGATGATTTAATAGATGAATTAAATGGTGCTCTTTATTTTACCAATTTAGATCTACATTTTAGGTATCATTAAATCCAAATCCATGATAAAGACATACCCAAAACTACTTTTAGGACTCATGAGGGCCATTATGAGTTTTTGGTTATGCATCTTGGGCTACAACTCCACCTTTCAAATTTTGATGAATACTATATTTAGTCCATTTTTAGGAAATTTATTCTAGTATTTTTTGATGATATCCTCATTTACATAAAAAATTGGTAACACCATTTCCCCCATGTGAAATAGGCACTCTCAATTCTAGAACAACATCAATTTTCTACCAAACCTTCCAAATTTACTTTTGGAGATTGTGAGGTTGAGTGTTTGGGTCATTTGGTTTCATATGCAGGAGTGAAAGTGGATCCTAAAAAAATCCAAACAATGGTTGACTAGTCGATTCATAAGAAACTCAAGTAATTAAGAGGATTTCTAGGGTTAACTAGTTACTATCATAGGTTTATCAAAAATCATGGTACCATTACACCCCCACTCACCTCTTTGTTGAAGAAAGACTCCTTTTATTGGACTGATATAACTTCTAGGGAATTCGAACAATTGAAATTGGCTGTGTACCACTCTAGTATTGGCCACTCTTAATTTTTCCAAGATTTTTGTGGTTGAATGTGATGCATCTAGGTATGGTATAGGTATTTTATTCATGCAAGAAGGCAAACCACTTGCATTTGAAATTCATCAACTGAAGGGTAAAAATAAACACAAGCCCATTTATGAGAAGGAAATAATGGTCATTTTGCATTTAGTCAAACAATGGAGGACTTATTTGATGGGTCATCACTTTTAAGTAAAGACTGATCATAATAGTCTCAAATATTTTTTGGAACAATGGTTGTCATCTAAAGAACAATAGAAATGGGTAACTAAGATGTTAGGCTATGATTTTGAGATAGTTTACAAGAAAGGCAAGGACAATGTAGTAGTAGATGCACTATCCAAGAAGGATGAATCGGTTGAGGTATTGTTATGTGCTATGACCATTCTATAGGAAGATTGGATAGAGGAAGCATGATCAGAATGGGAAAATAATAGTGTTACCTATGATTTGATTCAGAATCTTTAGCAAGGTTAAGGTGGATTTGAAAAATTCACATGGAAGGGTAACACATTATGGTATAAAGATAGATTATACCTATGTAATAATTCTCTTCTTAAACAAAAAATCCTTTAAGAACTTCATGAAACTCCAATTGGAGATCATTCAATATTTTTGAAAACCTGTCTTAGAATCAAGTAGGATTTTTTTGGGAAGGACTCAAGGGGGTTATCCAAAAATATGTGGCTGAATGTATTATTTATCAACAAAATAAAGGATAAACCATCAAAACCTCAGGTATTTTGAAGCCTTTATCAATCCCTAGCTAATTTTGGGAAGAGGCGTATATGGATTTTATTGCAAAATTACCAAGATCTGATGGTCAAAATGTTATCATGGTTGTGGTAGATCATCTTAGTAAGTATGCTCATTTTTGTTATTTATCACAACCATTTGTTTTTAGTATAGTATCTTCTACTTTTCTCAATATAGTTTATAAATTGCATGGTACCCCTAAGATCATTGTTAGTGATAGAGATCCAATTTTCACCTGTAATTTTTGAATTGAGTTCCTTGCATGTTTGGGCACCCAATTGGCTCATAGTTCATTCTATCATCCTCAATCGGATGGACAAAATAAGGTAGTCAAAAAATGTTTATAAGGATATCTCTATTGTTTTGTTTATGAAAAACAAGATAAATAGGTTCATTGATTGCTACTTATTGAATGGTGGTGTAATACTTCTATTCATAGTTCTTCCAAAATGTCTCATTTTTTGGCACTATATGGATACCACCCTCCATCCATCACTTCAACCTTGAAGGTCCATCCTAATGTTTGTGTAGTTGAAGAACATATTCACCATCAACAAGATGTTATTGTACATTTGCATCAAAATTTAGACATGGCTTAGAATCACATGAAGCAATAGGTAGATCAAAAAAAGAGTGAGAGAAATTTTGACTTTGGTTATTAGGTCTTTTTCCAATTACAACCATATAAGTAAATGTCCTTAAATCAACAAAAAAAATATAAAAATCTATCGACTAAGTATTATGGACCTTATTATATCTTTAAAAAAATTGATAGTGTGGCCTACAAATTAGGGTTTCCTTCCTCCACTTGCATACATTCAATATTTCATGTATCATGCCTAAAGAAAGTCATTGGACATAGAGTTGCTACTCAAACTAAGTTACTATAATTTGATGAGGAAGGAATAATTATTCTTAATCCCAAGGTGATCCTTCAAATAGACACTAAGCAGCTGTGATCTAGAGTGATAAAGGAGTACCTGATCAAATGGAATAATCTACCTTGTGAAGATGCCACTCAAGAGGATGAATCCTCTATGTAAATACATCCAGAGCTGATTCAAAATTGAAGACAACATTTTTTTAAGGGGAAAGGCATGATATTCCCTTAACATTTGGCATGTCTAGGGATATGTGTGGCCAAATTATGGCATACATACCTCTTTTATATTATTTTTACATTTATCTATGTTCTTAGTTAGGTAGGCCTATGGAATAACCATGGCTAAGTAGACTATATATAGGAGGTAGTGGTTAATTTTTGATCATCATGTTAATTATTCTACTCTTAGTGCATTATTATGGAGGTTTTCCCCTCAAAGTGGCTTTGCTATATTATCTAGTATTCTACTCTACTGTCAATTATTATTGTGTGATCTCTCATATTTGATTATTTTATGTGATAAACAATCATTATATGTGAACATCTAAGTAATTTTATTACAGACTAGAGACCCAAATCTATTTCATATGTTTTCCTTTAAAAAGGTGATCACTTCTTCAGTTCTACATTAATTTGTGGCCACTACCTCAATCCACCTAGTTCAATAGTTAGTAGCTATCAGGACATACTTGTGACCTTGTAATGAGTTTGGGTTGATCATCCCAACAAAGTCTAACTTGCATTGTGCAAAGGGTTTATCAACCATTACTAATTGTAATGACATTGCTACTTTTGGCTCCTTGGTGCTAAATATTTTCCATGAGTGGCATTCTCTCATGTGCTTATGGGCATTGTTAAGTATGGGATATACTAAGAGGGTGGGTGAATCAGGGTATCATATATCTTATAAATATTTTCCTTAACCAAATTTCACTTAATCAAACATTCAAGATATGCAATAAAACTCAAACAATAAACACCACACAAGATAGAGAGAGACACTAGATATAACATGGAAACCCAATGTGGGAAAAACCATGGAGAACAATCTCAAGTATATGAATGAGCACCAACCCAAACAATATACACAAGCCAAGCTTGCAAGAGCACCAACCCCTTTGCTGAGCACCAACCTAGCAACTATTCATGAGAACTAACCCACAGGAGCACCACACCCCTTTGCCGAGCACCAACCCAGCTACTATTCATGAGCACCAACCCACAGGAGCACCAACCCCTTTGTCAAGCACCAACCCAGTAACAATTCATGAGTACCAACCCACAGGAGCACCAACCCCTTTGCCTAGCACCAACCCAGCAATAATTTGTGAGCACCAACCCACAAGAGCACCAACCCCTCTGTGTATACCACACACCTATCTCTCAATGTTGTTATCTCAACAAATGATACTTCAATACAACATCTCTTTCTTCTCTCTCACCTTTGCTCTTCTAAGCTAGATATAACAAATACAAATCATATTTATTTCTCACAATTATTCTTTTAAGCTAGATATTACAATATCAAATCAACCTCTATCTCTCGTATTACAAATGGCTTCTCAAGCCTTTATTTATAGCTTTCCAAATGACCTTTGGCCTTCCCCCTTTGTGACCCTTCAATCCTCATGGAAAATGGTGCCAAAATTGTATGACCCTTCATATTCTTGCCTTTGAAAAGTCATGTGGTGACCCTTCATGACCAAAAATGTCCTTCCCACTTTTTCCCTTATCTTGGTGACTTTTCATATTCCTCAAAGTGTTCCTTCATGAGAAATTGTGCCCTTCCTCTTTTGTCTTCACTTGGTGACTCTTGGAATTCCCCAAGATGACTCTTCATGGGAAAATACATCCCATACTTCTTTTGTCTTTACCCCATGGCTCTTTGACTTCTCCATGGGCCCTTCTTTTGTCTCATATGCAACCAAAAATATATTCGTTGATATTAAATAAATATTAACTCACATTAGCCAAGATATATATTACAAACAACATTAAATGCAATGGGGCCTTTATCACCAAAAATGCTAGACCTTTGACATCAATGACAATATTTCCAATAGGCATCCCTGAAAATGATTAGCCAATAGTAACTACCCCCTAGAATTTTATGGGCTATGGTTCTACCAAATGGATGTCTACTTCCTAACTTCTCATGAAACTTGCTCATTATCTCAACAACTTCTTCTTTTAAAATGTATCCTAGGTAGACACCCTCAAAGTTATTTTAGTATAACACTCCCTTATTGATTAGGTAATGGGACACTTTAAGTCTTAGAGATATCTTCTACTCCTTGATTAGTCTTATAGGACAAGTGTCATTAATTAGTAAATGAATGATTGGATCATCCCAATCATTGGATTGAAAACTTTCTTATTTAGCCTGCATGACATTAATATTGGGGTTAAAATTGGAAATAATTTGAATCATACCTTGGCACCTTACCAATTTTTTAGTATTCATCTCAATGTCATATTCCTATAGGAAAGACATCCACTTACCTCTCCTTTCTACTAGCTCATTCTAACTTAGCATGATATTTCAAGTAGGGTCAGGTAGGATGGCATGCACTTTGTTCCTAAGAATGTAGTGCCTAAGTTTTTTTCTATAATTTTACCAATGCATGTGTTTTTTATCAATCAAGGAATAATTTAACTTATAATTATAAAAATTGGTGCTCAAGGAAACAATTGTATGGTCACATCCATCAATTTTCTAAGTTAAAACTATAGCGATAATATGGTCAGAAGTGATGGAGTAAAGGTAGAAATCCTTGGAGAAATATAGACTTATTAGGACTAGAGATTGACCAATTACCTCCTTGATGTTTTTAAAGGCCATCTCATTTTCCTCATTACAAGTGATTTTTACATCCTTTTTCAGCATGTCATTTAATGGCTTAATGATTTCTATAACACTAGAAATAAACTTTCTCACAATGTTAATTTTTCCAAAAAATGATTTTAGCTCTTTCTTACTATTAGGAGGCTTTATCTTTGATATAACTTATATTATTTCAAGATCTATAGAGATTCCATCCTTAGTAATGACATGGCCTAGAAACTTTCCCTCAGTAACATAAAATAAGCTCTTCTTTGGGTTAAGGGAAATCCCATACCTTCTATACCTTTCAAATACCTTCTATAAATGCATGATGTGGTATTCTTTATTTTTAGAATAAATAGTTAGATCATCCATGTATATAATGATACTTTTACCTACCAAACCCTATAAATCATGATCCATGTCTCTTTGAAATGTTTCTCCTATGTTGATCAATCTGAATCACATCCTTTTATATGCAAACATGCCCTATTTGTTAGTGAAAGCAGTCTTCATCTTATCTTATTGATTCACTAGTACCTAGTTATACCCTAAAAATACATCAAGAAAAGACATCATAACATAACTAGAACACTTTGTATAACTTGATCTAAATAAGGCAAAGGGTAGTTATCCTTTCTAGATGACTTATTAAGGTTCCTAAAATCAATGCAAAGCCTGATTTTACCATTCTTTTTCTTGATTAGAACCAAATTGGCAACCCAAGTAGAATGCCTAATGGGTAATACAATCTTTGCATCTAACAAATTCTTAACCTCTTTAAAAAACATTGGTTCTAAAACAAGGTTGATAGGTTTTTGCTTTTGTCTAAAATGTTTACAGTCTTTCTTCAAAGGTATGGTATGAGTGATGAATTTTAGATCAAAAACCCTCAAGTCATCATAAGACTATGCAAATTATATCTTTATAACTAGTCATCGAGTCTTTGGCTTTCTTATCTTCAATGCTTGTACATGATGTTCCAATATTAACTAGTTGAGGTTGATCTTGAGGTCCTAGATCAACTACCTTATAATGCTTCCCACTTACCTTGGGAATCTTGGTGTTCTTAGGTATCTTATCCTAGTCAAATAACCTCTCCAAGGAAATGATGTCTTTTAGAATTTTGTTGTCATTCATCTGAATAACTTTACCATCAAATCTGCCATCTTCATAGAGAATATTCTCATTGGTCTCATCAATGACATGTTCCTTGAATACTCATAAATTGGTCATGAAATCCAAGATTTTTTGGTCATCATTAAAAACCTACATATGGTTCACATTATCTAGGATAGAGGGGAATGGAACTAATTAAATGCTAAATTTGTGAAAGTCATGGTTTGGCATAAGATTTGTTGGAATCATTTGATAGCTTCAACATTATTTTCATCCTTACAAAGGAAAATAACTATAAACTTGTATCTCTTGAGGTATGATAATTTGCACTGCTATACACTTCTTACCTGATTGATTACTAGTTCTAAGTCACCATGAATAAAAATTATTTAAGTTTGTATTTGATGGTAAATTACAAACCCAAGATTAGTGCTTTGTACTCTGCATGGTTATTGGTGCATGTAAATTGAATTATATAGCAGGCATGATATATTTCACCCATAGGTTTGGTTAAGATCACTCCTATTTTGGACCTAAATTTACATCTATCCCCATCAAAATGCAATTTCCATAATCTAGGGACAATATGAGAGGGTTTAGAATTACTTATATTAGCAGTTTCAAGAGTGAAAACTCCCAAATCAAATTTGACTATGTTTACTTTTTCATTCACAACAATGTATTCCATGATCAAATGTTTCATCCTTAGTTCTCTCTCCACTTTGATTTGATTCGGTACCCCTTTCCATGGCATTCACAAATGAGAACAATCAATGGACATGTATCCATTTAGGGCCTTGGTTCATTCACTACTCAAAATTAAATTGTAAGCATCAATAATATCAACAACTTAGATATCAATAAAGTGTTGAACCCTAGGTTCAGAGGCCAGTTGCATATGAACATTTAATAATTTCACAACTACATTGATTCTAGACTTGTCTAACTACGTAAAAACCCTATCAAATTTTATAAAATTCAAGCCAAGTTGTTTTCAAACACCTAGTGGCATAATGTTGGTGGATGCAATAGAATCCAACAAATAGTTATGTAGATTCTTAACAAAGACTAAATTTGCAAATTAAGAAAATTTTGTAAAGATTCACGTAAATAATAACAAAGGACTAAGATCTTTAACTAAACAAGCTCAAACATATGTTTGAATATATAAGTGTGAATGATCTTTACAGCTCTAAACCTAAATGAGCTTAAATTTTCAAAAGATATATGAATATTTAATCAAAATAGATATTACTAACCTCAAACCTATTGAATTGACAAAGTTAAATCTTTCTTTACCACAATCACATGTATACTTTAAAAGAACATTGAAATTTGTCTAAAGGAAGCATAAAGATGGGTCCAAAATCAACAAAGATCACCAACCTTTACATAATTTTTAAAGAGAAACACAAATATGCAAATAATAGAATGTGTTGATGTTTAAAATTGCACTTTGTTTCAGACACCAACAATGGGAAGTTTCAAGATGTGGGACATGCGACTTGAAGCAACCTCCAAATTTTTAAGAAGCTGGTCTCTTCTTTATATCAAGTGTTGGGAGGAAAAGGGATAGGAATTTAAACAGAAACACGAATGCAAAGAAAGAAAATCTAACTATGGTGATGCGCCTAAATGTTATTTTGATCCTTAATCTTAAGCACAGTGAGACTATATGTAAGATTCAATTACATTAAAGATAAAACAAGGCATGATCAATGTAAAAGATAGAAACAATAAAAACAGAGGCTCACAACATAGACTACTTTCGTAATGATACAAGAAACATCAATAAAGGCACAAAACTCTATCTTTTTATTAATTCTCTAGCAACATAAAAGGCACATAAACATGCACAGTTACATAAACTTTACAACTTAAGAAAATAGAATAAAGGCAAATGATATTCCTAATCACAACTCTAGAAAGTCTAAAACTCTTGACATTAATTTTCTCAAAAAATTCTCTCTCTCAGTATCTAATCTTTTTTTGGTGATCCCTGCACTCCTCTTTATAGCCTCAGATTCCCTCCAGATTGTCCATGTGTTCCCAAACTTACGGCCCAAATTGAACTCTAACTGAGCTGGAAGTGTCTATTAGAAATAGTTCTTAGATTCTGAAACATTCTATTTCCCTACAGTTTTCTTGCTGAAATAGATATATAGGAAGCTATGTTCTATTAAACAGAAGAGGCCACTTAGTCAATTCCCTAAAAATCTTCTTATTTCTTAGGAGACACTAGAGAATGACACTTGGCATGTTCCTCAACACTTATTGAAGACACACAGCACTTTCCACTTTACTTGGACTTTTACTATATCTTTGCTCAAGAACATTTTGACTTTGACACCTATCACAATCTTCTTCTTTAACACTTAATAACTTAACAAAAATAAGACTCACTATATCTCTTACCTGAGCAAATTTGAAAAGGGGCATAAGGACCGGTGGCAATATCCACTGGCTTCAATAAAAGACACATGGCAATCTCCACTGCTCTTTAGCTATACTGTGGAAATGTTTGGGACACATGTTAGGCTCCTACAAATGGTGACACTTGGCAGCTTCTGTAGACTTTTTTAGAAATAAAACCCAAGATCCACCACAGTCTTTATTTAGCAATGAAAAATAAAGAAGATATTTCAAATCATGACACATGGCAGCTTCTGCTACTTCTAGGAAGATACATGGCATATTTTTCTACTTCTGGGAATGGAGTAGAAATGGGCTCAATAGATGACACTTGGCAGCCTCCGCTTGAATGATTTGGTTGCACCTTACTACCTTCTAAAAGGGCACTTGACCCTTTGGTTTTTTGGGATGGTCCTTTGAACTACCTAATTATACTAAGCCATTGAAATGACCAATTGAAACAAAAATGGCTCAATGTTTCAACAGTTCAATAGTTCAACACTGTGTACCATTTACACATGAACCGAGGCATTGAACTAAGGATATTGAACCAAGGCTTTGAACCAAAAATTGAACCAAGGCATTAAACTGAACATATTTTGAATGCTGACACATGGTGACTTCTGCTCTCTTCAGCTGGGATACGTGGCATCTTCATCTCACTTTTAGAAAAATAATTTGGAGACTTCCATGATTGCCACTTGGCACTTTCCGCTTGATCCTGATACTTAGCTTGTTGAAAACTTTCATTGAAAAATAGATGAAATGTGGGTGCTGATATGAAACATGGATGCTGACACTTGTCACTTTTTGCTAGGTTGTTATTGGACACATGACACATCTCGACCAACTTATAGAAGCTATGAATGGTGCCTTGGATGATGCCACTTGGTAGCTTATGCTTGACTTCAACACTTAGACAAAAATGAATCAAATAAATCAAAAGGGAAATATAACCCATGCTCTATTTCAGAGCTTCACCATCAAAGTATGTAGGAAAAAAAAAATTTAGCATGCAACTAAAAATCAAAATGCAATGTAGAGTAATTTTTACTCTACAAGTATTGGTAACCCCAAGGAATTTTGAGCCTGCTCAAAAAGAAACCACAACTCCCACTAGATCAAAATTTCAAAATCACAGCTTTAACAATGTTGTCTGGTAGGCGGACCACTCTTCACCAGATAACCCTTGATTATTTTGCAATTTATTAAAGGCTAAATCAAGGTTAATGATATCCTTGTGTGAAAATTTTTACAAAACATGAATAGTAGCCTTCAATTTGAATTCAAGCTAGGAAATAGGGACCAAGACAGCTTCTATTTTAGGGACTAATGAATCATCCCTTAGATCATAGAAAACTATATGATCATTCTATTTAGCGAACAACAATGATTCGATTTCTTCTACCATCAACATGGTATTGTCATCAAGAAATGAAAAAGGAAGACCTAATTGTACTAGATCTTCAACATGTTGTTTCATTTCATTGATTCCTTCCTTCATGACATCTAGAAGCTCTTTGTAACTATTGGCTATAGAATTGCAACTGAGAACTTCGTTTACTCACTTGGCAGTGACCATTATGTCATTGATTCTTGCTACTGATAATTTTGCATCTGTTGCATCATAAAGATTTTGCAGCAATGTTTGTGAGTCCATTACTCTCTTAGTGACTGCAACCAGAGTATTTATAACTAAAATCTCTACCTTTTTGCACAATTTCTATGCATTTAATAGGAAGGTGAGAGAAGGCCTGAGTTGATTAATCTCTAAAGAGATTCTCTTCCACATGGATTCATATAGCTCCTTTACCAGACTTAACACTCTAACAATCTTTGGCCTATTGGTCAACTCCAGTGCCAATTATGCTACTCTCTATTGCTCTACTTGAAGTTGGGCTTGTACAGCCGTAGTATTATTCTATTCACTTAGTAGCTTTTGTTTCAATTGGGTAACCTACAATAGGTGTTCCTCACATTTTTCTTACAATGTTGCTTTTTCACGACTAAGGGTCATCACTGCATATTTCACCTATGTGAGCCCTACCTTTAAAGAATCATTTTAGGCTTGAACTACCTGATGAGTCTGAAGAGAAATAGTATTTTTCAACTATTTATTTAGATTCTCTATTTCATTATCTTTTCTATTAACTTCTAAGGTCAAACTATTACAGTTTGCCTTTTCCTTGGCTAGCTCAACTTCCATCTTCTGTAGCCTCCTTAATATCTTCAAGTAGTCTTCAGTAACTGCAGAAGTGGACTCAGTCAGCAGCTCAATTTTGTCTTGTGGCCTAAAAAGGGACATGTCGATGGCCACCGCATTCATCATGTAATCTTATGGCTGCATCTACTCCATTGGCTTTATTACATTTGGCGGCAAATGTGTCAACATCAATTACTATTGGATGGGGTCAAATTATGACTGGAAATGGGGTGTAGCCAAAGCTTTATTCTCCTTAATCTTATTTTTCTCTCTTCGGGCTTCCCTTGCCTTCCTAGCATCATTTGCTTGGGTCTGGAAGATGGAAGGAGAGGCAATGTGCCCACCCACAAAAGGATGTCCCTATGGTAGACCATATTGAATAGCCAATTATTGGCTATGGGTGATATGAGGGGAAGGTTTCTTGGGAATAGAAGGGGAGAAATGAGGTAATGTTAAAGCTTGAGATGGTACAGATGGGGTGAAGTGAGAAATGGGAATGGTAGAAGTGGTAGGGGAAGAAATAGACTGAGAAGGAAAGGGAGAAATAGTACTTACTTGAGGAGTAATTATAGTACCCTATAATTGGCATTGTGGTGTGTCTATCTCCTCTTCTGAAGTAAATTAAAACTGCACCCTCTTTCATTTCTTGGGTGTTTCTTCTTCTAGCTACATTTTTACTCCTTTCAATGATGCTTGTGGGGAACTAGGAATATCTATAATTGAGACTGATGGGGAAGCTTGTGATGGTGAAGGCACCACACTTTTATGTCTTTCTATAGCACTGAGGGATTGAGGCCAAATTGATACAATTGCTATAGATGTAGTTTGATCTGAGGCTTGTGACTCTTGGCTTGACCCAGCCTTGGCTTCTTGCTCTTCACCCGGTGTCAGAAAATGACTTATCTCTGAGCTAGATACAAGGGAGAGATGGCACTCATCCCATATTTCTTTCCATCTTTCATCTGTGTCTACGTTTCCAAAAGAATGGGTTGTTTGACAAATTTCCTACCTATATTTCCAATAGGCCTCTATCTTCTTAGTATCCCAATATTTATTCTTTAATGTCCTCCTTAAGCTAGAAGTCATTCTGACTTTAGGATCATAATCTTTTTGTTTAACATAAAATGTCTCCCATAGCCTAATTTGTGGAAGTGGCAAGTCTATTAACTCAACATAAAATCTAGGAGTGTCTTCCCTAGGATTTTTCTTGGTTTCCCAAAAAGGGTGGCCCCTCATGTGCAATTTTGATTGTGACTCTATTATTTCTTATTTATGAAGCTATGAAATCATTTGGGTCATAAACCCATTTGTCTTCTATTAAAAGTAACCCCAGAAAGGCTAGCTTTATGAGCAACACAACTTCAGTGTCTTTGGTTTCCAAAACCATGATGGTTGTCATCCATGGTAGATTATACAATTTTCTTTTCCTCTTCCCAGAGCCAAATTCATTATCAATTATGGATACTTTCCTGGTGACCTCTAGGAATGCTAACCTAGAAGTCAAGATCTTAGGTAGCAATATTGGTTCCCCACAAAAACCATGGACTCTTATAATGATATGGTGGGATCCAAAATAAAAATTGCAAGGAATTGGGCAACTGGCCAGAAGATTTGAAACACTTGGGAATAATCTATTCATAACTGGTTTGGGACTGAGGTGGCAAAAAGTAGGTGTAACAAATAATTCTTAGAACTCATATGGGTCACTAGTCTTTGACAAAATATGTGTTCATGCAGACATAGGAATGGTCTTTTGGAGATCAAAATCTGGGTCATACATGTTAAGATACATATGGTAGGCAAAGAGTTCAGAGTTCTAAAAAAGCATGAGGTGAAACAAATAGGAAGAATACCTGAACACTCCTTTTGATTTGAAATGGGCCAGTTGCTCCACCATTAAGAAGGTAATTTGTTCCAAAAAATCAAGTCGATACTCCTGAGTCTTGTTAATGGTCTTCAGCCTAAAGAGGATAGCCATTTGTTCTCCATAAACTACCATGTCATCTTTCATGCCAAAGATGAAAGCCATCATAGATAGTGCATCTTGGCTAACCTGTGTGAATTGGGCTCTTGCTACAGGGAGTGTAGGCATAGTGGTGTCATCATCACCCATTTGTAATTTGGTTCTTAAGAACCTCAACTTGGTATTGATGTTAGCCCACATTCTTTGCATTTTAGCAATAGTGGGAAGCATTGTTGTCTTATCATGATATAAGGCTAACATATCTTTGATAGCTTGTGGTGTGATTTACACCATGAATGGACCCTATTGAATGGTGCATGAGGGTGCATGGAACAAGTATGCACATAATTCAACCAAGTCGGGGCATGGATGCATAGCTGGGACAAGGAACTATGCCAGTTGAGAAGTCCATATCCTCATGGCAAATATCTCATATTGCCCTACTCTAGCTCTCTAAAGACACCTTTGATGTGCCCCTTCTCTAAGGGTTTTACTACTGGCTCTTTGCAAGATTGGGCCCATGATTCCATCTGCATAATCCTTTATTTTTGTTGGGTCACTTGCTTGACCAACTTCAAGAATTTGGGTCCTCGAATAGGCCTTCAATGGTTGTGCGGGAGCTGAAGCATATGATTTACTCATAAGAAACTTATCAAGGGATTCATAAATCCTGGCTCCTTGTTGTGAAGATTGTGCTCCCTCCATCTCTATATCTTTTCTGTGATAACTGGTATGAACCTTTTGCAAAATAGAAACACTTTCACTGAAGCAAGTTTACTAGGCGTTAAAAAATTACGAGTAGGATATTTTCTCACAGATGTAGGAATGCTTGAGAATTTGTAAACTTTAACTCTTGCTAAGAGGTATTTATTGACCTATCAAGTCTCAAATGGCATTAAACTTGGATAACCATTAGTAAATCCTACTCAATCTTCTTGGGACATCGAGATAGACACATTATGCAAGTGGTAGCACAAGGTACCTTGGAGATTTCTAAAGATTTGGAAAACATTCAATGTGTCGAGAATTTGAAAATTTTGAAAAACTTTTTGAGCCACCGACAATGTGATCAAAGAACACTTATTTAAAAGAAAAGCGGGAAAACAAAAATGGGAAAACAAAGCAATACGGGAATGGGAAACTATCTAACTATAATACATTAGAGACCCAAGTTAACTAAAATGTTTCAAGTAGATTCCATTTACAAGAATCTCTTCAGGTTCTCCTTCCATCGATTCTAGCTCGAATGAATTCCTCTCCTTACACGCGTGAATTTTATGTGGGCCAATCCATAATGCTTCAAATTTAGTATGCTAACCTAGCTTGGCAGCTCTTACATCCCATTTCAAAATAATTGAGCCTACCTCAAAATGAGGATTTGAAGTCCTTTTATCAAAATAATCCTTAACCATTCCCTGATGCTTAATTAATGAATCATGGGTTATATCCCTCTTCTCCTGAACTTCCAAAAGCTCTGCAATTCTAACCTGTATGGGACTATTTTCCTCAATTTCAATTTGTTTGATCAGCTGGAGGGTAGGGATCTCCAAGCTTAGGGGGATTATAGTATACTTTCCATATACCAATTCATATGGGGACATTTTGATCACCTGTTTAGCCATGATTCTATCAGCCCATACTACTAAATTAAGCACATTATGCCACTCTTTGTGATGATCAGCCCCTACTCTTTTTATGAGTCTAATCAAGTTCTTTTTAGTCAATTCTGCCAAATTGTTACCTTGAGGGTAATAGTTAGATGAAGTTTTTAGATATATTCCATGTTTTAATGTAAAGTAAGATACTTTAGAACCCAAGAATGCTTTAGCATTATCTAAAATTATGGTTTGAGGAGCCCCAAAGCGAGTAGTGATACTCCCTAGAAAATCTAGGATCACATTTTCTATTGCTTCCTAAGTGGAACTACCTTGGTCCATCTGGTGAAGTAATCTATGGCAGTTAATATCCATTTATGGCCCATACTAGACACTAGATTTATCATTCCAATGAAGTCAAGACCCCATTGAGCAAAAGGTTCATCCACAATTATAGGACTAAGGGGCATTGTTGCATTCCTTCTCATCCCAATGTAATATTGACAGGATTGACATTTTTTAACCAGCTGACAACAATTTACAAATAAAGTAGGCCAAAAATATCCTACCTCAATTATCTTTATGGCTGTGGTTTTTATAGAAAAATGATTCCTGATATTCCATGATGCATCTCATGTAGTATTTTCTTAGCCTCAACCTTTTCTACACATCTTAACAATTTACCATCAGAATTTATTCTAAAAAGGACCTGTTCAATTAAAACAAAATGAACTCCTTTTATCCTATAGTATCTTCTCTTATTTTGAGGGAGTTCTCTTGGATAAATTCCATACTTCATAAAATGAATCCTACTTGTGACCCAGGATTCCTGATCAACCTCTTGTATCTTTAACACCATCTATGTCTCTCCTTCTGAATTTGTCTCTTTAGGTACCATCTTTTCAAGCCCTTAGGTCATGTATTGGCACAAACCCCTGCCTATGACTAACTTAGTGGGTCTAACCTGTACATAATATTCAAGGATCTTAGTAATCTAGTTGGCTCTTTTCTCTGTAATTTCTCCCTTCATGATGTATTCTCTGATACTTGGGTGAGCTACAAGTATACAAATTTTGCTCCCTGATACCATATGCCTAAATTTCTTGAGGGCTTTTACTATGGCATATGCTTGTTTCTCTATAAAGTTGTACCTAGTTTCATAATCCCTAAGAGTTCTTGATAAAAAGGCTATTTGGTGTTCTCCCTCAAGTCTATCATCCTTTTGGGTTAAGACAGTAGCAATACTTAACTCTCCTCCATAGACATACATTACAAAAGGCTTGGAAAAATCTAGGTTTTTTAGTACTGGGGCTGTTGAGATAGCCTTCTTAACCTCTTCAAAGGATTGCCTTCCTTCTGTAGTCCATTTGAAAATTAGGTATTTCTTTAACAAGAGTGTCACTAGTCTCACCAAGCCTACAAAATCAGATATGAACCTACTAACAAAATTAATCTTTCCCAAGAAGGACTGAACTGCCTTTTCATTTACTAGAAGAGGTAGGTTCATTATAGTTGTAATTCTTTCAAGAACTATGGAAAATCCTTATTTAGATACTATATGTCCCAATAATTTTCCTTGAGGCACAACAAAGATGCATTTCTTGGGATTCAGTGATATTCCAAAATCCTGACATTTCTTAAAGACAGATTCTAAATGATCAAAATGATCAACAACATTTTTAAAAAAAATAGTGAGGTCATCCAAATAAACCAGGATGATTTTATTTATAAGTTCCCCAAAATCTACATCCATAGCTCTTTCGAAGGTGGCTCCTACATTTGATAGGCCAAATGGCATCTTAGCGTATGTAAATGTTCCCCATTTGGTAGTAAAAGCAGTTTTGTACTAGTCTTCATCAGCCAACCAAATCTGATTGTATCCAGAGAAACCATCTAGCAAATAAAATCTCTCTGATCCAACCACAGTTTGTAGAATTTGTTCCATGGAGGGCAAGGGATAGTGATCTTTTAGAGATGCTCTATTTAGATCTCTAAAATCTACACACAGTCTTACATCTCCATTCTTTTTCCTAATTGGTACTAGATTTGATACCCAAGTTGAGTGCTTGATTGGAAAAATTATTTTGGAATCTAAATTTTTTTGTAACTCATCTACCATTAGAGGCTCAATCCTTGTATTTACTGGCCTCTATTTCTGTCTGATGGGCTTAGATCCTTCATTCAGTTCTATTGTGTGCTGAATAATGTCTCTATTGTATCCATGAAGGTCTTCATAGCTCTAGGCTATGACTCTGTCATATTTTTTGCACAATTCAATTAGTCTTTCTTTCTTCACTTGAGTTGTAGAATTCCCAACTTTTAGTTTTTTCCCTTGACTCACCTCTATTTTAGAATAATCTGCTTTGTCTACTTGGAACCTTTTCTTCTCCAGGCTTACATCCTCTAGATCAAATAAGTTTTCTAAGGTGATCAAGCCCTTGGGGAGCTTATTAGTCTTCAATTGTATAATCTGATCTCCATATGCTTCCTCAACTTTGGTTTGTAACTGATCAACAAACTCATATGATTGTTGTAAGAATAAGAGTACCTGAGAATCATTTTCAAATACTTGCCAATTCTCATCATTGTCTTGAATAGTTGGCCTCACTATAACTTTTACTGACTCATTGTTAATTAATAGGCCAGTTGCTGGATCAAACTTTGAGCCAATCTGGGCCATCCTATTAGCTTCAGAATTTTGACCCCTAGGGACTATCTCAATAGTTAAATCTTCAAAATCTTCTATTAAGTCCCAAATCTTATGTCTGTAGGATCTCATCCTTACATTTTTGGCTGCTGCCTTTTCTCTAATTTGCTTTACTACTAATTATGAATCTCCTTTTACTATTAGATTCTTTATTCCCTTTTCTTGGCTAACAGGAGCCCATGTACTAAAGATTCATACTCAACATCATTATTAGTACAAGAACATTGGAAATGGATAGCCCTTAAAATTTTCTCACCATTTGGAGCAGTAAGACAAACTCCTACTCCAGCACCATGTTTACTTCTAGCCCCATCAAAATTTAAGGTCTAGATTTATAAATTTTGATTATTTGGTGCCTCTTCCCTTAAAACATTTTGGATTTCATGGTCCTCATCAAAAATGACATATGTGCCTAGACCAGTAGAGTCATAGTTCCCATATGGGTCGCTATGCATCATAGCCAACAACTGGTTATTTTCTTCTTCTTGATCATGCTCAATCCAGTCGCCTAACTCTTCAACAAAAATTCTTTCTTCCTTATTTAACATAACATGATCTACCTCTAATTTTGATGTTGGTTCATTGGTGATATGATGTTTTGATAGTGGTTCAGATAAAATGTTTATCTTTGAATTGTATCTAGTTCTTAGGATGAGGTGAGACCAATCAAGAGACATATATCCTCCTATTTTTTTTTGTAAAGTCTCTGGATAAACATAAATAAAAAATAGGAGGTATATCTATGACTACTACCTCTTGGTTGACAATTATATTGGGACAAGTATATAATTGCAATGGGAGTTGTTTAATTCTCCCTATTGTTTGTATTGTTTTGCCATCTAGCTGCATAACTCCTTTTGTAAGGGGTTCATATTTTATTTTCAAAGCATTAGCTATTTGCTTAGGCATCATTGTAGTACTAGCTCCTGAATCTATCAATGCATTATGCAAGAGTTTCTTTCCAACTATCAGATTCAAATAAAAAGGCTCTAGTTTGGATTTATTTACTTGTGTTGCATCATTCACAAAGGCTGTTGTCTTCAGAGGAACTGTGTCCTTTAGTTTTTCTTTATCAGCAAGTCCTTCTTTGGTGCCATCGTGCTTAGGCTTTGCTTGGCCTTGCTTAGGCATTGCTTGGCCTTGTAGAGCCTCTTTCAATAGCATATTTTTTTAAGGAATAGCTAGTATGTCCCATATTGATACTTGTGTTGGAGTCTTCTTTAACTGATTTACCACATTCATTGGTCCCAATGCTTGAGCTCTTTGAAAATAAGGATATCTTGTTTTTTCTTGAACGTGTGCAGGAGTAAATTGGCTCTACACTGGTTGAGGTACTTCTTGTCTGACAACTATGTTTCTTTGACCTTGAAATGGAGGATTCTCCATAACTTGACTATTTGTAGCTTCAGGTTGTTCCATCATTCTTCTCTTTGACCTAGTATAGTAGTTTGATTGCACTACTAGTTTCTTGGAAGCAGAAGCTTCATTCAAAAATATTGATTCTTCATCTTCAACCCATGAAAATAGAGCATGATTAGAGGCTATTTCTTCCTCTTATTGTAGAGACATCCCTTGCATCTAAGCCATTAGGACTGCATTTTGCATACCAAGAGATTGGTAGGCCTGATTGACACTAGTGCTTGCAGATTGTCCCTCCATTCTTATTTGCTCTGCTACCTTTTGTTATAGGTTACCCATGGGGAAATCTCTAGGTGTATGAGCATTATTACGAGGAAAACACCAGGCATTGGTGTTATTTTCATAATTACTTTTCCCTTGAACCATTTCTCTATTTGAATTGGGGGGAACAACCTGTGAGGGGGTAGGGACTGCAACTAACTGGTTTACTAGTAGACTGAGGGTTATTTTGCCTTTGAGGACCCTGGTATTGGTTAGGCTGTGATGAAAATCTATTTCTTGGATGGACTTGACATGGAGGCCTAGGGTAAGGATTTTGTTGTCTCTTTATGTTAATCAACTCATTAGAAAATGTATTTAAGATATTCTTGATATCATCCATCTCAGATGATTGAGTAGGGATAGGTTCTTTCGTAGGTGGTTGAGGATATTGATACATAGATACAGGTGGAGCTATGGATTTAGGCACTTCTTGAGGTAATGGCAAGGAAATTTTTGGAAACATGGGCATGGGGGGCCTTAGGGGCAACTTTCCAGCATCTATCAAATTATTTTCAGCTCTACCTACATAGTCATAAGCTTCTGGCAGAGTCTGACCTCCAAGTGACTGAATCATAACAGATATATCTAAATTTAAAGCCTTGAGATAAAACACTATATCCATACCTAGTAATGGTATAGCTATAATAGGAATCCTTTCCCAAGTCTTCTGAAATCTGGAGTTGAAGTCAGTCATCGCTTTTTGTGGTGCCCTTGGATGGTAATCAATTGCTGCAACAAAGAAGACTTATCACCTTTTTCTTTAAATCTTTCAAAGAAAAGATCTCCGAGATCATCCCATGTAGATATTGAATTAGGAATCAAGGATTGGTACCATTCTAAAGCGTTCCCTTTAAAAGAAGCTGCTAATAACCTTATAGCCACATTTTGCTATGTGACAATGTGTATAACACAGACATCTAATACATCTTGAAGATGTTCTTCAGGTGTTTTAGAATCTTTCCCACTAAATTTGGGTAGAGCTTTCAAGGCATTTACTGGGATAGGATCCAAATTAACTGGTGGTACTAGGAGGATCAGAGGACTACCAGTGTTCCAACTTGCATAATTCCTTGGGGGAATAAGGGCTCCCGTATTTACTCTCGGTATTGGTATAAACTGATTGAATCTCCTTTATGGACTAGTTACCAAAGGTGGTACAAGAATACCTAGATTTACAGAAGATTGAGATCTAGTTACTAATCCATAGCTCTGACTCCTTGTAGCTCTCTGGTTCATACAGTCTTGAAAGAAACTTCAAGACTAATCCCACCAGGCATGCCAAAAACTATTGATGTTTAAATTTGAACTTTGTTTCAAACACGAACAATGGGAAGTTTCAAGATATGGGACATGTGACTTGAAACAACCTCCAAATTTTTAAGAAGTTGGTCTCTTCTTTATATCAAGTGTTGGGGGGAAAAGGGATAGGAATTTAAACAAAAACACAAATGCAAAGAAATAAAATCTAACTATGGCGATGCACCTGAATGTAATTTTGATCCTTAATCCTAAGCACAGTGAAACTATATGTAAGATTCAATTACATTAAAGATCAGATGAGGCATGATCAATGTAAAAGATAGAAATAATAGAAATAGAGGCTCGTAGCTAAGACTAATTTCGTAATGATATAGGAAACATCAATAAATGCACAAAACTCTGTATTCTTATTAATTCTCCAACCACATAAAAGGCACTGAAACATGCACAGTTACATAAACTTTACAACTTAAGAAAATAGAATAAAGGCAAATGATATTCCTAATCACAGCTCTAAAAAGTCTAAAACTCTTGACAATAATTTTCTCAAAAAATTCTCTCTCAGTATCTGATCCTTTTTTGGTGATCCCTACACTCCTCTTTATAGCCTCAAATTCCCTTTAGATTGACTGCGTGTTCCCAAACTTACGACCCAAATTGAACTCTAATTGAACTGGAAGTGTCTATCAGAAGATAGTTCTTAGATTTTGAAACATTATGTTTCCCTGTAGTTCGCTTGCTAAAATAGATACACAGGATGCTTTGTTATATTGAATGGAAGAAGACACTTAGTCAATTCCCTAAAAATCTTCTTATTTCTTAGGAGACACTGGAGAATGACACTAGGCATGTTTCGCAACACTTATCGAAGACACACGACATTTTCCACTTTACTTCAACTTTTGCTATATCTTTACTCAGGAATGTTCCAACTTTGACACCTATCACAAATCCACTTCTTTGACACTTAATAACTTAATAGAAATAAGACTCACTGCATCTCTTACCTAAGCAACTTTGAAAAGGGGCATAGGGAGGGGTGGCAATCTCTGCTTGCTTCAACAAAGGACACGTGGCAATCTCCACTGCTCTTTAGCTATATTGTGGAAATTTTTGGGACACATGTTAGGCTCTTATGAATGGTGACACTTGGTAGCTTCCATAGACTCTTTTAGAAATAAAACTTGGGACTCACCACAATCTTTATTCAGTAATGAAACATGAAGAAGATATTTTAGATGGCAACACGTGGTAGCTTCCACTACTTTTGGGAAGATACATGGTGTCTTCTACTACTTTTGGGAATGGAGTAGAAAGGGGCTAGTAGATGACACTTGGCAACCTCCACTTGAATGGTTTGGTTGTGCCTTACTGCCTTTCGAAAGGGCACTTGACCCTTTGGTTTTTTGGGATGCTCCTTTAAACTACTCGATTGTACTAAGCTATTGAACTGACTGATTGAAACAAAAATGGTTCAATGGTTCAATGGTTCAACACTGCACACCATTTACACATCAACTGAGGCATTGAACCAAGGATATTAAACCAAGGCTTTGAACCTAAAATTGAACCAAGGCATTTAATCAAACATATCTTGGATGCTGACATGTGGTGACTTCCACTCTCTTCAGTTGGGATACGTGGTGTCTTCCGCTCACTTTTAGAAAAACAATTTGGAGTCTTCCACAATTGCCACTTGGCGCTTTCCACCTGATCCTAATAATTAGCTTGTTGAAAACTTTCACTGAGAAATAGATGAAATGCAGGTGTCAATATGAAATGTGGATGCTGACACTTGTCTCTTTCTACTGGGTTGCTATTGGACATGTGGTACATCTCGACCAACTTATAGAAGCTATGAAAGGTGCCTCGGATGATGCCACTTGGCATCTTCCACTTGACTTTGACACTTAGACAAAAATGAATCAAATGAATCAAAAGGGAAATAGAACTCGTGCTTTGTTTCAGAGCTTTGCCATCAAAGTATGTGGGAACAAAAAATTTCAGCGTGCAACTAAAAATCAGAATGCAACGTAGAGTAAGTTTTACTCTATAGAATGATGTTTGATCAAAATACACCAAAACTAGAAAAGACCCTACAAATTCACAAAGATTTGGGCCCTCCTTCTAGCACCAATGGAGATTTGCCTTTTGATGCCTCTAAGTGCATCACAAGTGTTCTTAGTTTTTAAAGAACAGTTCTCATTTTAGAATTTAGAGAGTGAGTTACAAGTTGTAGTGATCTAGTCACCCATGATGAAATAGTAATAGATCAAGCAAATTGTTACACAATATTTATAAAACTTATTTGGGAGCCACCTTGGTCCTCAATAGTCTTTGCATAAGATGTAGTAATATATACTAATATCAGTGGGTTATCATCAAATTATAATATAATACTACTATAAAATGAATATTCAAAATGTCTTTAAGCTATAGTGATCAGGTTAAAAAGGAGAAAAAGGGAAGGGTAGGGTAGAAAAAAAGCAAGTTATTGATCTTTACGTCAAACATCATGACAAAGTTTAAATTCTAACTAGACATACACTTAACCAATGTATATCATGAAATAACATACACCCAAATCTTACCACACATCAGAAAAGTATCTAAGGATAGTGTTGAGGCCAACATACCCCCATCTTTTTTAAAATTGGGACCCTTGAGAAACCTTGAAGATTAAACATGAAAATATGGCATGTTAGGATCATTTGTAGAATTTGAAGATCATCCACTTTATCAAATTCAAGATTACTTATTATGTTTTAATTTAATTTTGTCTGACATTGTTAATAAATGGTCTTCATGGATTTTAGTTGTAGGTTCCATGGTGTTCTTCTTAAGAAATTCAAATTTTAAAACCTTGGCAAACACTCAGTTTAAATTTAAATACTAGTGAGAACTAAATTGGTGGGAACCTTTTAAAACCTATTTTGGACTTAAGCATAATTGTCATGTTTAAAGCTTTAAGTCATGTTTCTTAACACAACTCAAACTTATCCTAAAAATGCGTGGTCCCCTTTATTATTTTCCCCCTTTCGGTTATTTATATTTCTAACTTTGTCTAATGTCAATTTTGCATGGTCCCTTTTAATATTTCCTAACTTGGTCCCTTTAATTCATAACTTAGCCTAAAGTTTTAATCTTAAATCCCCATCATATTTTTTAATATGAATGATATATTAGCCTTAACACCTTATCCTAAGTCTTTTATGACACCTTGGGTCATAACTTAATTTACATGCTTATTTACAAATCTATCGGCCCATGCTTCATCATAGGGCTTGATCTAATAGAGTGAGGAAGACCCAAGTCTTGGCTTAAAAGGAATTTAAATTTCAAGATCTAATAGTTTACACTTATTTGTATCCTTTCAATATAATGGTGTGAGGAAAGCTTGATAGAATCCAACACTTAGTCCTTGGACTAATAACATTCAAGCTCTTAGATTTTGATCAATAATTCTTGCTTCATCACAAAATGAAGATTAGATAGAGTGAAGACATCGTGGAAAAATCACAAGTCTAGGAGCTCTATATATTTTTCATGTAGTATTCCTACATTTTATTATTAAAATCAAAGGGGCCCACCTGACAAAAGTAACCAATCATGAGCAAACCCCCAGATCATGATCCTACAGCTCTTGCTTACTTATAGGACCTCATCTATTACAGCACATTGAGTTTGAGATCCTAGGAATGATCATGGAGGTGAAAATTTTCACTCTAACATTAGGTCATATAAATTTGAAGATCTTAAAATTGATGTTCGTTTGATCATCATTTGACATCTGTGAGGATGCATTTAACATCCACTTGATCACCAACTTTATGCCCATCAAATTAAAATCTTCACTAAATTAAAATTGATGTATGCATGACCATCATTTGATTTCCATTAGGAAGTATTTTAAATCCACGAGACCATCAAATTTAAGCTAATGAATTATCTTGCTTAGGACTAAAATACACTCTAAAATGTTTCTAGAAAGCTTGTGAACTGCTTTACAGACTAACGGAAGCCCTCAGAAGATGCTTAAACACTCGAAATATTCAATCTATAAATGTTGAAATAGTCTTATGGTTTATACATTAAGTCCCTATTCCACTTCATTTAAATATCATGAACCTTAGGATAAATACTTATACTAAGTCTTATTTTAAAAGGAGTCTTAATAACATAAAACTTAGCTCAAATGCTCTTACTAAAGGGTTTTATTATTTTTATTAATATGATAAATCTCTATTATCAAAATTTGGAATTTAATCATTTTGACCCATTTGAGCATGTTTTATAGATTTAAAAATAATGTTTTAGCCCAAAGTATACATTGTGTTTATTAGATACAATGTAAAATTTGGCTTAAAACATTTAGACATGGTCCCCTTTGTATTAATCCAAAAAAAATTAGGCATAAAAACTTTAGCCTAAATTTTATTTCATGTTTAATAAACATGAAATAAACCTTAGCCTAATATGTTTAAACCTAAGTACCTAATTTAATAATGTGTCAACTTAAAGCTCATGCATCTTTGCAAATCTATGGCTCATGCTTTATCATGAGACAATGATCCAATGGCATGAGGATGGCAAAGAATTTTCAATAGAGTCTCAAGAGCCCATGAGCTCAACACATGGTGAAAGCTAATTTAAAGTAGAACTGACAAAGGATATAATGATTCATGCATCATCATTTTCCTTGATCTCATAGCATAAAAGCGTCAATGACTTTTCAAAGGAACTAGAAAGGCCCACAAAGCTACGAAGTGACACAACCATAGGGCACTAGTACCAAAGAGCCAATAATAAATGAGGTCCTAGATCATGATCAATGGATTTCACTAATCCAAGATCCTGATCTAATGGTTCAAAGTGAACGGGGCATTTTAAAATGCTTACAGTTAGTGCTCAAAAGTCATTTATTAAAAATGTCATGAAAGGTTCTAGAGTGATGCTACATAAGCACCATGCAAGTAAAAAATGATTAAATATGATAACTTGTGTGACTTAGAATGCAAAATTATAAAGGCAAAGGACCAAATCAAATCCAATGCATGTATGAGCTGAACTCCAAACAAGCTACTGACATTAAAGCCTTGAAGCCCTAGACAAGCATAAAAGGACCCAAAGTCAACTTGAATTAGATACTAGTGAAATTAGAAGAAGCTTAATTCTTTATAAAAATTACCCTGATACATCATATTTAAAATAGGATCTTCAACATTCATGCTATAATTACCAAGGATTCAAATAAGATCCCACTCAGAGACAAGGGAGCCTTTGCTTGAACTCAAGGTTCACAAAAAATCCAAGCATGATAAAGGTAGATGTAGGAGATCCAAATATTTGCCAACTTCACCTCTTAAAGGTACCTTTGCCTTCCACCATCATTTAGGTTTGGCTTGGTACATGATCTCCCATGTAACCCTAAGAAGTATTTGTCTACATTTAGTCCAACATGTATAGTAACTACTAAAGAGAACATAAAATATTGTAAAGCTTCCTTAAGGTTTCTAAATGTTGTGAATGAGGATGTGGCTTTTAGGTTATTCCCCTTTATCTTTAAAGATGATGCTTATGAATGGTTCTTAAACTTGCTTGAAAATTATATCACTAGTTGGGATAGCTTTACTAATGTTTTTATAGATTAATTTGGTAAGATTGTCAGTCCTTGTGTTATATACCATTAGTTCACCACCATTAGAAGAGATTAAAGTGAGCGTATTAGGTCCTTCAATGCTATATTTCAAAAAATGTCTAGTAAGATCATAGAACCCTATAATCTTGATGATGTTTTAGCTCTAGAAATATACAAGGACATCATAGATCCTATGACCTTAGTGTTTATAAAAAGGTCTCAACCAGCTATAATTTCATTATCTAGGGCCTATGTTATGGTAGTGACCATCAATGACTAAATGTAGCCCTAAGGACAAATGGTCTATTTTGTTCCAAACATTAACCCACATATGCCTACTCTAAACACATTTCTAAACAACAACCAAAATATCATAGACTTAAATCAACTTCCAAACCTCAACCAATTGCCTTTGAGTCAGTTCGCTCCTAATCAAAACCTTGGATTTTTCAATCGTCATGCCACTAATGGATTCAATACAAATGATCAAAGAGATTGATTACTATCTAGTGGTGTTAATAATATCCAGATACATAATTCTGAGACTCCTAAAAATGAGAATGAGTCTATACTAAAAATGTTCTAAAAGTTGAGTACTAATTTTCTTCATCTACAAAAACAAGTTAGAAATAATGCTAAAAGTTATGGTAGGAAGTTCTCATTTCAAAGGTTTAATATGCCAAATAATAGATTTCAAAATGGTAGCTTTCCTAATAATAGGAATCATGAGCCATCTTTTGAAAAGAAGACTATGGACATTAACCTTACTGATATTGCATTACTTGATTATTGTAGAGTACATTACACAACCAAACATGGTGAAATTGACTGCATTAAATTTTTCAAATCTTTTAAGGCTTTCTAGGATAAATTAGATACATTTGAAGTGCTCCCTAACAAGGATAATGGTGTAGGTACTTTTGGATCCAAGTCATCTAATCAATCCTTCATGGTGGAGACTTTTGATTTCCCCTTTCAAGAGGAAAATGAACCTGATGAGATCCAAGACTTCCAATAATTCTTGAAGAAGAGTTATTACTTAAGGAATAGAGAGCAAAGGCATCCCTTGAATAACTAAATTCCTCCAAACAAATTTAGAACTCCTCCAAAAACTTCTTCAAGAAATAATCATGATCCACCTAAAGGGAGTACCCCTAAACATAATATTGATATTCTTAGTTATTCTAATAAAACTAGGTATAATATAGTTGAGGATATGAATAAGATAAAGGCTAATACTAAATTTCATGAATTGGCATAGATCATAGAGAAAAGAGACCTTCTGCTAGAATCATTATCAAAGAAGTCCAACAAGCCACCCATGGATGACCATGCCAATGTGACTATGCACAAATCCAAAGTTGAATGTCTTCATTTCATAATCACTATCAAGATGTTTGGTAAGAATTTGCATAATTTATTTTTATATTTAGGTGTATATACCAACATCATGCCAATAGGTATATAAAAGTAACTTGTCTTAACACCTATAAAGTCTGATAGGGTTGTCAGCCAATTAGATAAATCTAGAGTTAAAATTGTTGGGAAGTTATTAAATGTTCACATGTAGTTGGATTTTGAACTTAGAGTGAAACTATTCAATGATATTCAATTTTTTGATATACCTAATGTTTATGGAATCTTGTTAAGCAAGGAGTGGACCAAGGCTCTGAATAATTACATGTCCATAGATTGCTCACATTTGTGGGTACCTTGGAAGGGAGTTCCTAATCAGATCAGGGTTGAGAGAGAGCCAAGGATGAAACACATGATTACTAAGTAAAATTATTTGAATTAGAGGGTCAACATAATTGACTTAGATTTAGGGATTTTCACCCTAGATATTGATAAGGTATGTGATCCCAAGAATGCTCATGTTATTCCTAGACTATGGAAATTGCATTTTGATGGTGCTAGGTGTAAGGATAGATCGAGAGTAGGCATTGTCCTTACTGATGTTATTGGTAAGAAACACCATGCTTCCTATAGACTCCAATTCCCTTACACTAATAATCTTTCTAAATATGAGGCCTTTATCCTAGGTTTATAATTTATTATAAAGAATAAGGTCAAAGAACTATTCGTTTATGGGGATTAAAAACTAGTGGTCAACCAAGTAATAATCAAATACCATTGCAAGCTATCATATCTTAAGAGGTATAATTTTAGGGTCTAGGATCTTATTGATTCCTTTGATGCTTTTAGAATTGCCTCCATCCCAAATGATGAGAACTAAACTATGGATGAGTTGGCATTTATTATAGCCAACCTCATGCCCAACCAAGATTCCCCCAATTTTAGCATTGAGTTGATCCCTTGTCCTTTAGTGGCTGATAATGGTAATCATTTTCAATTATTTAGTGATGATTATTATATATTAGATTTCATGACCAATTATGGAGTATTTGACACCTATATTATTGATGAGACTAATGAAAATGCATCTAAGGAGGGCAAGTTTGATGGTAAAATCATTCAATTGAATGACAACAAGATCCCCATGGGGATGATTGATTTGGAGATATTATTTGATTGGGACAAAATGGTTGAATTTTCTATGATTCCCAAGGTAAGTATGAAAGACTATAATGTTGTTAATTTTGGTTTCTAAGACTAGCCTATAGAGTAAAGATTTACTTTATGTTTCATTCTATTTTTCAGTCGTGCACTGCAAAATTTTGTTCCCGCATACTTTGATCCAAGATGGTGAAGTTTTGAAATAGAGCACAAGTGCTAATTTTCCTTTTGATTCATTTTTGTCTAAGTGTCGAAGTCAAGCGAAAGCTGCCAAGTGTCATCATCTGAGGCACTTTTCATAATTTCAGTAAGGCTACAGAGATTGCCATGTACCTCATAGTAAATCAGTAGAGCATGACAAGTGTCATCATCCATGTTTCATATCAGCATCCACATTTCAAGAATTTCATATTGGCATCTGCATTCCAAATCTCTTTTCAGTGGAAGGTTTCAAAATCTAAGTATCAGGATCAGGTGGAAAGTGCCAAGTGGCAATCACAAAAGGTCTCAATTTTGCTTTTTTGAAAGTGACAGAAGACGCCATGTATCCTAGAAAAAGAGAGTGGAAGCCACCACATGTCGAGATCTGAATTATCTTCATTTTGCTTCACTGATATAGGAAAGACTATGGTGGGTCTCAAGTTTTGTTTCTAAAGCAAGCAAAAGCTGCTAGGTGTCACTGTCCATGTAAATATGGAATGAGACCTGATTGTTTCTATGATATAAATAGAGTAAAACAGAGACCACCACGTTCACCTTCCACAAGTTTCTAAGAAGGTATCTAAAAAAAGTGGAGACCACCACGTAACCCCAAATAAGTAAATCAGAGATTTCCACATGTCCTTTGTTGAAGCAAGCGGAGATTGCCACCTGTCCCTATGCTCCTTTTCAAGTTGCTCGGGCAAGAAAGGCTATAGGTCTAATTTTATTTTAAGATGTTAAATTTTTGAGGAAGTGGATTATGACAAGTGTCAAAGGTGGAACACTCATAAGTAAAGATACAAAAGGAGTATAAATTACACAAAAAGTGCCTCGTGTCTTCAGTAAGTGTTGTGAAACATGCCAAGTGTCATTTTCTGGTGTCTCCTAAGTAATAAGAAGGTTTTCAAGGAATTGGTTAAGTGTTATCTTCCATTAAAGAGAAGGGAACATCCTACGATTTGTTTCAGCCAATGAACTACCAGAAGACAAAGCATTTCAGAATCTAAGAAATATCTTCTGTTAGACACTTCCAGTTTAGTTAGATTTCAATTGGAATATTAGATTAGGAACAAGCAGACAATCTAGAGTGAATCCAAGGCTATAAATGAGGGTGCAGAGATCACCAGAGGGGAGATACCAGAGAGAATTTTTAGAGAGAATTATTGTCAAGAGTTTAGACTTTCTAAAGCTGTGACTAGGAATATCATTTGCCTTTGTTCTATCTTCTTAAGTTGGAAGGTTTATGTAACTGTGCATGTTTCTGTGACTCTTATGTGACTAGAGAATTAATAAGAATATTGAATCCTGTGCCTTTGTTGATATTTTATGTGTCATTGAAAAAGTAGTCTAGGTTGTGTTGTCAAGAGTTTTAGACTTTCTAGAGTTGTGATTAGGAATGTCCTTTACCTTTGTTCCATTTTCTTGAGTTGGAAAGTTTATATAACTGTGTGTTTCTGTGCCTCTTACGTCACTGGAAAATTTAAATAAGAAGATTGAACCCTATGCCCTTTTTGACATTTTTTGTATCACTGCAAAAGTAGTCTATACTGTGAGCCTCTGTTTCTATTGTTTACATCTTTTACATTGATCATGCACTTGTTTGCTCTTAAATGTAAATGAATCTTACATATAGTCTCACTGTGCTTAGGATTAAGGTTGAATTACATTCAGGCACATCACCATAGTTATATTTTATTTCTTTCATTTATGTTTCTATTAAAATTCCTAATCCTTTTCCCAGTATACACTTGATATAAAGAAGAGACCAACTTTTTAAAAATATGGAGGTTGTTTCAAGTCGAAAGTCCCACATCTTGAAACTTCCCATTGTTGGTGTTAGAACAAGTGCAATTTTAAACATCAACAGTTTTTGGCACACCTAGTGGGACCAATCTTGAAGTTTCTTTCATGATCATATGAACCAGAGAGCTATGAAGAGTCATAGCTGTGGACTAGTAACCAAATCACAATCTACTATAAATCTAGGTATTCTTTTGCCACCTTTGGTAACTAGTCTAAGAAGAAGAGTCAACCAGTTTATACCAATACCAAGAGCAAATATGGGAGCCCCATTATACCCCCAAGAAATTATGCAAGTTGGAACACTGGTAGTCCATTAATTCTCCCAATACCACCAGCCACTTAGGACCCTATCCTAGTGAATGCCCTAAAAGCTCTGCCCAAATTCAGTGGGCAAGACTTTAAAACACCTGAAGAACATCTACAGGATGTATCAAATGTCTGTGTTATACATGTTATCACACAGCAAAATGTGGCCATAAGACTATTAGCAGCTTCTTTTAAAGGGAATGCTCTAGAATGGTATCAGTCCCTAACCCCAAATACCATCTCTACATGGGATCAGCTCAAATATCTTTTCTTTGAAAGATTTGAAGAGAAGGGTGATAATTCTTCTTTATTACAATAGTTAATTACTATTCAAAGGGCACCACAAGAAGCCATGACTGACTTCAATTCTATATTTCAAAAGACTTGGGAAAGAATCCATGTTATAGCTAGACCATTACCAGGTATGGCTATAGTATTTTATCTTAAGGCTTTGATTTTAGATATATCTGTTATGATTCAGTCACTTGGAGGACACACTTTGCTTGAGGCTTATGACTATGCGGTCAGAGATGAGAATATTTAATAGATGCTAGAAAGTTACGCCTAAGGCCTCCCATGCCCATGTTCCCAGAAATTTCCTTACCATTACTTCAAGAAGCCCCTAAATCTATAACCCCACCTGTGTCTATGTACACATATCCTCAACCACCTGCTAAAGAAATTATTCCTGCTCAGTCATCTGAGCTTGATGATATCAAGAATATCTTGAGGACATTTTCTAATGAGTTGACTAATATAAAAAGATAGCAAAATACTTTCCCTAGGCCTCCATATCAAGACTATCAAGGAAATAGATTTTTGTCTCAGCCAAACCAATACCAGGGTCTTCCGAGACAAAATAACCCTCAGCCATCAAACCAATTAGTTGTAGTCCCTACACCCTCACAGAGTATTCCTAACAATTCAGATAGGGAGATTGTTCCAAGGCAAAATAACTATGCAAATAACACTAATGCCTAGTGTTTTCCTTGAAATAATGCTCATACACCTAGAGATTGCCCTATGACTAATATGCAACAAAAGGTGGCAAAACAAAGAAGAATGGATGGATAGTTTTGCAAGTTCCAGTGACAATCAAGCCTATCAGTCTTCTAGTATGCAAAATTCAGTCCTAGTGACTTAGATGTAAGGGATGTCCTTGCAACAAGAGGAAGAAATAGCCCCAAAACATGCTTTGTTCTCATGGGTTGAAGATGAAGAATCAATTTTCTTGAACGAAGCATCTACCTCCAAGAAACTAGTGGTGCAATCTGATTATTACACTAGATCAAAGAGAAGGATGATAGAATAGCCTGAGGTTGTAAATAGTCATGTCATGGAGAATCCTCCATTTCAAGGACAAAGAAACATAGCTGTCAGACAAGAAGTGCCTCACTGGTGTAGAATCAAGTGATTCCTACACAAATTCAAGAAAAAACAAGATATCCTTATTCTCAAAGAACTCAAACTCTGGGCAATAAATGTGGTGGATCAATTAAAGAAGACTCCAGCACAAGTATCAATATGGGATATATTGGCTATTCTTGAATAGAAGATGCTACTACAAGAAGCTCTACAAGGCCAAACAGTGTCCAAATGTATTGTTATCAAAGGACCTACTGAAAAAGAAAAGCTCAAAGATATAGTTCATCTGCAGACAATAGCAATAGTGAATAATGTAGCAGAGGTAAGCAAATCCAAACCAAATCCCTTCTATTTAACTTTGATAGTGGGTAAGAAACTATTGCATAATGCAATGATTGATTTAGGGGCTAGTACTATAGTAATGCCCAAGTAGATAGTTGATGCTTTACAAATTATGTATGAACCACTCACTAAAGGAGTCATGCAGCTAGATGGCAAAGTAGTACCAATAATAGGGAGAATTAAATGACTCCAATTACAATTATATGCTTGTCCCAATATAATTGTAAATCAAGATGTAGTAGTGATAGATATACCTCCTACTTTTGGCTTATGTTTATCAAGAGACTTTATAGCCAAGATAGGAGGATATATGTCCCTTAATTGGTCTCACCTCATCTTAAGAACCAAATATGGTTCAAAGATGAAGATATTATCTGAGCCATTATATAAGGATCATATCACCAATGAACAAACTGCAAAGTCAGAGACAACTCATGCTATGATGAATAAAGAAGAAAGGGTTTTTTTTTAGGAGCTAGGTGAATGGACTGGACATAATTAAGAAGAAGAAAATGCTCATTTATTAGCTATGATGCAAAGTGACCCATATGGAAGTTACGATTCTGTTGGTCTGGGCACTTACATTATACTTGATGAAGATCATAAAATCCCAAATGTTCTAGAGGAAGAAAAGTCAAAAGATACCTCTTCTATTGATCCTTGGGTCTCTCAACATGAATTCTAGATTTCAAGCTAGAAGTCACAAGTGTATGCCTTAATCTCTGATGAAGAAGAATTATTTTTTGATTTTCTTCTTACTTTGCAAGATGATGTGGAGGAGTATGGACATTTCCTTGATCATGATTTGAATGATTTGTTTGAAATCATTGGGTTAGGTTATACTATTTTTCAGGGAAGCTTTGAGCTGGTTGCAGATGAACAAAACAACATTGAGACTCAATTACATGTGCAAAATTATTGCAAACTTTCAGAATTATCCTTTCAAGAGGTTGTTAATTTTGAATTTATTAAAGAGGATGATCATGCAATAGAACCTGAGTTTAAGGTAGAAGTAGATGAGTCAATATATGATCTATATCAAAGAGCTTCTGTTGATGAGCAAATAATCATTAATTTCTTGATAAGACATGCTAGTATTAAGAATCAGCATTCGACAAGCTTCCAAGGACAAGTAGAGCTTATGTATGTTAGAAGCATATTTGATTCAGACTCATTTGAATGCAAGCCAATCAATGTGGCATACAAAGAGAGCAAGCCATCCAAGCTACATCCAATTCAACCACTTATCTAGCAACATAAGTCATCTTGTCATGAAGGAGACTTCAGAAATTCTTCTTTTGATCTAGGAGGGAGATAAAGATACTATGTATTATAGTTAGATAGTTTCCCCTTTTTGTATTTCTTTGTTTTCCCACTTCTCTTTTAAATAAGTTTTCTTTGAACATGTAGTCGACAGCTTGGGATTTTCAAAATTTTCAAATTCTCCAATACATTGAATGTCTCCCAAAGCTTTAGAAATCCCCAAGGTACCTTTCACTACCACTTACATAACGTGTCTACCTGGTTGTCCCATAAAGATTGAATAAGATTTGCTAACGGTTATCTGAGTTTAGTTCCATTTTGAGACTTGATAGGTCAATAAATACCTCTTAGCAAGAGTTATAGCTTACAAGTTATCAAACATTCCTACATCTATGAGAAAATATCCTACTACTTGCATTTTTTAGTGCTTAAGTAAACTTGCTTCAGTGAAAGTTTTCATATTTTGAAAAAGCTCATACCAGTTATCACAGAAAAGAGATAGAAGATGGAAGGGGCACAATCTTCACAATAAGGAGCTAAGATGTATGAATCCCTTGATAAGTTTCTTGCAAGTAAGTCGTAGGTTTTATCTCTCCCACGTAACCATTTAAGATGTATCCATGGACCAAGATTCTTGAAGTTGGTCAAGCAAGTGACTCAGTGAGCTAGTAGAAAAAATATTATGCAGATGGCATCATGGACCCAATTCTTCAGAGAGCTAGTAGAAAAAATCTTAGAGAAGGGGCACATCAAAGGTGTCTATAGAGGGCCAGAGTAGGGCAATATGAAACATTTGCCATGAGGATATGGACTTCACAACTGGCACAATTCATTCTCCTAGTTGTGCATCCATGCCCTGACTTGGTCAAATTATGTACAGACTTGTTCCATGCACCCTCATACACCATTCAATGAGGTCTATTCATGGTGCAAATCACACTACAAGCTATTAGGGATATGTTAGCCCTGTATCATGATAGTACAACTACATTTCCCACTATTGCTAAAATGCAAAGAACATGGTCAAACATCAATACTCAATCAAGGTTCTTGAGATCCAAATTAAAAATGAGTGATGATGACACTACAGTGCCCACACTCCCTATAGCAAGAGCCCAATTCACACAAGCTAGCTAAGACACACTATTTATGATGACTTTCATCTTTGGCATGAAAGATGATATGGTAGTTTATGCAGAACAAATGCTATCCTCTTCAGGCTGAAGACCGTGGACAAAACTCAAGAGTATAGGCTTGACTTTTTTGAACAAATTACTTTCTCAATGGTGGAACAACTGGCCCATTTCAAATCAAAAGGGGCTTTCAGGTACTCTTCTTATTTTTTTCACCTCATGTTGTTTCAAAACTCTGACCTCTTTTCCCAACATATGTATTTTGATATGTATGACCTTCCATGGATGACAACCAGCATGGTATTGGAAGCCAGAGACATTGAGATTCTACTGCTTAGAAAATTGGCCTTTTTGGGTTTCCTTATAATAGAGGACATATGGGTTTATGACCCAAATAGTTTCATAGCTTCTTGGATAAGGACTAACAGAGTCACAACCAGAATTGCACATGAGGGCCGCCCTTTTTGGGAAACTAGGAAAAATCCTAGAGAAGATGCTTTTGGATTTTATGTTGAGTTAATAGACCTACCCCTTCCACAAAATAGACCTTGGGAAACATTCTATGTTAAGCAGAGGGATTATGATCCTAAAGTCAGAATGACTTCTAGCATAAGAAGGAAATTAAAGAATAAGGATTGGGATGCTGAGAAAATAAAAGCCTATTGGAAATATAGGCAAGAAATTTGTCAAACAACCCATTCTTTTGGGAACATAGACACAGATGAGAGATGGGAAGAACTATGGGATGAGTGCCATCTCTCCCCTGTATCCAGCCTAAAGACAAGTAATTTGCCAACACTGGGTGTAGAGCAAGAAGCTAAGGCTGGGTCAAGCCAAGAGTCACAAGCCTCAGAGCAAACTGTAACTATAGTAACTATATCAGTTTGGCCCCAATCTCTTAGCATCATGGAAAAACAAAAGAGTTTGGTGCCTTCACCACCATAATCTTCCCCATCAGTAGCGGTTATAGATATTCCCAGTTCTCCACAAGTAGTAGATGTGGAAGGAAAAAGAACACAGCTAGAAGAAGAGACACCCAAGAAGTGAAAGAGTGTGCAGTTTTAGTTTGGTTCAGAAGAGGAGATAGACACCCCACAGTGCCAATTATAGAGTACTGTAATTACTCCTTAGGTAAATATTATTCCTCCTTCTCCTTCTCAATATTTTTCTTCTCTTGTTGGCATGATGATTTCATCTAGCCAGATGACATCCCCTACCACTTCTACCATTCCCATTTCTCACTTCACCCCATCTATGCCACCTCAAGCTTTAACATTACCTCATTTCTCCCCTTCTATTCCCAAGAAACTTCCCCCTTAGATTGCCCATAGCCAACAATTGGATATTCAATATGGTTTACCACAGGGACATCCTTTTGTGGGTGGGCACATTGCCTCTCTTTCTACCTTCCAAACCCAAGTGAATGCTGCTAAGAAGGCAAGGGAAGAATGAAGAGAGAAAAAGAAGATCAAGGAAAATAAACCATTGGCTACACCCCATCTGCAGTCACAATTTGACCCCATCTAACAACAATTAACGGTGACTCATTTTTCACCAAATGTAATAAAGCCAACTGAGTAGATGTAGCTAGAGGATTACATGATGAATGTAGTGGCCATCGACATGTCCCTCTTTAGGCCATAAGACAAAATTGAGCTATTAACCGAATCCACTTTTGTAGTTACTGAAGACTACTTGAAGACATCAAGGAGGCTATAGAAGATGGAAGCTGATCTAGCCAAGGAAAAGGCAAAATATAATAGTTTGACCTCAGAGATCAATAGAAAAGATAATGAAATAGAGATTCTGAATAGATAGTTGCAAGATATTATTTCTCTTCGAACTCACCAGGCAATTCAAGCCCAAAATGATTCTTTAAAAGTAGGGCTCACACAGGTAAAGGATGTGGTGATGACCTTAAGGTGCAAAAAAGCAGTGTTGCAAGGAAAATGTGAGGAACACCTATTGCAAGTTACCCAATTTGAACAAAAGTTGTTGGCTAAATAGAATAATAATGTGGCTATACAAGCCCAATTTCAAGCAGAGCAATAAAGAGTAGCACAATTAACACTGAAGCTAGCTAATACGCCAAGGAATGTTAGAGTATTAAGTTTGGTGAAGGAGCTATATGAATCCATGTGGAAGAGAATCTCTTTGGAGATTATTTAGCTCAAGCCTTCTCTCACCTTCCTGTTAAATGCATAAAAATTGTACAAAAAGGTGGAGAGTTCAGTTTTAAACACTCTGGCTACAGTCTCTAGGAGAGTAATGGACTCAAAAATGTTGCTGCAAAAGCTTTATGATGCAATAGATGTAATGTTCTCAGTAGTAGGAATTGAGAATAGAATGGTCACTGTTAAGCAATTAAATGAAGTTCTCTATTGTAATTCCATAGCCATCAATTGTAGAGAGCTTCTACATGTCATGAAGGAAGGAATCAATGAAATGAAATAGCATGTTGAAGATCTAGTATAATTAGGTCTTCCTCCTCCATTTCCTAATGACAACACTATGCTGATGGTAGATGAAATTGAACCTTTACTATTGGCCAAATAGAATGATCAGACAATTTTCCAAGATCTAAGGGATGGTTCATCAGTCCCTGAAGTAAAAGCTGTCTTGGTTCATGTTTCCTAGCTCAAATTCAAATTGAAGGCTACGGTTCAAATTTTATAGAATTTTTCACACAAGGATATTATTAACCTTGATTTAGACATCAATGAATTGAAGAATAAGTAAGGGTTATCTAATGATGAGTGGTCCACCTACCAAACAACATTGCTAAAGCTATAATTTTTTAATTTTGATCTAGCAGGAGTTATGTTTTCTTTTTGAGCAGGCTCAAAAGTCCTTGGGGTCACCAATAACTGTAGAGTAAAGATTTACTCTATGTTTCATTCTATTTTTCAGTTGCATGCTGAAAATTTTTGTTCCCGCATACTTTGATCTGAGATGGTGAAGTTTTAAAATAGAGCATAGTGCTAATTTTCCTTTTGATTCATTTTTGTCTAAGTGTTGAAGTCAAGCAGAAGCTGCCAAGTGTCATCATTTGAGGCACTTTTCATAATTTTAGTAAGGCTACAGAGATTACCACATACCTCATAGCAACTCAATAGAGCGTGACAAGTGTCATCATCCATGTTTTATATCGACATCCGCATTCCAAATCTCTTTTCAGTGAAAGGTTTCAAAAGCTAAGTATTAGGATTAGGCAGAAAGTGCCAAGTGGCAATCATGGAAGGTCTCAATTTTGCTTTTTTAAAAGTGACAGAAGATGCCATGTATCCCAACAGAAGAGAGTAGAAGCCACCATGTGTCGAGATCTAAATTATCTTCATTTTACTTCACCAATATAACAAAGACTGTGATAGGTCTCAAGTTTTGTTTCTAAAGCAAGCAGAAGCCACCAGGTGTCACTGTCCATGCAAATATGAAATGAGACCTGATTGTTCCTATGATATAAATAGAGTAAATCAGAGACTACCATGTGTCACCTTCTACAGGTTTCTAAGAAGGTAGCTAAAAGAATTAGAGATCACCACGTAACCCTAGATAAATAAAGTAGAGATTGCCACATCTCCTTTATTGAAGCAAGTGAAGATTGCCACCTATCCCTATGCTCATTTTCAAGTTGCTCGGGCAAGATAGGTTGTAGGTCTTATTTTCTTTTAAGCTGTTAAAGTTTTGAGGAAGCGGATTGTGACAGGTGTCAAACGTGGAACAATCATAAGCAAAGACACAAAAGGAGTATAAATTACATGAAAAGTGCCTCATGTCTTCATTAGGTGTTGTGGAACACATCAACTGTCATTTTCTAGTGTCTCCTAAGTAATAATAAGGTTTTCAAGGAATTGGCTAAGTGTTATCTTCCGTTTAAGAGAAGGGAGTGTCCTGCGATCTGTTTCAGCCAATGAACTGCCAAAAGACAAAGTGTTTCAGAATCTAAGAAATATCTTCTGTTAGACACTTCTAGTTTAGTTAGATTTTAGTTGGTCCATTATATTGGGAAGAAGTAGAAAATCTAGAGTGAATCCAAGGCTACAAATAAGGGTGCAGAGATCACTAGAGGGGAGATACCAGAGAAATTTTTTAGAGAGAATTATTGTCAAGAGTTTAGACTTTATAGAGTTATGACTAGGAATATCATTTGCCTTTGTTCTATCTTCTTAAGTTGGAAGGTTTATGTAATTATGCATGTTTATGTGCCTCTTATGTGATTGGAGAATTAATGAGAACATTGAATCATGTGCCTTCATTGATATTTTCTATGTCATTGCAAAAGTAGTCTAGGCTGTGTTGTTAAGAGTTTTAGACTTTCTAGAGCTATGATTAGGAATGTTATTTGCCTTTGTTCCATTTTATTGAGTTGGAAAGTTTATATAACTTTGCGTGTTTCTATGCCTCTTATGTGATTGGAAAATTTAAATAAAAAGATTGAACCATGTGCCTTTGTTGATGTTTTCTGTATCACTGCAAAAGCAATCTATATTGTGAGCCTCTATTTCTATTATTTACATCTTTTACATTGATCATGCACTTGTTTTCTCTTAAATGTAAATGAATCTTACATATTGTCTCACTGTGCTCAGGATTAAGGTCAAATTACATTCAGGCACATCACCATAGTTAGATTTTCTTTCTTGCATTTGTGTTTCTATTAAAATTCCTATTCCTTTTCCCAGTATACACTTGATATAAAGAAGAGACCAGCTTCTTAAAAATCTAGAGATTGTTTCAAGTCCCAAGTCCTACATCTTGAAACTTCCCATTGTTGGTGTTAGAACAAGCGCAAGTTTGAACATCAACACAGCCCCAACTAGTAAATGTTGGAAAATCCTACACAAACATTGAGAACAAGAAGGCCAAAGAGCTCCTTACCTAGTACATGGATGTCATAACATGGTCTTATGATGACTTAAAGATATTTGATCCAAATTTCATCACTCACACTAGCCCTCTTAAATAAAATTGTAAACCATTTAACTAGAAATGGGGGCTATAAACCTTATCTTAGAACCAATGATCTTCATTGAAGTTAAGAGACTATTAGATGTTAGGATAGTCTTCACCATCAAGCATTCTACTTGGGTGGCTATTTTGGTGTCATTTAGGAATAATAATGGTGAGATTAGGATTTGTATTGACTTTAATAACTTAAACAAAGCATATGAGAAAGATAACTATCCTCTTCTTTCTCTTGACCAAATTATACAAGTTACTTTAGGTTCAGTCATGATTTTTTTCTTTATGGATTTTCAAGTTATAACTAGATGCTAGTTGATAAAGAAGACAGGATGAAAAAAACCTTCAGAACCAAGTGGGGAACCTTTGCTTACAAGAGAATGCCCTTTGGTCTATTCAATGTCAGAGCTAATTTATAAAGGGCTATGGACCATGCCTTCCAAGGCCTGAATGGTAAGTGTATTATTATATATATGGATGATCTAATAGTTTTTTCTAAAAATAGGGATGACCACTTTATACATTTAAAACAAGTTTTTGAGAGATGCAAAAGGTATGGGGATTTATAAACCCTAAAAATAGTATATTTTGTGTTACAGAAGGGAAATTATTGGGTCATGTCATAACCAAGGATGGGATCTCTATAGATCCTAAAGGAGTGGAGGCCATATCTAGAATAGAACCTCCAAATAGTAATAAATATTTAAAGTCATTTTTGGTAAGATAAACTTTCTAATAAAGTTTATTTTTAGATTTATAAAGATTTTTAGTCCAATGAATGACATGCTCAAGAAGGAGGCCAAGGTCACGTGAAATAGAGAATCTAGGAATGCATTTAATGATATCAAGGAGGCCATTAGCCAAGCTCTAGTCCTTATAAGTCTTGGCTTATCAAATAAATTATATTTCTACTCCTTTGCATCTAACCATACTATGGTTGCAGTTTTGACTTAGAAGATTGATGGGTGTGATCACCTAATAGCTTTTATGAGCACTAAATTTAAGAATGTTGAGTTGAATTATTCATTGATTGATAAGAAGGCATATGTATTAGTCAAAGTAGTAAATAAATTTATGTATTATATCCTTAGAAATAAGGTGTGTGTTATCTTACCTGACCCTACCACCAAGCTTATGTTAAGTTAGAATGAGCTTGGAAAATGTAGAGGTAAGTAGAGGTCAGTTTTGTAGGAGTATGAATTGGAGATGAGAATAGAAAAATTGGTAAGGTTCCAAGGTTTGATCCAAATGATTGATAATACTAACCCTAGGCTAAGTATTTTGTAGCTAGATCAATAAAACTTTAAATTTGGTGAGTGGTATGATTCAATTATACATTTCTTAATTAATGGTACTTTTCTGATAGGATTATCAAGGGAGCAAAAGAGGGCCCTAATATTGAAGGAAACACATTATCTGATTAAGGATGGGGTTTGCTATAGAATAAATTTTGAAGGAATTTACTTGGGATGTGTCTCATAAGAAGAAGCCACCCAAATTATGATCACCTTCCATGAAAATTTGGGCAGTGAACATCCATCTAGGAGAACCACAACCCATAAAATTCTTAGAGCTAGCTATTATTGGCCAACTATTTTTAATGATTCTTACAAACATGTGAGGGAATGTCACTCATGTCAATTTTTTAGCACCAAGGATCTAAAGGTATCAATTCCTCTGCAACCAATCATGGTTGATAAACCCTTTGATCAATGGGGGTTGGACTTTATTGGGGTCATCAACCACAATTCATCTAAAGGTCACAAGTATGTTCTTACTACTATAGATTATTGTATAAGGTGGAGTGCAACTATAGCCTCCAAACAATGCAAGACTAAGGAAGTGATTAACTTCTGTAAGGACAACATCTATACCAAATTTGTAACCCCAGTCTCTCTAGTAGATGACAATGAATCTACATTTATATCTATAGAACTAACTTACTAAGCTTATAATAATGGCATTACTCTCAAGTTTGTATCTAACCATTTTCCCCAAGGAAATAGAGTTTCTAAGTCTACAAACAAAAACCTAGTGAAGGCAATCAAAAAGTTTGCTACAAAAAATCCTATGACTCGGCATAAGATTTTTAGGTTTGCATTATGGGTTGATAGGATAAGAATTAAGAAAGATTTAAGGTCATCACCATTTATATTGGTATATGGATAATAACCTATCTTTCATATCAGTCTCAAGTTGCTCACATATAGGTTCATGTAGGAGTATATGGAAGAAAACCAAGATCTTGCAAACTCTATATTGCTAGACATCATTCAAATGGAAGATGCAAGGGAAGAAGTCTTTGTTGATTTTAGTAGACATCAGAACATAGTGAGAAGGTGGTTTGACAAAATTTTAAAGGTAAAGGTATTTTGAAAAGGATATTTGGTCCTCCTTTGGGACAAAGCATCTAGATCAAAGGGGAAGCATGGAAAATTCACACCCCTATGGATTAGTACTTATAAAATAGTAGAGACACTTGGGAACAACACCTTCAAGCTGAGAGATATTTAAGGAGAAAAGTTCACATTACCCACCAATGGGCAATATCTCAAGCACTATTTTGTTGCTGCTCCACCTGGGGTCTTCATAGAATAAGCTTTGTAAGATTATTAGACTTAGTGTAGGTAGGCTAATTATTTTATTTCAAGTTCTTTCCTTCCTGTCCCTTGTTTGTATATAATCTTGTGTATTTTTTTATTTATATTTCCCTATTTTTGTTGCTCTCTACTTCCTTTTTGTTTCTTATTGTTTGGTTCCTTATCTTGTAATAAGTCCTCTTAGACAATCTTGAGCTCAAAGTTAAGCAATTTGCTTAAAATTCCCAAAATTCAGAAATGTAGGTGTGTACCTCATACATATGATGACTATGGTTCTAAAATATAAGCCTAATTTTGAAATGTGAAGAAATTGGTAAAGACCAATAGAAGAAGCCAACTATTTCATAAGAACTTTAGACATTATTTGGACCTTAAATTGGTTTTAAGAAAATTTTCACTTGTAGGGTGAGAGCTCAAACTATTAAGGTATAGCCATACTTATACTTAATCAACATCCTTGCCTAGGATAATGTCTACAGCCATAGGTGATTCTTTGAGGACCAAACACATGACCAAATCCTAAAACCTAAATACCTTGGTTCCCAACCTTATTCAAAGCATAAAGGTCTAAAGAAAATACAACAAGAAGGATTCAATGCAAAATCAAAAGCTTTGTGAGCATATGTCATTCTGGTAATCTCCATTAGGGCTATAGATACCTAGATGGTAGTAGAACAAGACTTTGAGTGGAGCCAAAGGCATCTATGTTAGGGTTATGGATGCCTAGTTGATAGCAAAGTAATGCCCAAACCTTTCCCTAACAAAAAATCATGTTTCTTAATGGATATCTAAACATGATCTAAGTCCGTGTTAACGATTAAGGATATAAAACTTGGAAGTTATTTCTTGAAGGCCATGGTAAATAGTAAGTAGAATCAAACCACACACATAATATGGCTATGTTTTTATGTTTGACCCTAATTATGCAAGTACAAGGTTTGTTCCAACCATAATCTAATCTAGATGATGATATTGATCAAGTGGAGTGGATGACCCAATTATTTATCTAAACTAGAGTCTCTAGATTATAACATATTATTATGTTTCCCTAGAAGTCACCATTTGTTGAGGCCAACATACCTCCATTTTTTTGAAAATTGGGACCCTTGAGAAACCTTGAAGATTAAACATGAATATATGGCATGTTAAGATCATTTATAGAATTTAAAGATCATCCGCTTTATCAAAGGCAAGCTTACTTATTATGTTTTACTTTAATTTTGTCTAACATTTCTAATAAATGGTCTTCTTGGCTTTTAATTATATGTTCCATTGTATTCTTCCTATGAGATTCATGTTCCATAACCCTGGCAAACCCTTAGTTCAAATTTGAATACTGGTAAGAATTAAACTGGTAGGAACCTTTTAAAACTGATTTTGGACTTAAGAACAATTGTCATGTTTAAATATTTAAGTCATGTTTCTTAACACAACTCAAACTTATCCTAAAAATGCATGGTCCCCTTTATTATTTACCCTTTTTAGTTCTTTATATTTCTAACTTTATCTAATGTCAATTTTATAGGGTCCCTTTTAATATTTCCTAACTTAGTCCCTTTAATTCATAGCTTTGCCTAAAGTTTTAATCCTAAGTCCCCATTATATTTATTAATATGAATGAGACCTTAGCCTAAGTATTTTATGTCACCTTGAGTTGTAGCTTAATTATCATGCATCTTTGTAGATCTAATGACCCATGCTTTATCACAGGGATTGATATAATGGAGTGAGGAAGACCAGGTCTTAGCTTAAATAGCATGAAAATCACAAGATCTAATGGTTTGTGCTTCCTCATGGCCTTTAGATGTAATGGTGTGAGGAAAGCCCAACAGAATCTAGCACTTAGTCCTTGGACCAATCACATTCAAGATCTCAGATTCTGATCAATAGTTCTCACTTCATCATAGATCAAATATCAGATAAAGTGAAGACATCATGAAAAATCAAAATCCTAAGAGAATCATAGAGTTTCCACACAAAATTCTTGCATTCAAAGATTAAAAGTAAAGGGGCCCCCTAATAAAATAAAAAAATCCTGAGCAAACCCCTTGATCATGATCTTATGGCTCTCAATTACTCATAGGACCTCTATCCTATAAAGTGTATTGAGTCTAAGATCCTATGAAGGCCCATGGAGGTGTCAAGTGGCACTCATATTGGGTCATAAGAATTTGATGAGCTTAAAATTGACATTCGTGCAATTGTCATTTGATGTTCCCAAGGACGTATTTCACATCTGTACGATTGTCAACTTTAAGCCCATTAAATTGAAATCTTCATTATCTTAAAATTGATATTTGTGTGACCATAATTTGATGTCCATAAGGACATATTTGATGTCCATGAGACTATCAAATTTAAGCTAATGAATTACCTTGCTCAGGACTAAAATACATTATAAAATGTTGTTAGAAAGCTTGTAACTGCCTTGTAGACTAATGGAAGCCTTTAGAAGATGTTTAAACACTATAAATATTTAATCTGCAAATTTTGAAATGGTCTTATGGCCTAAATTCATGAAAAATAAACTTAGTCTAATTCTATACCTTAAGGTCCCCATTACACTTCATTTAAATACTGTGAACCTTAGGCTAAAGACTTATACTAAGTCTTATTTTAAAAGGGGTCTTCATAACATAAAACTTAGCTCAAATGCTCTTACCAAAGGGTTTTATTATGTTTGTTAATATGATAAATCTCTATTATAAAAATTTGGTATTTGATCATTTTGACCCCTTTTAGCATGTTTTATAGATTTAACATAAGTATTTTAGCCTAAAGTATACATTATATTTATTAGATACAACATAAAATTTGGATTTAAATATCTAGCCATGGTCCCCTTTGTATGAATCCAGAAAAAACATAGGCATAAACACTTTATCCTAAATTTTATTTCATGTTTAATAAATAAGAAATAAACCATAGCCTAAGATGTTCAAACCTAAGTCCCTACCTTAATAAAGTGATAACTTAAAGTTCATGCATCTTTGTATATCTACGACTCACGCTTCATCATCAGAGGATGATCTGATAGTGTGAGGATGTTGAAGACTTTTTAATGGAGTGCTAAGAGCCCATGGGCTTGAGGCATGGTGAAATCTCATTCAAATCAAAACTGACAAAGGATCTAATAGTTTTTGCTTCATTGTGCTCCTTGATCTAATAATACAAAACCACCAGTGACTTTTTGAAGGAACTTAGAAGGCCCATGGAGGTACCAAGTGGCACAACCATATGGCACTGGTACCAAAGAGCCAATAACAAATGAGGTCTCAGATCATGATCAATGACTCATGCTAATCCAAGATCATGATCCAATGGTATAAAGTAAATGGGGCATTTTTAAATGCCAATGACTAGTGTTCAAAAGTTATTTATGAAAAATGTTATGATAGGCTCAAAAGTGATGCCAGATAAGCACCACACAAGTAGAAAATGATAAAATATGAGATCTTGTGTGCCTCAAAATGCAAAATTATAAATAAAAGTCCAAATCATGTATGAGCTGGACACCAAATGAGCTACCACAATTAAATCTTAAAAGCCCTAAACTTGCATAAAAGGACCCAAATTAAACTTGAATTGGCTACTAGTGAATTCAAAAGAAGATTAATTGTGTTTTTGAGTATGAGAGAGATAGCTATAGACCTTTTGCAATCCAAACATGAATAATTTACAAGCATAGAAGCCATGGTATCTTGAAGACAATAATTATGATATGAGACAAAACTACACCTATCTACAAACAATGAAGGAAAGGTTTTTAAGGACACTGAGTGGATGTCATGATCTTGAAAAATAGAAATAAGAATTAGTCCACACTCTTCTTCACCATAGAGGATCTAAAACCCATCAGCAAGGAGGAGTATAGGATTGCCATGGTAAGAAAAAATAACTATGACTTGGTTATGGTTAAAATGTACCACCTCGACCATGCAGCTACCAGACTAGAGGTACTTCATTGCATTGATGTCGTTGCTCTAAGTTTCATTAATTGTAGAATTAATGGTGATTAGATCATTCATGAGGGTATCTCTAGGAAATTTGCCTACATTTCCCAATTGGCCTTTGAATCATACTATAAATTGCCTAAACCCCATGTGGATTTGCCCACAATCAAAGGATGGACCACTAAACATGACCTGGACATCATCCTTAGACCATGGTTGCTCTAGGGAAACCATGTCTTTTGGGATTTTGAGGGAAAGATCCCTACTGTCTAGTTTAGGAAAGGGATTAGGGTTATCATGACTTTATTAAATAGATTATTTGGATCCCCTATCACCATTTATGTTAACAAAACCTGGGTGTCCTTTATGTATTTCAAGGTGGAAAATAAGCTTACTCCACCAATTGGGGATATGATCAGTGTCCTCCTAGGAAATCAATTCACTAAAATCAAAAGGAAGACAATAAAATAGTTTTACATGATGTCTTCCTTATTATTTGCCCTACTAGCTTCCACCAAGATCCCTAACATCAAAAATTGGTCTATAAACTATAGAATGGACATATTCAAATATAAGCACCATATGAAATTCATATGTGACTATGTCTATCCTACATTAATGAAGGCCATCACAAGGATTCACATGCCTAGGGTTCCCCATTTGATGAAGAAGTACATAGAGTTAATGGGTGATATATAGTTTTATTCAGATTGCATAATTATTATAATTGAGGGAGTTCTAACCCAACCCTATAGGTTGCCAATATACATTCCTCCTAAGCTAGTAGAATAAGAATTTATATCCCAACCCCTTCATGGTGTTGATGGATTTGGTAAGGAAAAAATGAATGGTATTCTCTATCCCTTTCCTTTGACCATAGGAAGAACAATTCTACAAGATTGGAAGCAGGTGGACACCATGTCTAGGCATAGGGACTCCTTTGGGTTTTAATTGTATGATCTTAGATAGTGGGATACTAAGAATGTAGTTGGTCCACATTTAAAGAACAAAAAAATTCTCAAACCAATGTATGAGCATGAATTGGGCCCTCACAACACTTTTTAAATAGAGACTAGTAACTTTCAAGAAGTATTGGCCAGGGTGAAGGGGACCAACCTCAAGTTTATGCATAGATTGACTAGTGACAACAACCACAAGGGGACATATGGTATATGCATCCCCTTAAATACTAGTTTTCTCCTAGCCTTTCCAAACCACCTTAGGATTAGCCTTAGATGTATCTCCCATAGCCCCAAGCATAAATTATACAAAAACCTGGTAAGGAAAATCTAGAAGAGAGACCTAGGGAAGGTCCCTTATCCTCAGCCAAACCTCAAAGGCTAGCATCTCTAGTGGAGTAATTAGATATGATTGCCTTAGATATAGATGAAATAGTAGAAGGTGCCCTCAAGGATCTTGCTAAAACATATGGCTTTGAGGAAGAATAAATAGAGGCTAAAGAAGCTCAAGTTCAAGAAGAACATGGTAAGCAAAAGAAAGGGAAGGAAATATCCTTTGATACACTCCCAATGGCATAGCCAAAAAAGAGGAAGGCAGAGTTGACATTGGTCCCTATTGGACTTAGGAAGAAGCCAAGGTTGATTCTCACTCATCCTACCAGTGAGATTAACCTATTCATTGAAGAGTTCCCCATCCATGGACCAATCATCCCTAATTGTTTTTGTATGGAAAGCTACAAACTATCCCTTCCCACTCACAATCTTGGGCCTTGATGCAATCTATCAATGTGGATGTTCATGAATAAATCAAGCCATGGATTAGGGATTTAATGAAGGAACATGAAGAAAGACTACTTGTGGCCACTGAAAGGCTAGAGATTAAGAAAGTGGATGCTCCTGAAGCATCAATCATTTCTAGAGTTGAGGTCCTAGAGCCTCCAACATACATAGAGCTCGTTACTGCAATACAATTTAATCCATAGATAGCTGGATTAGAAAGAGTAACTACAAGGATCACCATGGTGGGAAATGATGAGCCTTTTACAAGTCTAACCCCAGTTGAAGGGAAACCACTCAATGAAGATCCCATCCATGAGGAACATGTTGAGAGCCTACTAGAGGCCCATTAAGCTCATGCTAAAGTTGGGATCAAAGAAATGAAACAAAGGATACTAAATTTAGAAAGACAAAAGGAGAACTTAGAGATGCAAGATATTTTATCAGTGTTTGATGCCATCATAAATTTTTTTGAAGCATCATTCTTTGAAATCAATAAAACTAAGGCAAGATGCCTTAAGATAGTAAGGTGACACGGCTAGAGAATTAATAACAAGGTGGCTAGGGATAGAGACCAAAATAAGTGACAAAATTATAATTTTAATTAAGGTTAGAATCCATAAGTTTAAAACCATCAGTAGGGCCCAGCGAAATGCCATATTGAGAATAGTAGTGGATAAAGTTTAGACTCTAAGTGTGTGGGCAAAGAATCTAGATAGACTTTTAACTGATGACATATAATTGATAACTAAAATTGAAGAACTCTTGGGTACTATGCTATCTAATCCTAAAAATACTATAGCATTGGGAATAATTGATGAATTAGAATACAATCATAGAGTTACCTTGGTAATGCAGGAGGTAAAGAGCAAAAGCAAGGGCAAATCAGGTAGAGATAATGGTAGGATTTGGGGTATGATCTTCACAACTAAGGAAAAGATTACAGAAGGTAGGAGTCTGAAAGAGGCTATGGCTAGAGATAATAGAGACCTTGAAGACTTATATTATTAGGAAGAAGTCTAACTCTTAAATCTAGTTACGGATTTAGAGCTCATCAAAGATCAACATCAGAAGGCAATGGATCTTTTATAAGAGCAATAGGGGAGTCCATCAGCCATGGGCCCACCAAGCTAATTAATATTACTTTTTGTAAAAATAATTGTAATATTTTAAATAAGGAATATTCTCTTTTAAGGTATATGCTAGTGTATTATCATATTTGCCTTTAGGTCAGTCTAGCTTTGAGAAGAAAATGTATTCTAGAACTTTCTAAAGAAGGACAACTATCCTTATCTTTTGTATAGTTGTTGTTTTAACTAACCGATATGATACCTATCTTTCTATAAAAGGCATGTATTACCATTTTTAAAAGGGGAGATAATTTTTTAGAAAAAAATTATACTTTAATCAATTGATACAATCAAGTGATTCTGTAAAACATTGTCTAGATTGAATGTGTCAATTGTTAACATAACTTCTCTCAATTCTTGATTCTAAGGCTTAAGCTTGAATAATTTCTTTGAATTATAAATTTACATCTATGATATAGGGTTTCTAAGTTTTTATTATGCTAAATTAGTTAAAGGATCTTATATTTTCTTCAATTTATTTGTTTCATATTTAGATGTGATAATGCTATTTGAGTCTGGTAACAAACTTTTAAAGTGAAATCTAGTTCTTACTTGTATAATTTTATATCATCCTTAGGAATATGCCTAGTGTGTGGTGAAATTTGAGCTCTACTATTTTGTATCATATACTGGTTAAATATAAGTTCATTTATAATTGAAACTTTGTCATGATATTTGAGTTCAAGATTAGAAATCACTTGTTTCTTTCTTTCCTTACCCTTCTCTTTGCTCTTTTTTTACACTAGATCATTGTAGCTTAGATTTCATTGTCAATATCCATATAGATTAGTTTTTAGCTTAAAATGGACCATGATTCATTGAGAGTTAGCATAGATATTTCATAATTTACAAATAACAAACCATGATGGATCGCAACCATCACTTATTATAAATTTTTTGGAACACCCGTACATTATTCTATCACTACTCCACCACTCGTAACATCAAGCTATCATAACCTACTACTCATGATCTGAATTCCTAGAATTTTAAAATGAGAAATGTTCTCTAAACACTAAGAACCCCTATGGTACACTTAGAAGCATCAACAGATAGTATGAATAAATATAAGCACTAGCTTTACTTTAAATATTTACCACTGTAGTCAAATAGGATATGCACATCCTTATGTAGAGAAAATAAAATGAAGTAAACCCAAGATCATTCAACTAATCTATCATTTGCATAAATTAGAAACCCTATATTAAAGATGCACATCTATAATTATTAAAAACCATTCAAGTTTGAGATCCAGAACAAACAGTTGAAAGAGAAACTAAATAATAATTCAAACAAACAAGGTGAGATAATCTTCTCAAAATTCTCTACTTGTATTCATTGCTTTGAAGTTTACACTAGTTTTTGTAGCTCAAAAACTCTCTCCCTTTTTACAAATGACAAATCTCCTTTTATATGTTTCAAGGAAGCATGTCAATTAGTTTCCTCAACTTACAAGTGTATAAAATTTGAGGGACAACTATCCTTTCTACCAAATTTCTAAAATAAACTAAACTTTCTCAAATAGACTGACCCTTTAGGCAACATGCTAACAATATGCGTGTGCCTTTATAAAAGAATATTCTATTTCCAAAATTTACAATGCTTTCTCAAAAAAGAATATCCTTAACTTACTAGTGGAATTTGTGCTTATGAAGACCCCTAGATCTATTTAAGTAACCTCATCACCTTTTGTTTTTGCTCATAAACTAAATTCAAGTTGATAGTGGGCTCAAAGAGGAGTTCATATTCTTGGTCTGCCAAATCAACCAGGGCCCTATAATTTCTTTCCAAAACCTCTTTAATGCTTCTTGCCTCAATTATCTTATTTTATGTAGTTAGGATCATATCTACGATCCAATTGTTTTCACCTCAATACCTACCTTGGATCTTATTTCTCACCTCTTGCATGACCAAGGTGATTATATGCTTGAACTCATCATCTACCATGGTGCCTATGGAGGTGAGATTTGAAGGCTTCATAATCATGGTCCCCATGAGTTTTTTAGTTTTGTCCAATAGTTATTTATCATCTTTGTTAAACCTCTCTAAGTATTTAGACCATGCACTCAAATTGTGTATATTATCCAAAATCAAGCCCTGGATGTTGTTGAGGAGAGTAATGTTGATGGTCTTGAATCTCGGGATTTTATCCCCTATCAAGATAATAAAATACCTGATTTTGTCCCTAAAACATTACCATTGGGTGATTAACCCCTTGAAATTTGTATCATATAGGTATAATGAACTCTATCTTAGCTTTGTTGACTTCAAAGAGTCAAACATGTCATGGAATGATTTCTCAAACATTTCAATCATGGAGTCAGGAACTAATAAAACTACCTACTTCTCCAACTCCTCATTCTACATCTAAAGGTTCTTTATTCATTATTATAGGCCTTTGATGCTAGTTTTCAATTGAGCACTTTGAGGTGAGGCCAACCCAAATATATCCTCTTTATAGACGGGGTCCTCTCCTAGTCATTTGCCTCCTACTAGAGTCAATCCAATAAATGGCTCCACCTTCTAAAAGGTGAATTCTTCTCTACCCACCATAGTTTTCTTTGTTGTTAGTCTTTCTAATCTAATAGTGGTTTGGTCAAATTAGATACTTACTAAAGAGTGTGTCATTTTTGGAGGCTCTAGGGTTTCTATTTAGGTGCTACCTAAAGATCCAAGAGTAGTCATTTATCTCTCCTATTCTTGATTTTGTAGAGCCACTATCTAGGGCTTAAGTTCTTCATTAACTATAATGTTGCTAGACTTTGTGCCCATTGATGGTGTATCATTGGGATCTTTTGTATCTTTCCATATACAAACCAGTTAGGAATGGTTGAACCATGAATTAGATTCTCATCAATGAACTTATTAAATTCACTCAAAGGGTGAGTGAGGGTTATTTTAGGTCTCTTGGTTCTTACAGGGACCAATGCTAATTCAACCTTTCTCTTTTGAGGGGGAATAATTGGAACTAAGTCTAAATCTATCTCCTTCCCCTTTTCCTTTCATGTTTCATCAACATAGGATTGAGGTTCTTCTTATTGAGATTCTTCTTTGTCTAACCCATAAGCAATTGTTAGTGCCTTTAATGCTTCTTCCACTATTTCTTTGCGATGCAATTCAATCATGTCTATGTATTCAATTGGAGACTCTATATTTTTAGGTAGGGCAAAAGAGGGTGCCACATTACTAAGTCTTTCTTCAAGTTTATCTTTTCCTTCACCTTGTGTAACTGGTGCCTCTAGCTATTCTAAAGGAGGCCTAGTAGATGGTCTTGGCATAAAATGTTACTACAAAAGATTCATTAGCCATATCTTACTATATTACTTCTCATCTCTCTTTAATCTAGCCTCAAACTTAATACTGTGCCTTTTCAATCTTGTTAGGACCTTTACAAATGAAGATTCCCAAATGTACATTATATCATGAACACCAAGCTAATGTTCATAATTAATGTTAATTTGCTTAGCCTTAAAATGATTCATAACATTATCTTGAGGGTCCTACTAGCTTAAATCATCAAGCTATAAATTGAAAGAGTCCTTGTGTTTGGAAATGGTGTCTACACTATCCTGATTTTGCATCACTATTATAGTAATAATTAAAGTAAAAGGATGGAGTATCCCATTCTTATTATTTTTGCATACACTATCAATTCCATGGAATAATTGGTATGTAATCTCTTGTTCAGCCAGCTTGGTGGGCACATAGACTAGAAATTTGAGAGGTTGACATAGGATTCCCTCTATCCTAATTACAATACAATTAGGATCTAGCCAAAGGTCCCCAATAAGCTCCACATAATTTTTGATTAAGAGGTTGAATTTCATCATGGGTAGTCCTATAATAGCCTTAGAAAAGGCTAGATACACATAGTCACAAATGAATTGTATGTGGTCCATGTACTTGAATATGTGCAGTTTAGAATAGTAATTGGAGACTATTTGCCTTCCCTTAGGTGATAAATTTTTGATGTTGGGGATGGTGGTGGTAGCCAATAGGGTATCCAAAAGATAATACATCATAAATAAGTGACTTTTAGTCCTCTTTGTTATGGTAGATAATTATTGCTTTAGCCAAACACTAATCTATTCTCTAATAGGATGGGTAAGTGCTTTTTTAATCATGAAATATATATATATATATATATATATATATATATATATATAAAGGGGTCCATAGTTTACTGATATAAGTTGTGGAAGGGACCCCAGACAATTTACTTTTCAAATTCATAATCATTCTAATACCTACCATGAATTGGGTGATAGGGATTCTTCTATTGGGGTCAAAAAATACATGGGTTCCTAAATATAGCCATGGGAATAGGGCAATTTTTAGGCCATTTGGCTAGACCATTGCTTAATTATGGGAAAATCCACCTGAAGAATGGGAAGTTTGTATTAACTTTGAAAGGTCTTGGGGAAAATATAAGTAATTTTATTTAAATTACGTTCATGGATTATCATATCCTGATCAAGTCTACAATCCTTAAAAATAAGAGAAATATTATTGATACAATGAAGTACCTCAAGTTTTGTTGTCATATGGTGGAGATTGGTCATTTGGATAGAAACTTTGTCATAGTACATATGGCATACTATGGCATTATTTTCATCCTCCTTGATGATTTCTTGTAACTCTTCAATGGTCCAAAACATCTTGGACTAGTTATTGTCCCCTATATTCATCACTATTGCATCCAATACAGTGTCCTTGAAGATTATTCTATCCACATCTAAATTTAAGTGCAAATTTATGTCTTTTTTTTGTTGCTTTCGAGTTGACATGGATGTGACTCTATAATTTACTCACTAGTGGTCTATAATCAATTTCTAGGCTAATTTTCACTTGTTTAAATGGTAATTATACTCTTCTTAGCTAGGCTGTGATCAAATTAGGGATTCTGTAAATGCTAAGGATTTTTGTAGGTCTTTCCAAGCTTTAATGGTGGTAGATATTAGAACTTAAGTGAACTTGGTGCTGATATTTTATTAAGACTTCCACCTTTATACCTTTTCTTTTTTGAGCCCATAAAATCTTGGGTTTTGTCTACATTTGCTTAGGTGGCATCAATGTGGCATCTAGTTGGCCTTTTCATGAGATTTGGTTCATAAATGCTTTAAAACTTGACTATTTCTTTTCTAGAATTTGTGTTTGATCTCGATCTATTGGATCAATCTATATGGTTCAATGTGGATCGTTGATCTCGATTCTATTACTTGCACGCTACTAGTTATCCTTTATATTGGGCTCCATGGTTGCACCTCTTGGAAATCTTGTAGGCCTTCTAAGTTATATATATTTATCAATTTTGTAGTGAATGTACCTATGTCATGTGGTGGATCCATAGGCCTTCAGGGATCTTGTTGAGTAATCCACAATGGTCTCATTCTATTTGATCATGTCGATCCAATTACGTGTGAGCCATTGATCCTAAAAATTTACATGAACTTTAAGTTAGTGTCAGGCCATGTAAATAACTTAGGTTAAATAATTTATTCTAAGGTTTATTTTCATGTTAAAAAACATGAAATAAACCTTAGGCTAAAGCATCAAGGCTAAGTTTAGTTCATAGCAAAAGAGGACCCGATATAAGAAGGACTTAACTTAAGGTTTTTGACCTAAGGTTTTATCATATTGATAAATATGAGCCAAACCTTGGGATAAATAATTTAAGATAGGTTTCATACCATAGGGCCTCGTATTTTGTCATGCCTTGCCTAGCTTATAAAACTTTTCACAAGACCATAGGGGTTATATATAGACTAATCAAAATGGGTTTGAACTAAGGTCTATTCTAATGTTAAAAACACTATTCAACCTTATAATAATATTCAAGCTAAGCCTATGGTACCTATAATTATCCCCCATGTATATTTAAACTTTAAGCTAAAACATATTTTCCAAATAATCTTGAAACCAATCTTAATATTGAATAATGAAACTTCCAAGCATGATTAAGAAACAACATGTTCGTTTACCTAAGTGGGATTGGTCCATGAGTTTAGATTTTGATGGTATTGTATATGTCAATGATGGCCTCGTGAATGCTAATGATGTTCACATAAACATCAAAATTAAGCTTTAGCAATGTATTATCATGGTTTAAATTTCATAGCCTTATGAGCATCAATGATGGCCTTGTAGACATGAAATGATGGGAGTGATAACATCAAACTTAGATCCCATAGAACATAGTAATCCCTTGGAAATTTTTACGTATTACACATCATTCAATCAGCTTCATCCTTGCAAGTGTGAACCATTGATCATGATCCAAGTAGTTAGCTATGATTGATTCTTACAAGATAAAGCTTTGGACTCATTGGGTCCATCTTGCATCATCTGATCATTTCCATCTAAATGAATTTGGGTCATAGATCATATAGACAAGAATGCAACTTAAGTTAGGTCCTAGGGAAAATAAGACTTAGGATAAATTCCTAGGACTAAGGTCTCATTCTGGTTAATAAATGTAGATGAGGCCTTAGGGATAAGATTATAGACTAATCTTTGTGAAAATAAAGTCAAACCAAGATAGGAGTTTAATAAAAAGGAACCCACATGCATTAATTTTGGACCATGTTAAAAATAAAATGGGACAAAGGAGCTCAGGGTGTGAAAGGGACCAAATGCATAACTTTTAGATTAAGGCTGGTTCATGTTGAAAATCATGACCAAGATTTAATATAAATATTAGGCTTAAATCCATGTACTATTTAAAATGATCACGCTAAAATTGTTCCCACCATTTTTGAATTTAGGTCCAAAAGAATCTTGTGTTAGTGTTTTTGAATGAGGGTTTTAGGAATCTTAGACATGGATTCAACTTGAATTTTAACTAACCAAAGGTTAATAAAAGGTTAAATTGAGATATAATTATAAAACCCATGTATGATCTTATCAAGGAGAGCTCTAGACAACCTATGATTTGAAACATAGAGATCTATTTTTAGAAATATTAGGCAAAGCTAAAGCAAAATCATGAACAAATAAGACCAATCAAACCATGGGGTGGATGAACTTCAAATGTGAATAATATGAAAAATGTACTGAAGACATTTTGATTAGGTGAATTTCCAGTACCAAGATATTAATTTTATAATTTAACACATGGGTTCCCAATTTTCAAAAATAGGGGGTATGTTGACCTCGATAAAATGTTGAGGAAGGTTTGATGAACACAAGTTATGAGGACAAAGGGGGAGCATATTTGTATAATGTTTCATAAAATATACTATCTTGTTATCAAGAAAGGTAGAAGTATCCTTTTTATATATGGTTATAAGAGTGGATTCCATATTATTACTCAAGAGGAGAGTATGGTGTTAGGGAGAGATTTTAATATCTATGTTGTTCATTAAAATTTAAGTTCAAGGAAAAGATGGCAGTGTATGGAAGACCCTTTATCATTCAAATCAAAAGGCGGAAATGAGAAGATGGGGAAAGTATAATTTTGAAGTGATTTCATTTGTATAGTGTGTTTTCCATCAATGTGTTTGCCATAAATTAAAAATTGGGAGTTTATTGGCATGTTGTTGTCATTGATATTAAAAGAGTGCATCTTGTAAAGGCATAATGGTCATTGATGTCAAATATATATTGAGCATGGTAGTAACCTATTAAAATCATGTTAACAATTGGAAAAATGATGTTGTCAAAGGTGATGAGTGATCAATATTGATATTTTCATGAATGTTGTGAAGTATGTAAGGTACAGATCATGGAAAGGTGAGCCATGTAAAGGAAGTATAGTGAAATGAAACTCAAAGTTAACTAAGCCTAGTTGATAGTATGTGATAATACAAGATGGATTGAGAAGAGTGTGGTCATGAGAGAATTTGAAGGAAAGAGACAATTTAAAGTCAACTAATGTATTATGGTCACATGAAAGTCAAATTTTATGTCAAGGATGATGTCAAAGGTGTATCTTGTGTGAGATTGATGTCATTGAAAGAGTGTGCCTAGTTGGCAGTGTGTTGATGTGACAAGAGGAATTGATGCAATGTTGTGATTGAAGTATGTTATCATAAAATATAATTCTAAGGCAAAAGAGATAATTTTAATGAAACTAATGCCTTATGTTATATGAAGTACATGTATTTGAGTATCCTAAGCCTAGTCATGAAATCAAGATTCCTTATAAGAAGGTATGAGCATGTTGTCTTGGTGATATGAGTGCACATAGACATGATTGGTTGTATGATGTTTCTTGAGAATGTATGTGAGCCATTGGACAACTCATGAGAGTCTCAGGGTAAGCCTATAGGGGTAGAACCTTTATACTAAGTCTGCACTTAGACCACTCCTAGAACTTGCCTGGCGTAATGAGGTATCATGATCTATTATCAAGGCATGTGAAGGATGTATGTCATAATTTAAGCATGAGAGAGGTTTATTTATTATGTGAGTGAGGTGGAGATTTCATGTAAAGAGGCATGAAGGTCAGTTGTATGCCTAATTTGATTTGTAGGTCAAGGTCTAGAGAGTAAAGAGAGAGAGAGTATGGCCTAATGAAGAATCATGACCAAATTTCAAGGTTTTTGAGCTCATTTAAGAATTTTTAGAGGTGATTTATGTTTTTTCATATATTTTAAAGTCAGTGTGTAAATCAAAATACATGAAAAGTTGTTTGGAGGTCTCTCGAGTACTTAGAGTGAAGGGTTCCCAACCCAAGAAGGATTTTATTGTACTCATTATCTCATCAAAAATTTGCATGGGAACCCAATAAATTCATGGTATATTGGGAAGGTTCCTAGCTAAAAATTATAGGCATTATTTTTTGGATTGATGGGATATGCTTTATGAACAATTGTTAAGAGTGAAAATAGGTTTAAACCCTCTTCGAACCCTAATAAGGCCCCAATGTTGAATATGTTGATAAAAATAGACTAGAATTCATTTGTATTCTCAATTAGTATATTGTATCCTATATTTAACTCTTCCAGGTACTTCTTAGTGGTATTGGTTAGAGAGAGGAGAGAGAAAATGTTGAGTTTCAGGCTTATTTTTGAAGAAGTTGATGTAAAATTCAAAAGTTACATTGGAGATAGTAAGAACATGGATGGAGGAAGAAGGTAAAGACTCATTTTTTATGTAAATTAAGGTTTATATATAGGTTTTAGTCCTCAAGTGTGATAAATCAGTCATCCACGTTAGCAAGTCACTAACAAGCCTAATGGTGCAAATAGAGAAAAACCTAGGCCATAGTAAGAGGATTATTTGGAATGTGTTATGATTATATAATTATGAAAATAAGTACATGGATATGTTATTTATTAATTTTAATATATTTTCATGCTTTTAATAATATTTTTAGTTCATGTGTGTGATGAAAATTTTTCTCATAAGCTTTAGATAAGATAGTGAGATATAAGGTCATGAGATTAGTCTATAAGATCAATATTTGAATTTTGACCATATGATATTTATATATAATAATGGTATAATTATCTCATATTATCATTTACATTCATCATAATCCATTTAAAATTTCTATACAAGTGTTGGAGGTCTAATTCACCATGATTGTGTTTTGAGGTAATCTGGTAGTTCTGAGTGAGTGAGTTGCAAAGGTGTTATTGAAGCCTTATATTATGAGTGGATGTGTATAATGAATATTATGATGAACTTGAGATCATTTAGACTCAATATATATACTTATTTGATCATATTTGAGTGCCTTAATTATTTTTTAGCTTTATTCTTACAAGACAATTTGTTGAGGCACACAAGTCTAATAAGGCAATTTTTCCTAAGAAAAATTTCAAGGCATGGACAGAGGATGAAGATATAAATAGGCATGAAGGAGGTCAGAATATTTCCTTTACTAAGTTTTTTAATTTTTTTCAAGTGTTATATAAATCCATCTTGTCCTAATAGAATCAAGTTTTGGTGTTAAGAGATAGACCTAATGCAATTAGGTCTCCATGAGAACTAAAAGTCAAATGAGGCCTAATTGAGTCATGTCAAAAAAAAAGGGAATTAGAGATCATTTTATTCATGTAAAAAATATTTCCTAAGAACTATTATAAATATGACCAAAGATATTAAGGGTGTCTGGTTGACTAAGTGGTATATGAACAAGGAATGGTATACATACAAGGTATTTCTAGTCTTATTTGTGTACGCAAAGTGGATGCAAATTAAATATCACATTATTTATAATAAGGAAGTATTTTAGACCATAATGTGAGTTTAAATGATATATAATGAATATTTGGTAGTGTGTCTATATGTGAAGGTCAAGGTCATATGACCTAATCAATCTTGAAGAGACCTAGTTGAGCGAAAAGGCCTAGAAGGTAGTTTGAGAGGGATAAGAGTGTGAAGAGATAAATAGGTGGTCAATATATATTTTTTGAGAAAAAATATTTTATAAAGGTGATAAAATCAATTAGGTGGCTGATTTGGTGTTGATTCATCTAGGTGTTGATGTCTCTTTACAAGTGGGTGTTCGACTAATTAGGGTTGGTACTCCATATGGAGTTGGTGATTCATTAAATTTGGTTTTTATATTATAATACTATAGTAAATTTGAATATACCATTGGATTTTATTCCACTTGAGTTTTTACCACACATGTTATGTGTTCTTATATTTCATGCCTATGTGGATAATTATTTTTGCTTACTAGATCTATATATTTGTTTGAATGGATCATGATTAGTTTAGTGTAAATTGAATGAAATGTTTTGAAGAATGATTCACTCCCCCTCTCACTCATTATTTTTAAAACACTTCATAGCATTCTATACTCCATTATTTTAGTTTTAACTCAATTTTCACATGTAATTTATAAAAACTCTTTAAAACCCTAGGCAGCCATCTGAAAATGAGTTCAAGTTACCATCCTTAGATTGATGGCTAGACATAAAGTGTCAAAAATATTTTTAAAACCTATGTATTTTGTTTCATCATGGAGAAACAACATCAATGGATAAACTAGTTACCCTTTGAAAAATGGTGATACAACACCTCTTACCACAATGCCAAAAATACAACCCATATGAGGTTGTTTATGGTCAAAATAAACCATCTCTTCTCTCATATCTACCAAGAAGTTTTCAAGTGCAAGAATTTGATATTATCCTCATCACATGAGATAATAACCTCTGTAACCTTAATGGAAATATACACATGACACAAAATCACATGAAGATATAGGAAGACCAACACCACTCATAATTATCCTTTCAACCTAAAAACGTTTTTTCCTTTTCTTGAAATCTTAAAAATAGTCCTCTATTAAGATGAAAGGCCACCAAAAACTATCTCCTAAAGTATATGGGTTGTATAAATTTCTCTATCAGATTGGACTTATCACCTACAAGTTAGAAATTCCACCTTCATCACAAACATAATACTTGTTCATGCATCTATTTTTTCATGTATCTTTCTTAAATAATGTCCTCAACTAGAATGTCATGATTCAAATAGTAATTCCATATCTTGATGCTCAAATATATCTCATTTTGGAACCTATGGATGACATACAAAGGTTTTCACATTAGCTTAAGAATTAGGTCTTCATAGAAGTTATAATAAAATAGTAGTTGATGTAGTCAGAAGATGTTATTTGAGAACATCTTATTCATCTCTAACATCAATTTCCTCACATTACAATTTGAGGATAAAACTTTTAAGGTGGAGGTCATGTTAGGGCCCATTGTCCTAACCATTTTATTGTAATTTATATATTTAATAAAAGTCTATATATGCAAATGCTCTATAAGATATCCCTTAATCCCATCATAATACACTCACATTCTTGATAAGTATTAGTTATTTATTATATAATCAATGTAAATAGGAGTTTAGACTACTGATAAGGCATCTGTGAGTTGTAATTAATTAATAATACTCAAAGGATGTTTCCCACTAAAAGAGGCCATAAACGTTTTTAATACAATTATGGACTATTTGAATATGAATAATTATTTTATGTTTCATTTAATTTATTCATATTTTTAATATATTATAATATGTTTTGGGAAGGATCTTAACACAAGAAAATTATTAAGACATTACATACTTAATCAAGAATCAGGGGTCATCATGAGATCTCAAGCCCTTTGAAACTTTATGACTCAGTTAACCTTCTCTAAGAAGTTTGGTTGTTTAATCATATTATTAATAAAATTTGAATAGAACTAATTCAACAAAAAATCCACTAAGGGATAGATCATACTTGACTATTTGGCCAAATCCCCATTAGAAGTTAGTGATCTTGTTAATACTGAATTCCTGAAATAAATTAGCTATTACATTAGAGATATATAAGGCCACTTCTTACCCATAATATATTGATTTAATAAAATAAAATATTGGTCAAACCTATCCAAAAGGTGCAAATTCTTAGTAGAGGTGGCACCTTCAAATCATGTCATCCAATTATGTAATCCTTGATCAAGTCCTAGACAATAATCCTTTTATAATAATATATTTCATTTAATTATTTTTAAATAATTAATTTAAAAAAATATATAAAATATATTCACCCAATTTAACATTAGTCATTTGAAAAAATTAGTCAATGATTTAACCTTTTAGGGTTTTACTGTGTAAAACCTATGTTTAGATTAAAGGGCTCAGATGTCTAAATTAGTTAAATAAATTGCAATAACTAAGCACTGATTTTTTATAGAATTTTATTTATTTTAAATTTATAAAAATATTAATAAATAATATTAAATAGAAACTTATCTAAAAAGTGACTATCGTAGATTATTTGGTTTTTTAAATTTTAGTTCTAGATAGTTCTCAGTATCATCAACAGGATTCTAGTATTCATACGCTCACTAGATAATAACACCTAGTATGTACAGTAGCACCATGTTTATGTAGTGTCCTCTAGGTGGTGGTAGTTTCCCCTTTTCATAGATTTTCCTATTTTTTTAGAGTACCTACAACTATTTTTTAGGTCTTGTTCCTATGCAGATGAAAACTTGGAGTTTTTTGTTGTGCCTAGAAAACTTGATTTAGTATGCAAACCTTAATCCTCCTTTAAAGTATGGCATGAGAAATAATTATGTGTTCATTGGTAGTATATGATGGACGTCCTCAACACCCCATTGTGAATATATTTTCCTACATACCAATCCTCTGAAGAGGATCAATCCTGATGTAATTCTCCTACCTAGTGCTTGATGCAAGTACAAGTGAATTCTATAATGAGAGTGGACTTGGATTCCTTGAATGTGATTGAGCTAAAAAATATTTGTAAATTGGGATTAGGGATGTTTTATATGGTATTATGTATAATTATGGTATAATAAGGATAAAATAACTTAATTTTTCTCAACTTGTCTTTGATTTGAATGAGCTTTTGTATTTATTTTCCATCTACTGGATATAACTGAATTAGACTTGTATTTATAGGGTTCTATAGATTGTATGGATAATAAAATATGTTTAATCCAACCTTATGAGGGGAACACATTTGAAAAATTATACATTGGGAAGTATTAATTCTAAGGACAGTAGTCCCCAATAGGGGACACTAGCACCATATGGTTGTAGTGTTCCAAATGTGATGCTAATTTCCACTTGGTAGACTATTGAAAACGTTGGGTTAGGATTTGGGAATATAGTTTTAGGATTATGTTTTGACTTACTATAGGTGACTATGGTTTTCATAATGACTATAAAAGTGTGTCTAAGACTCTAGGATGGGTTTAGGGATAATCTAAGAATAGTGTAGCTCAAACGACACTCTTAGCATCCAATTACCAATTTTAGGTTATTAAATGTGCCCCCCCCCTTATGTTAGTAATACATCAAAGTGAAATGACTACTATAAATGAAAAATAAGTGTACCTATATTACCTTGGAAGTGAAGACTACATAGCTAAGTTCTATTATGTAAATCTAGGTTTGTATATACAAAACATGATCCAAAAAAATGTCTTGCAATGAAACATGCAAAAATTAGTCCTTACTTAAGAGACGATCACAAGTAAAATATTGTGCTAAATTAATGTAACTGAGAAAATATGATTGAAGAGAAAGGAAAAAAATTAATACACCTCATTAGGTATGTGAACTAATGTATGAACCTAGTGACAACCTATGTGTGAGTGTACATAGTGATCATATCATTCAATAGCTTGGATTGAGTTGATGGCTTGCTCAATCCTCATATGGGTGGCTTAAAATTCAAGTAGGCCATGAATCCATCATTTACCACCTATGTGAAGTATATACATCTATAAATGAACTACAAAAACTATTAAAAGTATCTAACTAATTAAATCTAACTATGTATGTCAACTTTATGGCATTCAAGTATATTAGGAAGCTCTGAGCCACTCAGAAATGACAAACACTAAATATGTAGTAAGGCATGAAATTAGTGACAAACTAGAATATGATATCAAGTTATATATCATATAGAATTATGTGGAGTTTACTATTCCATCTGATCAACCTATATGTAACTATGAATATAGAAACTATGTGTTGCACACATGCCCTCAATCTAATATATGAGTATACTAAGTATGTAATAACTAAATTTTTGTAACTGAACTGAATGTGGGAGTGATCATGTTGAATATGATGCCCCAAAATCTGAGCAACCAATATGAATTTGAGTTAAAATGAGTGTATTTGAGCAAATTGTGATCATAACAATCAAAACTATGACTCTATCTATGCAAATATATATTGTACCTAGTGTATTAGTCTAGTTAATCTAGATTTCCCTAAAGCTAGGGATACTTGATAGAAGCGACTTGTAGTGGACAGTAGTGCCCTTTGGTACTAGTGTCCCATTTTAGGCACTAATGTTTACTTGGTCTAATTTTTGAGTGATCTAAACTAAATTCTAAATGTCTATTATATTCTATGTTTACCCTAAGTTTGATGTCTAAAATTGAGCCAATGTGCTTAAATTTATTTATGATTAGAAAATTAGGATCCTTATCTCTGTGATAAACCCTTGTGAATGCCCCCTTTATTAAGGGTAGTTGTGAAACCTGGGTAAGAACTATCCTAAAAATAACTAGCTCTAAAAAAAGTGTTATCCAAATCATGTGCATGATATTCCAATACAATGTATAAACATAACATCAGAATGTAAATGAATCTGAGCATAAGTAAGTAATGTAAGATGTATGTAGTAATCTAACATTTCACAAGGATGTCAAGATAGATGTAATCAATGTGTATAGAAAAAAATACAAGTAAATAGCTAAGAGGATAGGGAATGATGCCCATCAAAACTCCCAAGTAGGAAGGGTAGATGCACGAGATCCCTCATGACATCAAAATCTTGTGTGTGTGTGTAACAAGCAAATAAAAGTGCCATGGTGTAAAATCATACATACAAGCACATAAGGCATGTAATAGATAGGCCAAGGGCCCATAATACAAGGGAAATGGGCACATGTCAATAAATCTAAGAATGAATAGATATAATAACATGTTCAAAAGTTCACATATGCAAGCAAAAAGAAATTTGGTGTAGAGCCACATATAATGACATGTTCAAATGTCCACATATAGAAGCAGGAAGGCACACACAAGGGACATGGGCACATGTCTAAGGGATATAAATAGATAAGTGGTGTAGATCCAAAGAACAATGGCATATTAAAATGCTGCCATCGAAGATGGAAGAAGCATAAGAACACAATCAAGCCCAACATAGGATAGCTATAAATGAAAGCATATATAACTATGTAATACAAATCTATATAGATGCTAGGATGAATATATACTTAGTCTAACTAGTGATAGTCTAAAAAATATTTGAGAAATAAGGAGCAATGATCAATATCAAGATAAATCAATGCATAAACTAGAATGTATAGTATATAAGATAGAACCTCATAGTATCAATTGTGTATGAGATGCCCCCAATGGGTGGATGTATCAAATGTATAAACTTGGATTAGTATAAATACCCCAATGGGTAAATGATAGCTACTCTAAATCACTATAGTGTACTGGAGTCCTATTTGAAATATTCAAGCACTCGACAAGAACAAGTGAAGCATATGTGTATGATAAAACTAACTATACAAGGATAGATAACAATATGCAATATCTAGCAAGTAGTAGAAATGTAAACATAACATTGCATATAATTTATAAATTTTGTGTGTTTTAAATATTTGAACGTTTTTGTCTTTTTACATTTTATATTTATTTTATGTTGTTTGAGTATAATCAGTATGATAAAATGAAAATAAACTATGTAAAAGAAGTGAGATAGAAGGAAGTATGTATAATGGTAGGAACCATACTAGCCAATGAGTGTCATGGGAGACTCGTTATTAATGTAGCCTATATCAAATAGGGTAAATGTGATCATTTGTGTAGTGTGAAATGGAAATTATGGGAAATTGAGATCTCATGACCTATTGTGATATATAATCTGATTCTGAAGCTACATGTGTGTTGATGTTATGATGTTATCACACTATGATGCCTCTGATTTATAGGGTTCTTAGGGACTCATCCGGTATAATTAAAAGTTGTAGGTGATGTAGTTTCCCTATGTTGAGAACCCATAGAACCCAATATAACTTATCTTATCAAACAAAGATTATAGGAAGGTCTTATAGAATATGTGACATATCACTGATACATAGTTATCTCTAGTAATGGTCTTTGTGAGAGAGTATGCATATGTGTAGATACTTTAGAAGTAGACCTATCCTACTCTAAGGAATATAATGAGAAATATGAGGTATGTATAATATTTTTAATCTCTATTTTCATTGATAACCATGAAATATATATTAGTGGTACTATAAATTTAACTGGTGTCGATGTTGTGACTATAGCTAGAAACTATGTTGAAATTGCTTATGGGATGGGAAGAGGATACTCATATGGGAAAAACTCAATATTAACCACTTAATTAGCATGTATATACTTCAATAATAGATTTAATATAGATGGGATTACTTAGATCTCATGTAACCATGGCCTACCTAATAATATATTGAATACACCTACACTAGTTACTACTAGGAATTGAGTGGCTATATGTGCTAGTCCAACCTATAAGGGAATCATGATCTCCTTGATGTATCTATGATTTTGGCCACAAAAAAAATTAATTATTGTGTCTATATTGAATATATCCTTCTCTTTTTATGCTAAACAATTTAAGGTGTCATAGTGCACATGTTTATGCTTGACATGTTATCAACCATAACACTATGAATAAGATGGTGGTCTATGTATGCTCTTATGAAGAGTGCATGTAAATATATGTCATCATCCATAATCTCCTACTATGAAAATGTGATAAGTGGTCTAGATGGAATATAGTGTGATACATGCCACTAATGTTGTATAGTGGATGTGTCTCCTCTATAACTATGCGATAGGAATTTAGTGGTGGATGTGCCTAGTATGTATAGTGAACACTTGATGTGCCCCATATCTCATTAGTTATATGTTTTGGGAAGGGATATTAAAATATATTTAGTGACTTTTCCTCTATTTTATATTGTTTTTATGCCTTTTTGGGTGTTCTCACATCAATGATGTTATCCCTAATAAGATATTGTATCTTGTGCTTTAGGCTAATGCATATGTTTGTTATGTGGCCTAGTGCCTTGTGATACTCATAGAATGCATTTGAATCATAACTCTTTGGAATAGGTAATGTCATATCAACTTATTTAATGGGAGGGAGAGATATGACATTACATTTTAATAGTTATTTTAGAACTCGTGCTGGTGACTCTAGAAGATTAGTGAAGGCTTTGCATTGAGGAAGAGATAAAACTACTCTAGTAGAAGGATCAAAACTTGCATTGGCTACGAATTTTTAATAAATATTGTTTTCTATGGACCTAACCTTATATGGAGGTCTATTTGAACTCTTAATAATTGATTTTGTTCCTTTTTTGTACATGATTTTTACCATTACTAAGTGTTTAACCTCTCTTTCCTTGACTGTGTGGACATATTGGAAAATGTGGGAAAATTCATGAATAAGATAGCTTAATTAAGTGTTGGTAATAAAATCTATTTAAAGATATCCTAAATTTCTCAATTTTCCATTAGACTAGTCATTTTGGATAATATTATCTTGTATCATAAGACATAATCGGTGATGGACTTATTTGAATTTTGATTTAGTTGTGCCACTTGTGCATATGATATCTTATCACTGATGTGGATAGAGAAGTGTGCTAGGAACATATCAGCTAAAGTATAGAACACCATGATAGATTTGTTTGGCAAATCGTATAACCACTATAAGGCATAATCATTTATAATGCATGGATATATCTTTGTAATAAGCCAATCTTTGGACACAATCCAATCATGTTACGTGAAAGACTCATATATGATACTCTAGGTCACCCTTACCATCATATAAAGGTGTGTGCTAGAGAATGTTATAATCCAAGGCATGTGATGACCTATCTACTCCTTTCTCAAGATGAAACACCTTATACTATAGAGTAATAACCTCTTATATAAGGGATTGTACATCTATAGTAGAATAACTAACCATGAATGGTGTAACTATCACCAATGGTTGAATAACAATCTTGGGTTGAGTTATTTGAGTTTGTTGAGTGGGCCTCATTGAAGGTGTAACAACATTATTAACTAGAAGGGTTGAAGATTGACCATTTTTTATCTTTTTAAGTTCCAATTGAATAATGTTTATGAAATCATCTTTTATATCCTTATGTTTGGACATAAAGTCTTATAATTTTTGCTTATTAGTTTCATCATATTTGTTGTTAAATTGTGTCATTGTAGGTTAAAAGGTATGAAAACAAATGTTGTATATTTTTAACCTTTTAAGAATAGGAATATATGAAAAGATTAAAAATTTGAAATATAGAAGATGTTATAGGTACAATGATTAAGAGGGGGAGTGAATCAATGAGCTCAGATAATTTCAACTTCAATTTCATTTCCTTAAAAATCTTAATCATTCAATGCATAAATTCAAGAGGCATACATCATTAATAGCGATGAATAAAAAGATAATGCAAGATCAAGTACATAACAAATGGCATACATAGAAAACCCTCTTATGGAAAAAAACCCCGCTCTCAAGTCTACATATACATGGACTATTATCTTATAAGGTGATTACAAACAAAAGAGTAATCAACACCTTTAGATAAGTAAACCTTGATAATACCCTCCTGACCAAAGGTATTTAGTGAAACGCATGTTTCACAAGGAACACTTGCCCCTAAGATGATCAACTCCTTTATACCACCTACCTTTAGTAAAACACTTGTTTTATAAGGATAAACCACTGCTAAAGAAGGCTAACTCCTTTAGACCCTCCTTTGATAAGAACACTACCACCTTAGAAATAATGTCTTCAACACTTGATGATGGATCTATTGATTATCTGACCCATAAAAAAATCTCTCTATTTTTCAAATAAGCCTCTCACCTTCTTCAATCAAATAGTCCTCATATGCACACTTAGATCTCTTCACACAACTTCAAACTACAAGAACTCTATACTATCATCAAAACCATGATCTAAAAATCATACACATAGTCCTTAATCTTCTCTTCTCATCAACCCAAAAATTGGGCATTCTCACTCTCCTCTACTTTCCTTCACTCTCTAACTCACTCACATATAAGTCTCACTCTTAAAATATATAGAACCCAACACATTTGGTTCCACCATATATATAGAAATCATGAATTATCAAGTTCATAATAATCCTTGTCAGACACAATACATGCCTTCACACTTAAGGAATCTCATATGAGTCCACTTAAGCACTATCCACATTCACAATAATCCTAAGTCACTTTTAAGTCCTATGGAGAACCATTCAAGTATTTGACACTTATCAAAGAATAATAAGAACAAAAGACCACATACAAACACATATATCCACTCATGTCCCCTAAGACATCTTCAAATTATCACAATCACCTTAGCTTCAATTTCCATATGCTCAATCAACTCAAACAGAGACCTTATAAATTGAAACACTATTACAGAACATATAGCCAACTTCCTAAGCATTGTTCATAATCAAGATAGATTAATCACACCTATAAAATACTCATAGAGCATCCTCATGGAGTCTACATCTCTCCCAAAGAGTCAATTCACAATGAAAAATTAAAACATCTATATAATATTGAATATCCTTCTAAAGTCACTTGCAAAACATATATGAAAATGTTATCAACTTTGGATCTCAATATCTTTGTCTATACAAACTTCCAAATCTTCTAATCCATATAGCTAGATGTACCTTGGAGTCTTCTATCACTTTTATTTTTAATACAATATCAAATTTAACTTTTATTGAAAGATATGGTCTAGAAACTAGACACTAGTATTTATTTCATAAATTCAAATATTCAAATGCAAACAGTCAAAGTTAGACTTCAAACACAATGCTTAAATATCACGAATTCATTTCTCAAATAAAATACACACCATCGATCTTACTTGAGCATTAACACATAAACTACCAAAGGCAAATGTTAAACATCAAATAGTTGACCTCATCTCATGCAATCTAGGAACTTTTACTCAATGTGCTTCATCGATCTTTAAGGATCAATCGGGTCTTTAATGATCAAATATTACCATTCGATCAATTTGTATGAATTCTTGCTTGTCATTAGATCCTTATCCTATACCTTTGCTTAATCATTAAACATCATGAACCTATCCTCATCTCACTACCTCTTTACATATTCGATCCATGCACATTGTTGATCTTTATCGAGCTTTAACACTTTTGAAAATGACTATGGGGACCCTATCAATATTCCTAAGTAGCCATTTTTTGATCCTTAATAACTTATTTTGTGCTTCAACATAGGATCTCAAATTTAGACCAGATGATCTCCTCACATAGGAGAATCCAACCATGTGACACACTACTATTGAAACCCTCACTCATGTTAGATATATATCCATTAAATCACCTTCTCAAAAACTTTTTTCATAGAGCCAACTATTTCAAAATATGTCTGAGAGACCAACTTTGCTCTTGCATAACGTTTGTCAAACTTCAACACATGATCTAGAATTTTGCACAAATCAACTATGTTTAAAAATTAACAAACCCATATGATCATGTTTTATTTAAACCTTCACGTGTAAGATATAAAACCATCAAAATTCTCACTCATCTCTTTATACCACATTGCAAAGTTGGCTAAGTATGGAAAAACATAGTCAAACTACCTAGGAACCCAACTTTGAATAAGCATATGTTTTGATGCACTTAATTTCATAATCTTAAAATTGGTAAAAATAAACTAGGTAAAAAATTAAACAAACCCATATGATCGCCTTCCCCTAAAACATCCACAAGTGTGAGATATTCTATAATCAAACTGCTTACTCGACTCTTTCTAGCCATATTGCAAATTTGGCTAAGTATGGAAAAATAATGAAATTTGTGTTAGAATCCAACTTTACACCCTCATATATTTGAGTACATTTTGATACATGAATTTATATTTGTAACATAATAACTAAGGACTCATGTGATCACAACCATATGACCATCTCCCCTCGACTTATTCACACATGGTAATGGTGACATCATCAAACCACCTACTCAAACTTATTGCCACTGGACCCAAATTGTCTAGATAAGAATAATGATGAACCAGGTGAATTAAACTCATGAACATAAGCATTCAAATAATTATTAACTTTTGATATTACCCCTTTCACATTAATTAATAGATATAATAACATGTTCAAAAGTTCACATATGCAAGCAAAAAGAAATTTGGTGTAGAGCCACATATAATGACATGTTCAAATGTCCACATATAGAAGCAGGAAGGCACACACAAGCGACATGGGCACATGTCTAAGGGATATAAATAGATAAGTGGTGTAGATCCAAAGAACAATGGCATATTCAAATGCTACCATCGAAGATGGAAGAAGCATAATAACACAATCAAACACAACATAGGATAGCTATAAATGAAAGCATATATAACTATGTAATACAAATCTATATAGATGCTAGGATGAATATATACTTAGTCTAACTAGTGATAGTCTAAAAAAAATTTGAGAAATAAGGAGCAATTATCAATATCAAGATAAATCAATGCATAAACTAGAATGTATAGTATATAAGATAGAACCTCATAGTATCAATTGTGTATGAGATGCCCCCAATGGGTGAATGTATCAAATGTATAAACTTGGATTAGTATAAATACCCCAATGGGTAATTGATAGCTACTCTAAATCACTATAGTGTACTGGAGTCCTATTTGAAATATTCAAGCACTCGACAAGAACAAGTGAAGCATATGTGTATGATAAAACTAACTATACAAGGATAGATAACAATATGCAATATCTAGCAAGTAGTAGAAATGTAAACATAACATTGCATATAATTTGTAAATTTTGTGTTTTTGAAATATTTGAATGTTTTTGTATTTTTACATGTTATATTTATTTTATGTTGTTGGAGTATAATCAATGTATGATAAAATGAAAATAAAATATGTAAAAGAAGTGAGATAGAAGGAAGTATGTATAATGGTAGGAACCATACTAGCCAATGAGTGTCATGGGAGACTCATTATTAATGTAACCTATATCAAATAGGGTAAATGTGATCGTGTGTGTAGTGTGAAATGGAAATTATGGTAAATTGAGATCTCATGATCTATTGTGATATATAATATGATTCAGAAGCTACATGTGTGTTGATGCTATGATGTTATCACACTAACTATGATGTCTCTAATTTACAGGGTTCTTAGGGACTCATCTGGTATAATTAAAAGTTTTAGGTGATGTAGGTTCTGTATGTTGAGAACCCATAGAACCCAATATAACTTATCTTATCATACAAGGATTATAGGAAGGTCTTATAGAATATGTGACATATCACTGATACATAGTTATCTCTAGTAATGGTCTTTGTGAGAGAGTATGCATATGTGTAGATACTTTAGAAGTAGACCTATCCTACTCTAAGGAATATAATGAGAAATATGAGGTATGTATAATATTTTTAATCTCTATTTTCATTGATAACCATGAAATATATATTAGTGGTACTATAAATTTAACTGGTGTCGATGTTGTGACTATAGCTAGAAACTATGTTGAAATTGCTTATGGGATGGGAAGAGGATACTCATATGGGAAAAACTCAATATTAACCACTTAATTAGCATGTATATACTTCAATCATAGATTTAATATATATGGGATTACTTAGATCTCATGTAACCATGGCCTACCTAATAATATATTGAATACACCTACACTAGGTACTACTAGGAATTGAGTGGCTATATGTGCTAGTCCAACCTATAAGGGAATCATGATCTCCTTGATGTATCTATGATTTTGGCCACAAAAACAATTAATTATTGTGTCTATATTGAATATATCCTTCTCTTTTTATCCTAAACAATTTAAGGTGTCATAGTGCACATGTTTATGCTTGACATGTTATCAACCATAACACTATGAATAAGATGGTGGTCTATGTATGCTCTTATGAAGAGTGCATGTAAATATATGTCATCATCCATAATCTCCTACTGTGAAAATGTGATAAGTGGTCTAGATGGAATATAGTGTGATACATGCCACTAATGTTGTGTAGTGGATGTGTCTCCTCTATAACTATGTGATAGGAATTTAGTGGTGGATGTGCCTAGTATGTATAGTGAACACTTGATGTGCCCCATATCTCATTAGTTATATGTTTTGGGAAGGGATATTAAAATATATTTAGTGACTTTTCCTCTATTTTATATTGTTTTTATGCCTTTGTGGGTGTTCTCACATCAATAATGTTATCCCTAATGAGATATTGTATCTTGTGCTTTAGGCTAATGCATATGTTTGTTATGTGGCCTAGTGCCTTGTGATACTCATAGAATGCATTTGAATCATAACTCTTTGGAATAGGTAATGTCATATCAACTTATTTAATGGGAGGGAGAGATATGACATTACATTTTAATAGTTATTTTAGAACTCGTGTTGGTGACTCTAGAAGATTAGTGAAGGCTTTGCATTGAGGAAGAGATAAAACTAATCTAGTAGAAGGATCAAAACTTGCATTGACTATGAATTTTTAATAAATTTTGTTTTCTATGGCCCGAACCTTATATGGAGGTCTGTTTGAACTCTTAATAATTGATTTTGTTCCTTTTTTGTACATGATTTTTACCATTACTAAGTGTTTAACCTCTCTTTCCTTGACTGTGTGGACATATTGGAAAATGTGGGAAAATTCATGAATAAGATAGCTTAATTAAGTGTTGGTAATAAAATCTATTTAAAGATATCCTATATTTCTCAGTTTTCCATTAGACTAGTCATTTTGGATAATATTATCTTGTATCATAAGACATAATCTGTGATGGACTCATTTGACTTTTGAGTTACTTGTGCCACTTGTGCATATGATATCTTATCACTGATGTGGATAGAGAAGTGTGCTAGGAACATATCAGCTAAAGGATGGAACGCCATGATAGATTTGTTTGGCAAATCATATAACCACTATAAGGCATAATCATTTATAATGCATGGATATATCTTTGTAATAAGCCAATCTTTGGACACAATCCAATCATGTTACATGAAAGACTCATATATGATACTCTAGGTCACCCTTACCATCATATAATATGATTTTGGGTTTCACTAAACTAAATGGAAAAGTATAATATAATCCAAGGCATGGCATGACCTATCTACTCCTTTCTCAAGATGAAACACCTTATACTATAGAGTAATAACCTCTTATATAAGGGATTGTACATCTATAGTAGAATAACTAACCATGAATGGTGTAACTATCACTGATGGTTGAATAACAATCTTGGGTTGTTTTATTTGAGTTGGTTGAGTGGGCCTCATTGAAGGTGTAACAACATTATTAAGTAGAAGGGTTGAAGATTGACCATTTTTTATCTTTTTAAGTTCCTCTTGAATAATGTTTATGAAATCATCTTTTATATCCTTATGTTTGGACATAAAGTCATATAATTTTTGCTTATTTAGTTTCATCAGATTTGTTGTTAAATTGTGTCATTGTAGGTTGAAAGGTAGGAAAACAAATTTTGTATATTTTTAACCTTTTAAGATTAGGAATATATGAAAAGATTAAAAATTTGAAATATAGAAGATGTTATAGGTACAATGATTAAGAGAGGGAGTGAATCAGTGAGCCTAGATAATTTCAACTTCAATTTCAATTTCTTAAAAATCTTAGTCATTCAATGCATAAATTCATGACATACATCATTCATAGCAATGAATAAAAAGATAATGCAAGATCAAGTACATAACAAATGGCATACATAGAAAACCCTCTTATGGAAAAAACCCACTCTCAAGTCTGCATATACATGGACTATTATATTATAAGGTGATTACAAACAAAAGACTAATCAACACCTTTAGATAAGTAACCTTGATCATATCCTCCTGACCAATGGTATTTAGCGAAACACATGTTTCACAAGGAGCACTTGCCCCTAAGATGATCAACTCCTTCTGCCTACCTTTATTCAAACACTTGTTTTATAAGGATAAACCACCCCTAAAGAAGGCTAACTCCTTTAGACCCTCCTTTGATAAGAACACTACCACCTTATAAATAATGTCTTCAACACTTGATGATGGATCTATTGATTATTTGACCCATAAAAAAAATATTTCTATTTTTCAAATAAGCCTCTCACCTTCTTCAATCAAACAGTCCTCATATGCACACTTAGATCTCTTCACACAACTTCAAACTGCAAGAACGCTATACTATCATCAAAAACATGATCTAAAAGTCATACACATAGTCCTTAATCTTGTCTTCTCATCAACCCAAAAACTGGGCATTCTCACTCTACTCTACTTTCCTTCACTCTCTAACTCACTCACATATAAGTCTCACTCTTAAAATATATAGAACCCAACACATTTGGTTCCACCATATATAGAGAAATCATGAATTATCAAGTTCATAATAATCCTTGTCAGCCACAATACATGCCTTCACACTTAAGGAATCTCATATGGGTCCACTTAAGCACTGTCCACGTTCACAATAAGCCTAAGTCACTTTTAAGTCCTATGGAGAACCATTCAACTCTTTGACACTTATCCAAGCATAATAAGAACACAAGACCACTTACAATTGCATAAATCCACTCTTGTCCCCTAGGACATTTTCAAATTATCACAATCACCTTAGCTTCAATTTCCATATGCTCAATCAACTCAAATAGAGACCTTATAAATTGAAACACCATTACCAAACATACAGTCAACTTCTTAAGCATTGTTCATAATCAAGATAGATTGATCACACCTCTAAAATACTCATGGAGCCTACAACTCTCCCAAAGAGTCAATTCACCATGAAAAATTAAAACATCTATATAATATTGAATATCCTTCTAAAGTCACTTGCAGAACATATATGAAAACATTATCAACTTTGGAGTTCAATATCTTTGTCTATACAAACTTCCAAATCTTCAAATCCATATATCTAGATGTACCTTGGAGTCCTCTATCAGTTTTATTTTTAATACAATAACAAATTTAAATTTTATTGAAAGATATGGTCTAAAAACTATACACTAGTATTTATTTCATAAATTCAAATATTCAAATGCAAACAGTCAAAGTTAGACTTCGAACACAATGCTTAAATATCATGAATTCATTGCTCAAATAAAATACGCACCATCGATCTTACTTGAGCATTAACACATAAAATACCAAAGGCAAATGTTAAACATCTGATAGTTGACCTCATCTCATTCAATCTAGGAGCTTTTACTCAATGTGCTTCATCGATCTCTAAGGATCAATCAGGTCTTTAATGATCAACTCCTACCATTCGATCAATTTGTATGAATTCTTGCTCGTCATTTGATCCTTATCCTATACATTTTCTTAATCATTAAACATCATGAATGTATCCTCATCTCACTACCTCTTTACATATTCGATCCATGCACATTGTTGATCTTTATCAAGCTTTAAAAATTTCAAAAATGACTATGGGGACCCTATCAATATTCTTGAGTAGCCATTTTTTTATCCTTAATAGCTTATTTTGTGCTTCAACATAGGATCTCAAATTTAGACCAGATGATCTCCTCACATAGGAGAATCCAACCATGTCACACACTACTATTGAAACCCTCAATCATGTGAGATATATCTCCATTAAATCACCTTCTCAAAAACTTTTGTCATAGAGCCAACTATGTCAAAATATGTCTGAGACCAACTTTGCTCTTGCATAATGTTTGTCAAACTTCAAGACATGATCTAGAATTTAGCACAAATCAACTATGTTTAAAAATTAACAAACCCATATGATCATGTTTTATTTAAACCTTCACGTGTAAGATATAAAACCATCAAAATTCTCACTCATCTCTTTCTACCACATTGCAAAGTTGGCTAAGTATGGAAAAACATAGTCAAACTACCTAGGAACCCAACTTTGAATAAGCATATGTTTTGATGCACTTCATTTCATGATCTAAAAATTGGTAAAAATAAACTAGGTAAAAAATTAAAAAAACACATATGATCACCTTCTCCTAAAATGTCCACAAGTGTGAGATATTCTATAATCAAACTGCTTACTTGACTCTTTCTAGCCATATTGCAAATTTGGCTAAGTATGGAAAAATAATGAAATTTGTCTTAGAATCCAACTTTACACCCTCATATATTTGACTAAATTTTAATACATGAATTTATATTTATAACATAATAACTAAGGACTCATGTGATCACAACCATATGACCATCTCCCCTCGACTTATTCACACATGGTAATGGTGACATCATCAAACTGCCTACTCAAATTTTTTGCCACTAGACCCAAATTGTCTAGATAAGAATAATGATGAACCAGGTGAATTAAACTCATGAACATAAGCATTCAAATAATTCTTAGCTTTTTATATGACCCCTTTCACATGATCCAATCATCATACTCATCCTTGAACATTTCTAACTATGTCAACACTGAGGATCAACTAAGCCACCTTCAAGCATACAAGAACAAGCACCTTACACACTTTATCATTACCATTTATTTTATCAAAAAACTTTATCCACTCACCATACCATCTCTATGACACCACCATGACATCATCATGACAACTCTCCAATAATCTCCCCCTTTGTCATTGATGTCAACACCCATCAATATAGCAATATATAGCTCACCTTCTCTCTCTTCAAAGTATTCCCATAATAAGAACTTTCTCCCCCTTTGACACAATGAATAAATGGTAACAAACTAATCCCAATAACCTAAAAGAACTATAAAATAAGAAATGACCATCTTATAAATATGATAGCAACTCCCCCTTAAGTTGATCTTACTTTTGCATGTCTTAACAACCTCCTCTTACTCCATGCCAAAACTTTCTTCAATCAAGCATTGTAGCCAATGAATAAATAATATAAAAAATATTATGTAGCTCACCAAGGAACATATGATATGGATTCCCCCTAATATCTTTAAGTAATTTCACCTTCTGATAATCTTCAGATCTCCACACACCATAAAGAACCACCATACAAGATATTAGCCTTCTTTCTTAAGATGCTTCCAAGACCACAAAATCTACATCTATACTATAAAAAATAGGAATATTACACTAAACCAACTTTATAACATACCTTTAGATACGCATACCTTTCTCTTTTGGATAAATTGAGAAAAAATCACTCTTATTCAAACTAGGCCTGTCTAGCCTCCTTGTAGCCTTATCTAAAACTTAAAGAGCCTAAAATTTTAAATAAACACATCTTCAAAACCTAAAAATTCACATCTATATCAATCTCATATGCCCCCTCAAGAACACCAAATTTCATCAACAAGATCATCTTACATAATATCTTTCCTTAACAAATCAATTATCCAATTAGACCTCTAAATTAATAAAATCTTGAATAACTTGATAACCATAAAATGTGAAGCTTTATTTGACAACCCATTTGGCCCATTCAACATATTAAGAATCCACATACCTCAATTCATGAGGTAGACCACTTTTTAAACATATCTAGAAACCCTAGAATCTTAAAAACAAACAAGGCCAATAAATCTCCTTCTAGTCAATGCACACCTTTGAAACTTTAGAAACACTTGGAGACAGCCATCACATAATTTTGGACCAATATTTTAGCCTTCACACCTTTGGTAACATAAACTCCTTATGACCCTTGTTATGCCTTCTTACCCTTAAGCTAAAAACTAAGAAAACTGAGAGCACTCAAAAAAACTTCAATTGACACAAAAATACCTTCAGACCACAAAAGCACCTGGGGCACATCAAAAAGAAGTGTACATATATTTATGAGAATCAAACTCTTATTAAAATTTTCATCAACTTCATTAAGCCACATGGAACCAACCATCCTGACTCTATACTATAGCTCCTTCACAAACCTATGGAGTAAACTCATGAAGTTATTGCTCCCCCTTAACCAATGACCTTCTAAGATCAACACAAGTCTTTTTATAGATTAGCATTATGATATTGATCCCACAAACATGCTTCTCCACTAAAATAAGTTCCTTAAGAAGCATAGATAGAGACCTCCTCTACATCATAATGTTTTACTATGGTGTGAAACCAGGAGTTGCCCACAACTCCTCATTCCTTATTCTCCTTGGTCATCTGATACTTATAGTTCTTCTTCTTCTTCTTTGGCTTAACTAAGACAACTGGTTTCATTTCTATATCAATCTCCTTCTATTATAATATATAATTTATACCATATGGAAATAATAGAGATTCATGACATACTTTTTTATCTAAATAATCCACCTTACAGTTTGGAATCTCATTATTAGATACTAACAGCTAATGTTTTTTGCATGAAACTTGCTTAGCAATAACATGATGTTCACTTGGATCTATACACACTTCAAAAATAGCCTTAGCCAATACCTTAGTCTTCTTCTTGAGCTTGGTCTCTTTATTTTCAACATGAATAGACTTTTGATTTTACTTTTATAATTGGATAGTTGACACATTCTCTACTGCAAACTTGTCAACAAAATCTATCAACTAAAACTCTTGAGTTTTCTTTATTTTTGATTCTTTTTCTACCTTGGAAAATAATCCATCAAGACTCTTCAACTCAACAGAGTTAGTTTCCTTAGTCTTTACTACCTCAGGTCTCCATATCAAAGTTTGACTCTTCTTATCTTCTACAACCATCTTACCTAATTGATCCTTGAGTTTATCATGATTTCTGACATAGCCTTCATGAGCAACTTTATTATCAACCTTACGATTAGAAGATTTGACAATGATTACCTTTGGTTTCCATATTTGAGTTTTTCCTTTATTAGACCTTATCAGATTTTTATATCCCTTGACATACTTTGAATAACTTTTAACACCATTTAGATATAATCCATAAATATGCTCACTCTTATGAAAACTAAAACAAATATCATTCAACATACCTCTTGACTAATCTGAGTTGTGAATTATCCAAGACTAATTACTTCTTCTTCCAAGGCTCCATGAGGATACATTCCTAACTTACTTACTTTTATATTCCTTAGATTTATGACCATACTTATTACATGTATAACAATGAGCATGAAATAAATTAGCATACATTGTAGCATTGGGTTGTCTAATTAACCTTCTCACATTTCTCTTCAAGTTTGCATTCTTCTTCACTTGATCAGGCATCTCATGCTTCCATTCCATCTTGTAAAACTTGACTATAACAAGATAATGCTCAAATTTCAATGACTTCATTTCAAAATTTATCTAATTACACTCATCTTCTTTTACTTTTAGATTTGCATGTGCAGTCCTTAACTGATCCTCAAGAATATTGATATTCTCTTCATCTTTTTTGACCTCATTGGCAATGTCTTTCAATCTATATGCTTTTATGTTAATAGACTTGATCTATTCTTGATTCTTTTTTTCTTCTTTGTTGTCATCTTCTCTACTATTATGGTATTCTTATTTATCAAACATGATGTCCTTTTCTTTTAAACATAAACTTGTCATGGAGTTTACTAGTTGAACCTTGAGATTATTGATAACATTCTCATCCTCTTTGGCATCTTTATTCAAATTAAATATTTGTTCTTTAAGTGCCTTGATCATAGCCTTCCATTTTTGATTTTCTTTCTTAAACTACTTAGCCATTTTTATACCTACTTAGGATCACCTTCAAGATGTTAGGATTTCTTTAAAGGCTCTACTCTAATACCAATTATTAGAGGTACAATCACTAAGAGGGGGAGTGAATCAGTGATCCAAGATAATTTCAACTTTAATTCCAATTCATTCAAACTCTTAATCATTCAATAGTTACATTCATGAGGCATACATCATTCATATTAATGAAAAAAAAGACAACACAAGATCAAGCACATAACATGTGTCATACATGGGAAACCCTCTTATTGAATGAAACCCACTCTCAAGCCTACAAACACATGGACTACTATCCTATAAGATGATTACAAACAAGAGACTAATCAACTCCTTTAAACCAACAAATCTTGATCATGTCCTTTTAACCAAAGGTATTTAGTGAAACACTTGTTCTAAAAGGATCACCTACCCCTAAAATGATTGACTCCTTTATACCACCTACCTTTAGTAAAACACCAATTATACAAGGAGTAACTTACCCTAAGGATTACCAACTCCTTTAGACCCTCCTTTGATTAAAAAAACTACCACCTTAGAACTGATGTCTTCAACACTTGATGATGGATCTCTTAATTATCTAACCCCTACACAAACACTCTCTCTTTTTCAAACAAGCCTCTCATCTTCTTCACTCGAACAGTCATCATATGCACACTCAGATCTCTTTACACAACTTTAAACTACAAGAACACTATATTATCATCAAAAACATGATCTATAGATCATACACATAGTCCTTAATCTTATTTATTCATCAACCCAATAGTTGGGCACTCTCACTCTCCTCTACTTTCTTTCACTCTCTAGCTCACTCACATATAAGTCTCACTCTTACAAAATTTAGAACCCAACACATTTGGTTCCCCTATATATATACCAGTCGTGAATTATCAATTCTATAATAATCCTTGTTAGCCATAATACATGCCTTCAGGCATCTCATATGAGTCACACTTAAGTATTATCCACTTTTATAATAGGCCTAAGTCACTCTTAGGTCCTATAGAGACCCATTCATCTCTTTGACACTTATCTAAGCATAATAAGAACATAAAACCACTTAAGGATACATAGGTCCACTTCTTACATCCTCTAAGACATCCTTAAACGATCGCAGTCACCTTAGCTTACCTCTGTATATGCTCAATTAAATCAAATAGAGACTTTACACATAGGAATACCATTATCAAACATAAAATCAACTTCTTAATCATTTTTCATACTCAAGATAGATTGATCACACCTCTAAAATACTCATAGAGCATCCTCGTGGAGTCTATAACTCTCCCTAATAGTCAATTCACCATGAAACATTGAATCAACATTTATATAATCTCATATATCCTTCTCGGGTCACTTGTAAAACATATATGGAAGCACAGTCAACTTTGGAGCTCAATATCTTTGTTTGTACAAACTTCTAGATCTTCAAATACATATAGTCAGATGTGCCTTAGAGTCTTTTATCACTTTGATTTTTATTGTAATAATAACTTTGACTTCTATTAAAATATATGGTCCAAAAACCAAACATTGGTCTTTCCTTCGCAAACTCAACTATTCAAATACAAATGGTGATAGTTAAACTTCAAACACAATACTTGAATATCATGCAATTATTGCTCATATTGAATATGCATCATCGATCTTGCTTGAGCTTTAATTCATAGAACACTAAACCCAAATGTTAAACATCTAAAACTTTATCTCATCTCATGTAATTTGGGAGATTTTACTCAATGTACTCCATCAATCTATATGGATCAATCAGGTTTTTAATGATTAATGCTCACCATTCAGTTAATCGTCATGAATGCCTGCTCACCATTGGATCATTATCCTATATCTTTGCTCGATCATTAAACATCATACACCTATCCTCATCTCACTTCCTCTTAACATCTTAGATCCATGCACACCATTGATCTTGCTCAAGATTTAAGACTTTTAAAACTGACTATGGGGACCCTATTAATATGCCTGAGTAGCCATTTTGTATACTTAATAACTTATTTTACGCTTTGATGCATGATCTCAAATTGAGACCAGATGATATCCTCACATAAGAGAATCCAACCATGTGACACACTACTCATTAAACCTTCATGTGTGGGATATATATCACCATTAAATGTCCTTCTCAAAAACTTTTGTCACAAACCCAACTATCTCAAAATATGTCTAAGAGACAAACTTTGCTCTTGCATAATTTTTTTTGTACTTTATTACATGATCTGAAATTTATACAAAAACAAATATTCTGAAAAATGAACAAACCCATATGATTATATTTTCTTGACACCTTCACATGTGCAAGATAAAACACCATCAAAATGATCACTTAGCTCTTTTTTCCACATTGCAAAATTGGCTAAGTATGGAAAAACACAGTCAAACTACCTGAGAGCCCAACTTTACATAAGCATATATTTTGATACGCTTCATTAAATGATATAAAAATTAGAATAAATAAACTAAGTAAAAAATTGAACAAACCCATATGATCACCTTCTCATAAAACATCCACGTGTGTTAGATATTCTATCATCAAATTGCTTACTTGGCTCTTTCTGGCCATATTACAAATTTGGCTATGGAAACATAGTGAAATCTATCTTAGAATCCAAATTTTAACCCTCATATAGTTATGACATTTTGATGCATGACTTGAGATATGACACATAACAACTAGGGACTGTTATGATCACAACTATGTGACCAACTCCCCTTGACTCATTCACATGTTGTAATGGTGATGTCATCAAATTGCCTACTCATATTTTCTACCACTAGACCCAAAGTGTCTAGATGAGAACAATGGTAAACTAGGTGAATTCTACTCATACACATAAGAATTCAAATAATTCTTAACTTCTGATAGGATTCCTTGCACATACTCCAATCACCATACTCATCCCTAAACATATTTAACCATGTTAACACTAAAGATCAACCACACCACCTTCAGCATACAAGGACAATCTCCTTGCACACTTTTTCATTGTCATTTAGGCTATCAAAGCACTTCATCCACTCACCAGAGCATCTCTATGACACCACCATGACATGATCATGACAACTCTCCAATAGCAACAAATTTGATATTTTTAGAATAAAAATCTAAGTATATATAGAAAAGGATATAAACCTTAAGTGTGTCTAGGGTTAAGGTTTTTGAATCTATCATTTATTTTTAATAATTAAAATTAGATATAAAATAAATTGAAACCCTAATATGAAATTGATTTTGATTTAACTAGGTTGTATAAAAAAATCATAAAATTAGAAGTAGGCATCCCTAAATTTATTGTATAAAATTTGGATTAATGCAAGATAGGGTTTGAAGCAATATTCTAAGTAAGATGGGTTCACCAAATGATTTAACCTTTTAAGGTTTTACTATGTAAAACCTATGTTTAGATTAAAAGGTTGAGATGTATAGATTAGTTAAATAAATTGAAATAATTAGTCACTAATTTGTTATAGCATTTAACTTATTTTGACTTTATAAAAATAGTAATAAATAGGATTAAATAGAAACTTATCTAAAAATTGACTGTCATAGATGATATGGGTTTTAAAATCTGAGTTATGGATAGTTCTAAGTGTCATCAACAATATTCTAGTGTTTTTCTACTTACTAAACAATAACACCTAGTATGGATAGTAGCACCTAGTATAGATAGTAGCACCACATTTGTGTAGTGTCCTCTAGGTGGTGGTAGTGTCCCATTTGTAAGATTGTTCCTATTTTTTGGGAACACCTATGCTTATTTTTTAGGTACTATTCCTATGCACATGAAACTTGGATTTTTGTGTTGTGCATAGAAAACTTGATTTAGTATGTAAACCCTTATCCTCCTTATAAGTATGGCATGAACAACAATTTTGTGTTCATTACTAGGATAAGATAGACATCCTCAACACCAATTTGTGAAGAGAGTTTCCAACATTCCAATACTCTGAAGAGGGATCAAGCCTGATGTAGTCCTCCCACCTAGTGCTTCATGCAAGTGCAAGTGAATGCTAGAATGATAGTGAACTTAGTTTTATTGATTGTGTTTGAGCTTTAAAATATTTAAAAATTGGTCTTAGGGATGTTGTAGATGTTATTATGTAGAAGTAGGGTAGAATAGGTATCAAATACCTTAATTTTGCTCAATTTATATTTTATTTGATTGTGTTTTTGCATCTATTTTCAATCTAGTGAACATATGTGAATTAGACTTGTATTTGTAGGGTTTTATAGCTTGTGCAGATAATAAAATATGATTAGACTGACCTTAAGAGGGGCACACATTTTAAAAATTATCCTTTGGGAAGAGCTAGTGCTAAGGACAGTAGTTTCCAATTGGGGACACTAGTGTTATATGGTTGTAGTGTCCCAAATGTGGGGCTAATGTCCACTTTGTAGACTACTGAGTAAGTTGGGTTGAGATCTAAAAATATAGTTATAGGACTATGTTTTGACTGACTATAAGTGACTATGGTCTAAATAATGATTGGAAAAGTGTGTCTAAGACTCTAGGAGGGCTTTAGAGATAAGTTAGGAATAGGGTAGCTCAAGTGACACTTTTAGCATCTAATTACCACTTTTAGGTGATTACAGTCAATAAAATCAGCAAACAATATGCTTTAAAAAATGAGACAAAAATAAACACACAACTTTAATTAAAAAATAAAAATTATAAGTGGAAAATATCCACAAAATGTTTCCTCGCCCTTGAATGACACTTATTAAACAATCATATATACATAAAACATGACAATTTCCATGAGTAACCATCCTTATCTTGGCACAAATCATTCGAAGTGATATAGAATCCAAGATCTGGCTACAATGCTTTCACTCAAAATAATTTCCAAACTTAATCATTATCCAACTAAACACCTTATATGAACAAACAAGGCTATCAGAATCCCAACCAACTATTTAAATTCACATGTTAGCTTGCCAAACTATAATTATTTAGACATGATTTAATTATTCATCCTCAGGTCTAGCCTTGCAATTTTATTCACTTTGGAGATGACATTGTTAGATCAAGCTCAACTTGATATAATTGATCAAATACCCTGATTGATTCAACCTAATTTCAACCCATTTAAAGAGAGAAACATAGATAAAGAGTTATGTTATATGGTTATTTTAGAATCATGATTCTATTTAGATTTTATCTATTCATAACTTTCTACCTTGAATGAGAATTATGAAGTGGTTGACTTATAATTTTATAGATAAACTCATCCCTTGAGACAAGTGGCCCATTATCCCCATATAGTAGTTCAATCAAACCAATCAGCTTTTAAAGATAAACAAGCTCAAAAAAGTCATACAAACCAATAATTAACATCTTTAAACCACTCTCTTCAATTGTCTTGGTCAGACCTCAGGAAGTCTAATTTGTAAGGAAATACAGTCACTTTTTGTGTGTACACAAAATTTAGTCTCTTTAGGTGATGGTTGTGTAACCATCGTAGAGGTTACATAACCACTAATATTTACAATTAGTTGTTGTGTAACTACCCATAAATTTATGCAAACTACCTTGATGATTGTGTAATCACCCTGGTTGTTATGTAATTATTAGTCTACATACTATGATGTTTTTTCCACCATGCAAAACATGGGAATGGAAGTGGTTATAAAAATTTCCATTTCTTAATAAAGTTTTTTTTTTAATATTTATTTAACATGTTCGTAGGTGAGAGGACATAAGTGAAACCTATGTGGAAGGGACAAGAAGCAATGAGAGGTATTGGAATTGGATATTCATTGTATAATTATAAGTTTTGGTCTTTTTTTCATGTTATTTGATTGATCTCATAGCTATATCTAGTGGTTGTAATGTTAGGATATATAATGAGGTCTTTAAAGAGTGAAAATAATTTATATGCAAGCTTTGAATAGTGTAGTAATGAAACTCTAACCATGAAAGGGAACAAAAGTTGTAGTAACTTGTAGATATTAAAAATTACATAGTGGAAAGGGAAGTACAATTCACTTACCCACTAAAGCTTTTACATGTCAGTTTGTTAATAACCCATGCTACCCCTTCTCTTTATTTTGTTAGTGTAATAGTTGCTATAGATGCATATGCTTTGTAAGTCATCTCGTGAGCATTTTATTTTATCCCACATTCATGGGAAGTAGTAGTTTTTTAGATTAGACTTAGTATATAAGTAGCATTGAGACCAATTAAGACATCCACGAATGTATTATATTTAGCTTGCTCTAAGGAGGTTTCTCCCTCGAAGAGGCCATTGATTCTACAATTCAACAATTGTAATTTAGTTCAACTTGTTTGAGTTAATAAATTGCTAATTTCATAGTTTTTTTTGTGTATTTGTAATAATCTGCTAACTTGTTCAGGAAAGATCCTCTTATCTGGTATCAAAGTGATTTCCATGGCCAATTTTTTTCTATCAATTTTAAACTTTGTTTTACTTCATAATTATATTAAGTATTTTTCTCATAAATCCTTAACTCTGTTCTATTGCATAACTATTCTACATCACAATAATCTATTTCAAAACAAGGTTAAAAAAATCTATCTGCATAACTATGGAAAGTGCTTGAATGAAATTCTTAAAATTTGTTATGAGGAGTACCACAGGAACCCTAAAGCATCTAGCCTATTGAGAGGACCTATTAGTAAAATGGGCAATGGCCCCTTTCCTATTGAGTAGTTCCCACCCATGAGGAAAACTAAGAGTTATTGATTATAGGTAAATCCATGGCCAGCTTTTTTTTGGAAAGTGATACTCACTCAGATGGTATTGGTGGCTAGAGAGATATCTACAAAACCTTAGGTAACCATTGAAACTTAGGGCCCATTCTATAAACTCTAGAATATTCATAGCAGACTCTCAAAACATCAATCAATAGAGTATCAAAAGACTCTCAAAGGACTTGCATTCTGACAATTGATAGAAATTGGAAACTAAAAAATCTTCATCCTATTAGTCTCAAAAAACATTAAATAGAGTATCAACAGACTCTCAGAGGACTTATGGATAGATATTTGACAAAAAATAGAAAATAGAAAAATTAATTCATTTTTTCTATATTCTCTATCTATAACCCTATTGATCTTTAAACTTTATCCAAACACCTAAAATTCCATTCTCCATGTTTATTTTTTTGAGGTCCCATATCCTAATTCCACTCCTAATTCCCATAAATATTGATCTTCCTTTTTTTTTGGGTTTTGCCATAACTTCTATTTTTGTCCATTTGCCTTGAACATTTTCCACAGTGTTCATCTTCCTTTTCTGCTTCTTTGTCCCTCTTTGATAAATTTTTTATTTTTTCCATTTTCACTCTTGAAATTACCCTTACCTTCATCAATCATACTCCCACTATGCAAAAAAAATAGTAAAATTACCTTTATGCCTTTTGATTTTGCCTAAATTTAAAAATTCCCTTACTAAATGTGTCTTAACTCTAGTTTTCCTACCAATTGCAAAAAAAATTTATTATTTTGGTCATGTTAGTAACCAGAATAAGAGCAAAAAACATGGAAATTGAAATTGTTACCCTTAAGACCCACATTAAAGATCTCAATGAAAACTTCTTAGCCTCAGTCTTTAACATATCACCATGAACAATAGATGGCATCTAGACTCCTCTTCAGACACTAGGTTTTCTTCTTCCAACAATTTTCATGAGTTGAAGCTTAATTTTCCTTGATTTAATAGCACAAATACAATTGGATGGATCTATCAAGAAGAACAATATTTTAGTCTACATAATACTTTTGATGCCATAAAATTCCCACTTACATCCTTTCACTTGGAACATGAAGCCCTTCAATGGTATCATTGGTATATCAAGGCTCATGATGAGCCCATATGGATCAATTTTTTTACCCTCATTTTGCAATGGTTTGGCCCTAGTGATTTTGATGACTTCACTGGAGCACTCACTAAACTTCACCAAACAAGAACCATGAAAGAATATCAAACAAAATTTGAAAAACTAGCCAATCACATAGCGGGATTGTCTAATGAATTATTCAGTAGTTGCTTTGGTAGTGGACTACAGGATGTAATTTGATCAGAGGTCAAAATGTTATGGTCTAATATGATGATGGAAGCCTTAGGGTTGGCTAACTTGGTAGAGGAAAAGATCACATCTCAACAATGATTTAAATCCAATTTTTATCCATTCAAAAATATAGCTCCATAACAATCTCAAACAACACTAGCCCTTAGAACCACTCCTATCTAGCATTTTACTAAGGTAGAGATGTGAGCCTATAAAGAAAAATAACTATGTTATAATTGTGATGACATATTCACTTGGGGACATCGATGTGTTGATCAAAACCTCTACCTATTGGATGTGGACTCTCCACCTGAAACTAAAGATTGTGAAGATGTTCATGATACAACAGTTGATCTGAAATAAGTTCAGTTGATTGTGGAATCTACTTCTCAAGAAGACCAACCAAAGATATCTCTCCATGCCTTAACAGGAGTCACCACCCCATAAACCATATAAGTCAAGGTTTACTTCAATAAGTTCCCTCTCATAATACTCATTGATTGTGGTAGCACTCATAACTTCATTGACCCTTAAATTACAATATAGGTTGACTATTTTATTTATCCTTGCTCTAACTTTAAAGTCATGATTGTCAATGAGGGCACATTACCTTGCAAATAGAAGTGTCAAAATATGTGTCTCTTTATTGAAGATTATAATTTACACTTTGACATGTTTTCCTTTCCCTTAGGTAGATGTGATGTCATTTTTGGAACCCAATGGTTCTGCACACTTGGACCCATCTTATGGGATTTTGTTGAACTTTGGATGCAATTTTTAGACAATGTGCAAAAACACGCATTGAAAGGCTAACAACTAGGGTCTCTCAACATCGTAAGTTCACATCACATGGAAAATCTTATTAAGAAGAATTCACATAGCATCATTGCCTATCTCCATTTAATTCAAATGAAACCATCAATTATCTCCAATACTCCTCATCTACAAACTATTCTATATAGGTATGCACATGTCTTTGCTAAACCAGTGGGATTGCCATCTTCATGGCTAGAGGACCATTGTATTTATCTCCTTCCTAAAAGAATTCCTTCCAACATCAGGTCCTACAACTTCCCATTTTAGTAAAATATTGAGATCGAGATGCTCATTCAAGTATTACTAAAGCAAAGCATTATTCACCCCAGTACTAGCCCATATCCTTCCCTAGTTCTCCTTATTCAGAAAAATGATGGGTTATGGCACCTTTGCATTGAAATTCATGCACTTAATCACATAACAATCAAGGATAAGTTCTTGATCCCTATTATTGATGAGCTTCATATCACTTATTCTTTCTCCAAGTTGGATCTTCACTCTAGATATCACCAAATTTGACTTCATGAGGATGATATCCCTAAGACAACTTTTCACATACATAATGACCACTATAAGTTTCTAGTCATGACCTTTGGCCTCATTAATGTTCCTTAAAAATTTTAGGCATTGATGAATAAAATATTCTAGCCCTACCTATGAAAATTCATTCCAGTCTTCTTCGATGATATCCTCATCTATAGTAAAACATGGTCTGAGCATCTCCAACATCTAGAGATCACACTCCAACTTCTCTCTGACCATCATCTTTGTGAAAAATAGTCCAAATGTGATTTTGGCTAGGATTAAATGTAGTATCTCAGGCATATTGTTTCAACTCAAGGGGTTCAGGTGGATCTTGAAAAAATAGCTACCATAACAAATTGGCCTCATCCTGAGACACTCAAGAGCCTCCATAGTTTTTTGGGGCTGATTGGATACTATCACAAGTTTATCAAGGATTACAAGAAGGTGTGTATATCCATTGACATCTATGTTTAAAAAGGTTTCTTTTACATAGACACAAGCTTCTGTGTATGCATTTGAAGAATTGAAACATGATATGTGTACTACATATGTTCTATCTATGACAAATTTTTTCTAAGATCATCACTATTGAGAGCAATTCTTATGACAATGGATGTGGTGTTGTTCTCCTCCAAAAAGGATGACCCATTACATTCACTATTAAATCCCTTTCTATTAAGAATTTAATAATCTCTACTTATGAGAAGGAAATGATGGCCATTTTGCATGCAATATAGAAGTGGTAGTAATACCTACTAGGGAGTTATTTTTGCATCAAAATTGATCACTAGAGTCTAAAATATATCTTAGAACAATGAGTCTCTACCCCATCACAATAGAAATGGGTCAACAAACTCATGGGTTATGACTATGGTATCACTTATAAAAAGGGTAAGGATAATATTATTATTGATGCTTTGTCTCACACATTTGTAGACCAAGCTTCCCCTTTAGCTATTTCTATGTATATTATAAATTGGTTGGATGTTGTACAATAGGGGTATATCAATGTATCATCATTATATAAAATTATTCAATATTTGGCCACTAACCCATTGTAACACATTATTCTTGGGATAGTGCTTCTCTATAATACAAGGGTCATATGGTGCTTCCCCAGAGCACAAATCTTCAACAAACTGTATTTTATAAACTCCATGTTTCTCCATCTATAGGGCACTTAGGGTTTCTTAAAATTTATGAGAGATCATGACATAACTTATTTTGGAAGGGAATTAAAAAGGTAATTTAACATATGGTAGCTAAATGTGATACCTATTAATGCAACAAGAGTGAAACAACACTCATCCCTAGGTTGTTCAAACCATTGCCCATCCCTACTAGGATTTGGACTGATATTTATATGGATTTTATTAAGGAGATCCCTAAACCTATATGGAAAATAGTGACCTTGGTTATGGTTGATCACCTCTCCAAATATAGTCATTTTTGTGCCCTCAACCATCCCTATACTGCCTCCACAATCACACAAATTCTCTTAGACTAGATTTTTGGTCTTCATGGCATTCCTTCATCCATTATATTAGATCATGATGAAACCTTCACCAACCATTTTTGGATAGAACTATTTCACTGTACTGACACCCAATTGAAGATGAGCTATGGGTATCATCCCCAAATGGATAGGCAGATTGAAATTGTCAACAAATGTTTGGAAACTTTCCTTTAGTGTTTCATCTCAGAACAATAACATCAGTGGGAAAAGTGGTTCCCTCTTGTCGAATGGTAGTATGATACCTCATACAACACTTCAATGAAAATGATTCCATATGAAGCAGTCTATGGTTAAGCACCACCAATGTTCCTTCCATGCACCCTCAGTAATTCATCAGTTCAAGCGATTGACATGATTCTCCAAACCTGAGATCATATCCTCAACACCCTATAGGATAATATTCATATGGCATAAAATTGAATGAAATAATAGGCTAATTAGTACCATTCTAAACATACTTTTTAAGTAGGTGTTATGGTTTTTCTTTTCCTATAACCATAAAATCTATCCTCTCTAAAATTCAAAGGGCATCATAAGTTGGCTCCCAAGTTCAATGGGCCCTATAAGGTTCTCAAAAATATTGGGTCAGTTGCTTATAAGTTGTAGCTACCACCTTCTTTTTGAGTTCACCCAATATTTCATGTCTCTAATCTGAAGAAAGTTCTTATTACAAACATCATAGTCCAAACTATTTTACTAGAACTTGATAATAAAGGATCCATCATTCTTGAGTCGGAGGAAATTATAGATAGGCACACACACCAACTTTGTTCCCACTCCATCATAGAGGTTTTAATTTAGTGGCACGAAATGTAACCAGAAGATGCAACATGGAAACCACTATTTTAGATTCAGGACCAATTCCCACATCTGAAGCTTTAAGGATAAAGCTTGTTCTAAGAGGGAGGGGATGTTATGAACACATGCTACCTTTTCTCTTTATTTTGTTAGTGTAATAGTTGTTATGGAAGCATATGATTTGTAATTAATCTTATGATTATTTTGTTTTATCCCACACTCATGGGAAGTAGTAGTTGCTTAGATTAGACTTAGTATATAAGTAAGAGGCTAGTGATTATGTAATTCAACCATTGTAATATAGTTCAGCTTGTTTGAGTTAATATATTGCTAATCTTATAGTTTATTTCATGTGTTTGCAATTATCTGCTAACTTATTTAGGAAGCATCCCCTCAAATTTTTTCTTTGGGTCATATCTTGTGTCTATATGTTGTGTTATTTTATATTTTCTCTTTATTCAGTAAAATACGTTTTATTTTCAATTTTAATACTTCATTCCTATTTTTTAACAAGCAAAATAACTTAGAATAGTAATTTTTCAATCATGGTGAGTAAGGAGGCTAATAGGATCTATGTTGGTGAAGCTTAGCATGGAATCAATTCTTGCTTGAAGTACATGAGTTATGTTTATATTAATAGATCTTCCCCATTAAAATATGAGTGGTGGTATGAATTATTATATGGAACCATGTTATATGGTTTCATGGTATAGACACTCTTATTAACTTCTTGACTCACCTACAATCCATTTCTGAAGACATTAAGTTCATCATAGAGATAGAGGAAAATCATTGTCTCTCATTCCTTAACGTCCTCATCACTATAAAACTTGATGGTAGCCTATATAATAAATTTCATTGAAAGAAGATACATATTAATGTTTATATCAGCACTGATTCCCATCACCACCCTTCTCAATAAACGAAGGTGTTGAATACATTTTACAATAGAGACTATAATTTGTGATCTTGAACACCTGTTAATTGAAGATAAATGCCTAAATAGAGTATTAAATAAAAATATATATCCAACCTATCATATTGAGAAAACTTTCAATAAATTCAATTTATGCCAAGCTCACCTTAATTTCGGCATGCATACAGTAGGTAACAAATATTACCTACCCTATGTTCAAGGTACCTCAGAAAAACTTGCAATAATTCTAAGAAGAAAATGTATCAAAACCTATTGTAAACCCATCAAAATAATTAGAAATTTATTAAGGAATGTGAAAGAACCTATTGAACCAAAGATTAAAAAGGTGTTTACAAGATCCCTTGCTCTTGTGTCATTCCCTACATTAGTGAGATCATAAGATAATTTCAAAATAGATTCGAGGAACACACCCTAGATTTACAATAAAGTAACATCAAGAGATCAACATTGATAAAACACAAATCTAAAACCAAACATGCGATACTAATAGGTGATGTTAAAATTATAGCCTTGGAAGGAAGATGGAAAGATGAAAGTATTAGAGTTACAATTAAAATTGAAAAGTGGCCCCAAAACCTCAAACAAGTTGATGGTTTCAAATTAATCTAGTCTTAGAAGCTCTTAATCCATAATTTCACTGCATCCTGAGTCTAACTATTATCTACTTTGCCTTTGTGATTACCCTATTTTCCATGTATGTTGGTTTTTATCTTGTTTATTTAATTTATTTTACTTTGTCTATTTTATTATTTATCATATGTTTCTTTTTACAAATTATTCATTACTAACCAATCATTATTTTTGCCTTCTTATCTATTTATCTATTTATTTAATTTATATAGTTATTTTAGATTCATTTTATTTTGGTTTTCAATTTATTTTTTAGATAGGTACTTTGATTTTGACCAAAGCTTCAACCAGTCTGGAACACAATAGAGGGCCCAAATCCCTAAGTGATCATCTATCACAAGTACTAGATTTACCAACAACAGTCACAATTAACTCGAGAATACCAACGAATGACCATAACCAGCTTGAGAATACTATCAACGATCATAATCGACCCAATAATATCAATGATCGATCACAACTAACTCAAAAATATCAAAGATCAGCGACTACCGACCTCCAATACTATTTCTATTATTTTCTATTTTATATACTTTTCTATTTTCTTATTTTATATTGTTTAGTTATTTTATTTGATTTTAATTTTTTCACTTTTTTTAATTTATAATTTATTATTTCACTTTACTTATTTTCTTATATTATATTTATTAAAATTATTTATTTTATTAATTTTAACTTTTATTAATATATTTTGGTGCATAACCTTCTTTTATTGGTAAGGAATTTTTTCCTTCAACACAAGGATAACCCTATAAAATGAAAACACTAGACATAATCCTAGTGTCCTCCCACAAAGAAACACACATGCCAACCGTGCGTCCCAATGCAAAGAATTCCACCATCCCCAATGCTTTTTAAAGGCATTATGTTTTTGGCATTATATTCCTCGTGAGCCACACTCACTTTTAATCAAGCGAAAATGAAAATGAAAGGCGCCCGTGCACCCATTTAATATATAAATAAATAAATAAATAAAATCGTTTCTTTCTCATTTCACGACCCCATAAGTACTTAGGTATAACAATTCTACCATATCCTCTCTTTGTAATTTTGGTCATAAAACATTTAAACAAAATTTGGAGTATCTAAACAAAATTTGGAAACTCCAAATTTTTGGAAGTGACATGCAAAATTTAGACTTTTACAATGCACTCGATGTTATATTATTTGTATTTATATAGTATTAGTATTTATAATATGTGTGAGATAATGGGATTTTATTTTGTCATAGAATTAAATGTAACGAGAATTTTATTTTCCAACTTTATTTTATGTGTTATCAATTTTTTTTGAGGTAAGAGTTTTGTTTGTGTAGATATTTAAAAATGGTTTTTTCGTATTTATTAGTTATAAAATTGTATGATTTTAAAATGTTTATATATATCAATCAAAGAAATGTAAAATAATAAAATAATTTATCACATTGAATGACTCACATACTTTAGATTTAAAAAAACAAAAAATAAAGCCTTTTTCCCTAAAACTTCTAATATCATATTAGAATTTTTAACACTAATTTTTATATTTCCCAACACTATTTCCATTTGTTCCAATGCCGAAATAAAGAGTTTCAATGCCACTTACATCTCTTCCACACTATTTAACAAGGTTTCAATGTTATTTTATGAATTTAAAACTCTTTTCTAGTCATTATTCAAACACCATATTGACATCTTCAAATGCCATTACACATTTCCAATGCCATAATGAGATTCTTCAACTCTTTTTTGGGGATTCCCCAACTCTAGGGCATGCAAGACGAAAAATCTAGCCAATGTTGACCCTCCCCACGTGCATTCGTGTTATGTGCCAAGGTAGCCACCCACCCAAGCCTGTAGGCATGATAGATGTGAAGTCATGTCTACAACATCCTCAAACATGGCTTTATGTCTACCATATCCATAAGGTCACAAGGGCCCAGTATACCTCGGTCTCACTCAACTAGCCAATGTTGATGCATCCACTCAAATATACAAATTCTAATCCCAGTTGAATCTAGAAAAAAAAGCATTTGAAGTGGGTCAATGACACCTTCATGATGAGAATGGTATAGGGCTTATATTAGGATTGGAGAAGGAAGATCTTAGATGAAGTAGTTAACTTGATTTCATAATATGGGAGATATTTCATTTAGTTTCAAAAACTCACATACATAAGAGTTTGAGGATTTCGATGTTCTCTTCTATGGCTATCTCTATTGGACAATGACAAAATAATATTGATTGAGTTATGTAGACAACTATGTGAAGTGCATAGGTGTTGTAAGAAAGGCATGTTTTAAGTGTTTATTTTTCCATTTCTTTAGGTCATTTCACATGTAATAATACCACCTCAAAACATCAATTCTTCAATTGTATAATTCATAATGCATCCCTACACCATCCAAGTTTCTTCGATAGTAAAACTTTTGTGCAAAATAACCTTGGGATTGACTCCTCTTAGGAGCACAAACCACATTTGGAAGACTATTGGATAGATTATTCTAATGAATACAAAGTAGTGATGCATGATTGGGGTAGAATGAGCTTGGATAAAATTAAATCCTTCATTGATACATGGGTTTCAAATGGCATGATTGATTATAGGAGTGATATACTTGATCTAATATATGTTGAAAGAGTCATGGCCACTCCATTGCTAACTATTAATTGTTCTATTAGAGAACTAGTAGATTTGTAGATAAGAATTAAGATCAGGCTGGATTGATCCATATAATGGTGAAATACCAAGATTATAGAATTCACCAAAGTATGAAGCTATAATAAATCAAAGTGTCTGACACCATCAAAATAATCACCAAATATAACTCCCATAACACATGGAAAAGATGGTGCTATTCTTACAGTCTAGTCATTAGTTGGTGCTGTAAGTAATAGAGATGGTGAAGATCCCAATCAACCTAAACAAATTAGTAAGACTCACATAGAGAGTCTTGTAGTTGGAGAGAAGTTAAAATCTAAAAATTGTGTCATGTTGCAATCATCTTCCCCTTGTAGAGACACATATTTACTAATTGTTAACACCACTTAGCAATATCTTTCCTCTACTCAAGGAGCAATTCAATAGGAAAATTATATTGGCATTGATCTCTCATATTTTCAATCACCTTATCCCATAACTTCCCCATCAATTTGACCCTTTTTTTAGTTTTTACCTCCACGAAAAACTACACACCACAAAAATTTTTACAAATGACAAGTTTCAACCAAATATCATTTCAATGGCTACAACCTATGTTGAGAAATAATAAGAAGGTGGTCAAAGCTGAGTTACCTAATTTTGACATAGTGGCTAATCTTCTTAAGAATCATCCTCACAAGAAATAAAAAATTATATCAATGTTAGTTTCAAATCCATCAAGAACTTAGTTTATATAAATTACTAAGCCAAATGTTGACAAGAATAAAGAAGAAATGACCTAGGAAGACTATACTCTAAAATAGGTATCACTTGTAGCGGTGCATAGGGAGAGTGATGTTAATGATCTTCAATATACCATGGTGTGGATGATCAAAATATCTAAGCAAGATGAACTCTCTCAAGAATAATTGAGAAATCAAGTTCAATAGTTGGTTAGGTATGTCAATTATCTGATTAATCCAATTAAGATACCAACAACTCCACAAGTGGAAGCTTCTACTCAAGTCCTTGGAAAAGGCAAGGAATAAATTAAAACCATCAATAGGTATAATAGTAATGGAAAAAGTAGTGAACACTAGGTCAAGCAATTGCTATTGGATGGTATGAAATACATTAAGGAGATGACCAAATTTCATAAATCAATTGATTCATATTATGTCAATATTGATCAACATATCTGTTACCATTACAAGGAATTGAAGATATGGGAAAGAATGAAAGGAGATGTCAAATAAATGACTTCCATTGATAAATAATCAATGGTCAAAGCTGGGATTTTTGATCAAATCTAATATGATGCTTCTTGGAAATGGTTGGAATGCATTTTAGAGAGAAATGAAATTCTAAACAAAGTTATATATGATTTTAAGGAAAAAAATTTAGATCGGGAAGGAAATAAAGACAAAAATATCTTCTAACTTGGGATAATTACATTGAGATTTACTGAAAGAAGATGAGACTAGTCAGTATATTATGCAAGATGTTGAATAAAAATTCAAGAAATTGATCAAGGAGGAATTGTTCAAACAAAATGCCTTCAATGTTGCCTTAATGACATTACTCATGAGATATATGCCTAACTTGAATAAATGAACTAAAAATTAATAAAATTATTGGGTGTCCCAAATACAATGATAATGGTATCTGATAGATGGTTGTTGCATTGCAAACATGTGGTAGTTATTAAGGGAAATGCAATCTCTGAAGCAGTAAAAGAGTTTAGAAATTTCATGCCAACCAAAGACAAAGATCAAACTAGAAGCTCATCCACTACTCAACCTTTAAGATCATCAAATTCAACTTCTACTCTAGGGAAATCCTCCTAGGATGCTCATAACTAATTTTTCCATTTTTTCTATTTTCTATTTTAGGTTAGTTGTATTTTTATTCTGTAGAAATATGAAAATTAGTGAAAATAGAATAGGAAAAAAATATGAATACCAAAATTCACATTGTAATGCAAAGGGTTATCCCATTCCATTCTATCTTTACAAATATTATAAATGGAAAGTGTACAAGGGTTTTTTGATGGTCACTGTAATTTTGCTTAAAAGTAAGGAGATATAAACTTTGTGTTCATTCTTCAAACAAATAACATGGAAGAAATTATAGAACTTTGTGTCTAGCATTTTTTTATGGATGTGTGTTTTTATTATGTTAAATCATATATCTCAATTAAAGAAATACCTGTATTAGTCTCAAAGAAGCATGTTATTCTATAGAAACCCTTCTTGTCATACATAGGATAAAATTTGAATATGTTCATTTATGTGTGACCTTTCATCTTCCTTCCTTTTATTTTTATTTTTAGCTGAAAATAGTATGAACCAATACTCCACTAAACCTATACATATTATAAATATTTTTATTTCAATTTATTTATGTTTTCAATAAATAAAACCTTCCCTCTTAATAATGAAGAGAATTTTGTCTCCTTAATTATTTTGAAATCCCAAATTTGTCAAAGTGATAGATATTTCACCAAACCCTAACATGTCAGTGGTAGGAGAAATTAACCAATTTAACTTATATATAAATAAATTAGAGTCTCATTCAAAAATGATTAGGCACTTATCTAGAACAAATATATACACTATTGCACATTGATAAAAATTTCTCTATTCTTCCAAAATTTTGAATCCACCACCAAGAGAAGTCACAAGCTAAGTCTAGAGAATACTAAATCTAAGTTAGAGGAAGCATTGTCAAGCATCAAATCTAAATCATTAGCTTCATACATATAGTGAAGGATAATAGTTTCACAACCACACTAGGTAGGAGAACTATGTGTGGTTTGATTTCCATAGTTAGAGTATAATTTACAAAGGTAGTAGTTGATCATCAAATGGGGTGATTGGGGTCATCTCAATCCATTACACTTTTCTAAATAAATAAGGTTTATAGTCCTTATAAGCACACCTAAGGTTTCAAAGTGAATTAGGCTTATCAGAGGCTAGTATCAACCAATGATACTGACCTAGATCAATGGAACCAAACCTATCTAAACAAACAAAATTCCATAATTGAAAAAAAAGACAAGTCTAAGTTACTTGGATTTCCACTTATAAAATATAGACACAATTAGATAGTAAACTAGAAAATAAAATTAGTCATCCATTTGTTTTACTGACTATATTATCATATGCCACCTTTTAAATTATTGTAATCATTTTTAATGCTTTACATTTAGATGTATGCTTGGATTCCATATCTTAATATCTAAATTACATTTAAATTTTATATCCTTTTATGTATGTAATAAAATTTAGGGTAAAACATATTGGTGAACTCAAACATTCATCAAACCATCTTTCCAAAGATTCATATTTTTTAACCTAAGGTTTTAAATTTCATTTCTAATTTATATACACAAATTTTTTCACCTGTCAAAGGTTTCATATTTTTTATCCTGGGGTTTCAAATATAATTTATGATTTCTATAGACAAATATATTTTCACCTTCAACCCTAGATATTGGTAAACTCATACACATATGGAGTTGTGTCAAACCCTAGGTCTCCCTTAGGGTTTCATCCTTACAGGGTTTCATATTTCAATCTTAAGATTTTACTTTAAAATATAATTCTAATTATTCCCTAATAATACACATTAATCATGAACACATAAAATGAAAATGTTTGGTTAACATAATTCATGAAAGTAATATTTTCATATTATTCTACATGGATAGTTTATCTTGTTTGGATCAATAATGTAAGAAAATGTGTCAATAGAATGAAATCAAAGAAAATGAATAAGGATGAAATTAAAAATGAAAATCTGAACCCTTCCTCCAATTCCACTTTTGAAACATCTAATTTGAGTTTCCTATTGTTACCACTAGATGGAAAAGGGCATTCATAACCTCATTTGTTCCTCCTACTACGGATTTCACATTACATAATATCCACCCTATTAATATACATATTATGAATTTTGAGATTGGTAATACTCATAATATAATTATTAAAGATCAGTTATATGCCATGAATGATCAAGAATTCACTAAATACCTTAACATGAATCCACATTTGATTGATGCAATGTTATATATAGAAAGACATGAGAAGAAGAAGTTGGCCCAAATTACCACATTAGGTGTTTAGACCTCTACTAATGGTACTATCCCTACAGCTACACCTCAAGTAACCTATTTGACATCCACCCAAGGTTTAGGGGAAACATGAGGCCTCAAATATATTTCTATACCTATTCTTTCACAAGAAATATGTACCCCTTGAATGATGACTACCCATGTTCTATCACCATCCTCACTTTTTTCATGTTCCTTTGTGCATATTATTATATATTTTCACACTAAGGTGTAACAACTAGAAGAGGGTGCATCTAAAGATCATTATTCCATGGATTTTCATGCCTCGCTCTATAACCCCTTCTCCCCTTAGATAAAACTTATTGTTTTATCAAAATTTCAAAATAGATTGTTAATTACCTAAATATGACAAAGTTTTACATAAAATTAAAATGCTAAAGATATGTAATAAATGACATAAACATATTTGGAACTTACCATATTTGGAACAAGCTAAAAGAGGAAATGCTAACAAACATAACTTAGTTGGAATTTAGATAATGAAGGGATAAAATTGAAACTATGAATTTGATTGGGAGGCTTTGTGATGATGTTTGGAATTAGGATCAATGTTTAATTTTATATCTAGACAAGGATGCTAAAATCAGATAAAGGTGTGGTGCGGTAGTGTCCTTAAGTTGCACCAATGTCCTATAGGATTTTATACTCTACATATGATATGGTAGGTTTTATTCATTTATGTTATGTCTAACCATATGGGATCTCTTGATCTATTATAAAAACCATTGTGTGTCATCTTGTTCACTTGTAACCCTAACTCAATAGACCATGAATGATAAAATAGATAAAAAATTTAAAAGGGACTTAGTGGTTGAATTTGTGATATACCTTAACATCCCTTGTGTTTAGTGATAATTACATAACAATACTCTAAAGAGGGATCAAACTCCATGTTTTTCTCCCATGCTATGATGATGTGTACGAAAGACTACTGTAATGTTATATGCATGTGGAATTTTTGTGTGACTAAGTTCTTCAATTGTGACTTATGACTTTATAGGTGTACATAGACTTTAGCTTAGGGATATTAGGGTTGTACATATTCATAATTAGGAAAAATAATGAGTTTTATTTCAATGTGCAATTAGAATTCAAGTTATTTTCAATGTGTGAGCCTCTTATGTGAAAAATGAATTGAAAATGTAATTTTATAGTGTTTAATATGGAATTCCTTTAGATACAGATTGATGAACATGTGAGATGACATGTTATATGGATTTTAAATTTAGAAACTAACTATTACTTAGCGAATGGATACGACTGATGAAACTAGATAGAATTGGGCAGTGGGATTGATAAGCTAGGATGAAGAAATAAAAGATAAAAATATTTGGGAAAATACAATGATTATTTTTGTATAATGGTAAGCATAAAATCTTATGAAAAGAGTTGGTTACAAAACCAACTAAAGGGTGAAACCAACCAATAAATAAAACCAAAACCAAAACATAACAAAATAATAGAACTATAACATTTGGATCATTAAAAAATAATCCAACAAACTCCCCCTTAATCTAAAGGGGTATATAAAGACTGAAGCAATGAACTATGAATCATCTAAGTAGACTCTGATACAATTGTAATTGGTAAACTATGCATCCTAAAATCATCAACACCTTGATCATACTCGCATTAAAGTAGAACAATATCATGTCCTATCCAACTACATCAATCCTCACATAGAATCCATCCAATAATTAATTTCCATAATACTATGTATGACACATCTCAAACTGATGCCCAATAATCACCAACAATTATTGAAATCCTTTGCACAATACTAAAAATACTATCAACTCAATCCTGACTCATACCATAACCATCAACGATTGATTGAAAGCCAATATGCAATATATTCTCACCTTATCAGGAGAGAGGTGAGAAGTCATGTAATAAATAAACCAATTACAAATAACTGAAATGTTCCACATCAAAGATCATATCAACACTAGATATATGAAAGCAAAGTACATAAGCAAAAAATTTCTACTACATCAAATCATAATCTTAAGCCTAGTAGCTCACACAAGATGGGTGTGTTACCATCTCAAAATATATAGTCATCAACTACAGAGCAAACAACTTTGTAGTCATCCCATCCATTAAAAGAATATGCTAAAAATAGCCAGAAGAGAAACTAGAAGAGTGACTAGAGTGACTAGCAATGTTTTCTTCTACCTTCTGTCAATGTTGAGAGGACCTCATTTTGAAGGGTCACTCTATAGAGAAGTGTCATATGCCACCACAATTGTATCATATTCTCTCACATCCACTAGAACTAGAGGAAGAATAGCCACATGAAGAAGAATGCTTGTGCTTTTGCTTGTGTCCATGTGAATGTTTGTGGTGATGTTCATGCTTATGAGAACCAAAGTGATGTCTATGCTTTGGAGAACTAGATTGATGTCTATTCTTTGGAGAACCAAAATGATTTTATGTCTAGAATGATGCTTATGTCTATAAGTGTGATTTGGAGAGTGTTTCTATCTTTGAAAGTGCTTTGAGGAATGTTTTTTATTATGCTCATATAATGGATTACCTATTTTGGTATAGTGGGCCTCCTCAATAGGTTTTTATTTCTTCTTTTCAAATTATCATTCATGTTGAGTTAGCAACTCACAAATGGAATTAAAAGTAGATTTGTTAAACTTACCACTAAGCTATAACATTTATAGAAAGTTCCTGTAGCTAGAGCTAAGGCCATTTAAAACAAAATAAATGAGCATTTCATCATTAATATTCCCACCAGTAGTGCTATATTCTTGTTTCAAATTCTTAATTCATGACATATATTATGAAACATCTTCATCATCTGCTAGTTTAGCATTGAGAAATTGCATAAAAAGATTGATTTTCTTATAATAAGGTTATTTATCATATAAGTTCTTTAGATCTTTCCATGCTTTCCAAGCCTTAGACTTAATGGCCTCTATGTGAATTATAACTTGTGCATTGCGAGTTGATTTCAATAAAGCAAGGGCATGTTTATCATGTTTATGAAATTATACAAGCTTTTTTGCATCGATGGGCAATGTTGAATGCTTTTCAACTACTTCCCATAAGTCATTGAAGATTAGTGTATTTTCCATGTTCATTGACCATTATTTATAATTTTTAGGAGTTAAGCATCCATTTTTAGAAATTAGGCTCACAATTTTAGCCATGGTACGAAATCAAAAAATAAGGAATGCTATCAAGGTTTTGCCTTTACCTTAAAATTAGTTTTTGATTAAAAGAGATTCTTCCTAAAAAAATATTACTCCTATTACAACCTTATTTCCCCATTATATGCTTGTTTCACAATTTGTCCTTTCATCAGATAAGGTCAAAAATAAATTTGACCAAAATACAAAATAAATGGGTTTTGAACCCTTGATCTCTATGTTAATAAGTGAATGGCAAAACCAATTTACCCTAAGAATTTAGAGTATACAATAGGATAGTATTAAATTTATCTCTAAGGTTTAAATGTGAAAGAAAGAATATGAATGACATAAATTGACCAATCTTTCACTTATAAAGTATTAATAATTTGATTTCTATGGACCCCATGAAATATGTAAAAAAGTGAAATGAAAGCTTACTCTATTAGATTTATGTGCTGATATTCTATGCAAACTTGGTCTCTATTTTTGGGTGTTGTATAGTCTAATAAAGGAAATTACATTGAATCAAAATGAATTTTTGTTGCCATACCAAATGAAATCAATGGTTTTGTTATCACTCTAGAAAGCATCCTATTTGAAGATGTGAAAAACACACCCTCACTCCAGCTGATATAATTGGAACATCTCAGAGTGTGGCTGACTCTATATTGAGAAGAACATCTAGAGTGGGATGGTTCCCTTAAGATTTATCAATTAAATCTGATCTACTATGATTTTTGGGATGAAAAGGGGAAGGGAAAACTGAAAGAAAATCCTATCTAATTGGGTGATGCACTTAAATTGCTTATATTATTTGAAAACTATTGAAACTAATGTACACATGTGAGTCAATAAATTTTTTATATTTCCCTTAAGCATAAATATTTTAGATGAAGGATTAATATAACTTTTGATTACAAAATTTATTTTTTTACCTCTTCAAATGACCTGCAAAAGGTGAGATAGAAAGAAATAGGGGAGGAAAGGACCTAAAAAAAGAAGATATAATCTCACTTAAACGATTATACACAATCAATTACACACTATTATCTGTCAAAACTCATGTGTAAATAAAAATCTCCTTTATTGATGTATGGTTCATATTGAAATTTCTACTTTAGCTCCATAAATAATCCTAAAATAGCTTCAAAAAGTTAATATATATCTTTCCAAACCTAACTACAACCAATGTGGCATTGAAAAGGGAGAAGTGTTAGTCTTGGTTGACTAAATCTTTTACAAAGTTTAAATAATTAAAAAATCCTTAAATTCCACAAAGCATGCATGAAGTTTCAAACTTTGGTATAGGAATAAGGTGGTGGGCCCAAGTTCATAAGTCAAAACTTCTCCGTGCATGATGCTATGCCAAAATATAACAAGGAAATTTACTTAAAGTGTTTGAAAGCTGACTTGGAACATGAGAATGTCCCCCTTTGCATGGAAATCAAGGAAGATGCATGATAAGCTTTATCAAGTCAACTCCAACTAACTCCATATTGTATGAAAAAGGACCTTGAAGGCTGAAAGTGTGCATTAAAATTCATTAAACATCATAAAATTGGTGTATAAATCCAACTTGAACTCCTTGATGACCAATTCCAGTGCCAAACTCAAACTTGACAAGTTGATCAACTATGCCTTTTAGACCAAAAAGGCCTAAAGGCTTTTGGCCTAAAGGCTAATATATGATTTTGGTCACCATTAAACCTGAAATAAGAAGCCATGAAACCTGAAAAAACAATTAATTAGATCTGGAACAACCTTATTCATCATCAAATATGTGATTTTGATGAGAAAACCTTCACCATTCAGTCAACAGGGTTGACTAGGCCTATTTTGCTCCATTTTCCAGCAGACTTGCCATTTTGATTGAGATGGTAGGGATACTTATGGTATTATATTTGACCAAATGAATATTTTATAATTAAGAACTAGTTCTAGGCTTTGATCTCCATTGATTAGATTCCTTTGAACTACCTTGTACTTCATTTTACATGTTTTTTTCGAAAATAAAATGATTTATGCCATTATTTACAGATACATGAATAGAATTTACATTTATGGGATCATTTCTGATTTTACTTGATGTTTTAAAAGGTTTTATATTTATCCATGGTGATTTGATAGCAATAAAATCTACTTTTCTCAAAACTAGTTTTTTAGGGGTTTAGGAGGGTTTTAAAGTTGAATCTTGAAACTGATGATTCATGAAGTACATAACTCATAATCCTAAAAAAATTATATTTATAAGTATAAAATTAACCACTATGAAATCCTTAAAAATATTGGGCTCCCATATGAAAGATATGAAAATTTACCACGTGAATGAAATTTTCTTGTGGGGTTTAGCTTGTATTCTAGGCTACCTACGCTCTTAGTAATTATTCATAAATCACATCCATAAACTGATATAATTTTTTCATTTATTCTAATTACATATTTTTCCTCAAAAAATACAAATATCATTCAATGAAAATCCACACACGGTGAACAAAATGAGCATCTGAACATGAGGCTTGGAAGGGTGCCTATAACTATAAAAAGTGAAAAACTTCACTAAAATGAAAATAGTTACTTCCAAGATTCAAAAATAATGAAAAAAATATTATGGTACCTATAAAATTCTATCAAAACACTTATAAAATTCATTTTTTTCTTGAAAATTCAAAAAATGCCTTTTTGGCCTATGTGCCTATTTGCTTGCATAAGCCTATGTGAGCATGGTTTACATGAAATTTGGAGTTTTTACACTCTTTATAGGTATTATTATGATTTAAAAAAATCATCCCACTCTTTTAAATCCTTTACATGGGCTTATAATCTTCTGAAGCACTCCAAAATAAAGCATGCTCCAATGGTGACCTCAAACGAACATGCTAAGGTCTGAGATAAAACAACAAATACTTCCACTTGTCTAATGGAAACAAAACTTGGTAAGATGGTTATCCAATTAATTATGACCTTTTTTATAAAATTTTAGGTCTTAACTCTACTTGTAGCTCCCATAATCTTCAATTTTCCCTCAATACTGACCCTTGTGCATGGATTATCTGCATGTTTGACTAATTTTGGGTGCTTTGGAGGTGTTTTTATGGTGTTTTAAGGTCTTCAAGGTCAAAATTATCTATAATTATTTTAATATACTTTTCATAAGTTTGTAAAAAATTTCTATCCCTATTTCAAGCATACTAAGACCTTTCAACAAGCATTTATAGGCTTCAAAATTGGCATATTCTATACAATGAGTCTGTGTACTTAATTTGAGGTCAAGATCAAAAGTGTTTTAAACTTCCTGATAGGCTTTGAAAATTCCTTGGTTTTTTTAGTAATCATAATCACTCTATAAGTCATTCCATGACTTCAATGCTATTTTTTACACCCTTTGCAAGCATATGACTGTGTCCAAGTGTTTGATCATGGTACTTGAGTTCTTTGTAAAATTGGATAAGATTGTATAATATTAAAATAAAACCCTTGATTTTCCTTCTTACTTTTTTTAACTCCTTAAAACAAGGTTTATGGTTCCTTACACTTATATTTCATAGACCTAGCTATGTATTATTGTCCTTGTAAGGGATAGGTATATCCTTATGTGACCTGACTATGTTCATGTTTGATTGAGCTCAAGAAACCTCCAAAACCACTAAATGGCCATCATACCAAAAATTTCCATCACTTTAACCTAAATATTATTTAGGTATCCTTTATCAAAAATCTTACTTGGTTGTAGGTCTCTTCTTAGTGTTTTCTTGTAGGTGATCACTATGTTTTTGTGCCACTTTTGAAAGATTTACATATACTCTTAAAGTTCATATGCAAATCCAAAACTCCTTATTCTTCTTTAAGAATGTATCATGACAACTAGGCCTAAATATCCAAGAGGATCCTTAAACCAAACAAGAAAACCTTCATTGAATCAAAATAAGTTTGTGTAAGACTGTATCACATTATCCATGTATGGAAGGAACATGAACCAGGCCCTAGAGTGATCATCATTAGAATTTAGTCATATTCCTCCTAGATTATTATGTTGGATGAGGTCATTTTAATAGGCCATGATGGAGAGAATATTACTATCAACTTGATATGATGCTTTGATAGATTACCATGACTTTATGAACCTATTATAGGTCCATTTATGACTCTACTACGTTTTGCCAATGCCTATAGATGTGATGCTTTAATTATGCTTGGTGCATAGTCATATTGATTGGATCATGAAACATCCTTTCATGCATAAAACCCATAAATATCTCTCTATGAGTCCCTTCTCCCATTTCAAACCTAAAATATGACTGCTAAAGTCCTTCATATGAGCCTATAGGTTCTCAATGGTGGTTGTAGGGTCTCAATTTCATGGATCATAAGCCTCATTTAAAGCCTCGACAATATGATTTAGCTCTCTTTACTCCTAAATGACCACTTAAAAAGCTCAAAACCGTCTTTAGAATTGGAAAACCCTTGGAAATTGCTTAAGGTATAAAAACATCCCCTTGATAGTGGTTCCTTCCCAAGGTAACTATAGGTAGGGCTTCTTAAGCTTGTTGTAGATATTTTCTTCCTTTAGGCTTGCCTTTAAATTTGAATGCTCTTTTCCTCCTTTAAAAATTTCATGAGATCAATCTCAAATTCTATTTATTGTTCCTTGAACCTCAAAAGGCTAATTGATACTCATTTGGGGATGAGGAATTTGAAGATAATAGAACTACCTATAGGTCTTGATTAGGCATTCTATAGGTATTCACCACCTAGGTCTTGGCTATGAAATGTATAAGGCTTTCATGAAAACTTACATTAGTCCACTAATCAATACAACCTACCTAGTAAACCATACTTCACTCAAACCATACACCTCCTTTGATCATAGACCCTATAATTAGGCTTCACTATACTTTTCATGCTTATTAGCCCTTATACGGACTAAAATAGGGATACAAATCTTGGTCTTGTCCTTTCTAAACTCCAAGGTAATTAAAATGATCTTACCTTTATTAAAATATACCAACACGTTTAATGTCTCCATTAGATGTTTGTTATGATCAATGATATACTTCTTTATCAATTTTGTTATCATAGTTGTAGGGGCTCAAATTGGCATTGTAGGATGCTTTCTTGATATATAAGCTATTATCCTCTCTTCATATCCATTTAGGTCTATTAAAATGAGGTATATTTACAATATTTAACCATTAATATGATGGTAAAAAGTCCTTAAAATCATTGTGAGAATATAAAAATACTATTGGAGCCTTCAACATGGACCTACAGATGAGAATGTATGGCTGTAGATAAGGTCTCATGACTTATATACCTCTTTTCACACTGAATATTAGCTTCACTCCTTTTTTCTTCTCATGAGATAGATATTTTCTTATTCATAGGATTTAAAACATCTCTCATGCTTCTTTCCTCTTTATTAATACTTCAAAAATAGCACTTGATTGATTTATACTACTATAGGCCTATGTTATTACACTTGCTTGATGTATGCATCCTTTGTTTATGCCTATAGTCATTCATGATCAAGCATTGAATTCTTAAGGATAATCCATGGAATGAAGGTGGGGATGAGGGTGGAGGGATGAATGAAGGTGGAAAGATGAGGGAATCATAAAAAGAGGGTGAAAATGAAGTGAAAACATAGTGAAAAGGTAGATAATGGTAGAGAGATGAGGATGAATGCGATGGTGGTATAAAGAAGCATAAAGATGTATGAAAAAAACTACCAAATGGTCTATATGCAAAAATAAACCAATCATCATCTCATCACATGAATTTTTAAACCATTGGAGGAGAGAAAGTGGGTCAAATCCAAACCTAGTTTTCTAAGAAAAACCTTAAAATTTGCAAAGGTTCCTTAATTTATTCTAAATAGGCCCTTGGAGACACCATGATAGCATGAAGATAGGATTTATTTGACATGAAACAAGAATAATCTCTATTTATTATGCTTGGAAACCATGAAAAACCTAATGAAAACCTTGCAAATATGAATTCTTGACAATTTGAGGCTATCTTTTTCTCCTTGAACCATACAATTGACCCTTGCAAGCTTGCAAGTACTATAGATTGACTCTCTCAGTTTGAGACCTTTGTTTAAAATTTAATTGGATAAATAAAACCTTAATAATTCCATTAGAAGGTATAAAAAGTCCTTAAGATTTTGGAACAAGTTAAATTTCCCTAAAACTCTACCTAGGTAAGGAGAAACTGGAGAAAAATAGTTGCCTTTCTGGTTGCAAGGTAGTAGAATTTGACCTATCTTCAACTAGATGGTTCATGATCTTGGAGAATATAATTTATAAACCACTTAGACCATCAAAAAACAATCTGAGTCTAATTTATTCACCACAAAATTGAGAGTTTTACCCTCCTCTAACAGGTCGTACCATCAGAAAACATACAAGTAGGTCTCTTTATGCCACGAAGCAAGAAACAAAAAGAGGAATAGTTCAGGGCCTGTATGGTAATGAAACTCTTGTTTAAGTTTGGATATGCCCTATAGATGATAATCCCTAACTTGTATTATATGGATACTGTACAAATTCTATACTTCTCTTGCAAAGTAGGTGAAAAAATTGTTTTTTTCCCCTTGTAAAAGCTAAACATCACTTTCCACTACTTGGTAAAGAATATTTGATAAGCATTTCGTGGAAATAATGAAAAATTAAAATTTTACATGTTTTTAACTTGCAAATTTGGCATGTGGGAGCTATTTTGGGGCCTTTTTGGCTTAATTAAGATATCAAATGACCTTTTCATGACTTGAATTTTTAGACTTAGGCTCTTTTCACCTTTTTGAACCTATTAAAATCTATTTTGAGATAATTTCATGAATTTTTAAACCATTTTTGATGATTTTTAGCCTATTTTTTGACATTTTTGACTAAAATTTGCATTTTAAGACCATAATTGACTGGTTTGACCATCTGCAAAGGGAGAAGGATTGGATTTTTTTAATGTTTTGAATGATATGGGTAGTAATTTGAACTTGACATGTCAAATTAATAATAGTTATTTTAAAACAAATGGTGATACATTTTATTGCATTCAAAGACAATGTACCATGTTTCTATAGTGATCATGAAGGAATTGATAATATCAAAAACAACTTTCTATTTGCACCAATCATTAGAATAAAAAATTCATGGGCTATGGATAAAAAAATGATCTGCTGCATTATATACTTGTCATAGACCTCCTCTCAAGTGATTCATTGTGTCTCATTCAGTTAGCTTATGCCTTTGATTTACTATTTCTTTTTCTAGCACATTTGGCTTATTTACATTGCACTTTTCTCTAGCATCGACCAGGCTTATTGGCCACTTCATTAGGCTTCTAGCATCTTCCTCCTTGCTTCTTTAGTCATTCAACAAATTGCTACAACATTTTTTGCATCGATCAAAACTGATTAGGCTTTCAACACTCTCATTATATGATTTTTCACAGTTCTTTTGGGATTTTCTAGAAAGCATGTCGACTGAATTATTGTTAGGCATCTAGGCTCCATTACCACTGATAGGCCATGATGAATTAATAATAGAGAAAAGTATTTGGGAAAATGCAATGATTATTTTTATATGATGGCAATCTTAAAATCTTGTGGAAAGATTTGGTTAGAAAACCAATCAATGGGTGAAACCAACCTGTAAATTTAAAAAAAAAAAACAAAAAACATAACAAACTAATAAAACTATAACATTTGGATCATTAATAAATAATCCAATAGGGATAGTCCAAATGGTATATTGTTTTCTAAGGAGCAAATACAATTGAGCTAAAATTATGGTCCAATTATGGGATAAGATTTAGCTATTTTAAATTTTGAGTAGGGACATTTTTATATAATTAGTTACTTATAGGAATGATTCATCTACATAAAAATTGAAGGAAAAGTAGTTGAAAGACCATGGAATGAGACATGAGCTAAGTATGTATAAAGGGTGGTCACAAGTACATTATTTTAGATTAAATATTAATTTATGTGTTTAAATCCCCCTTACCCCCTCCTCCCCATTTATTCTCGTGATGTAAAAAAGTGAAATCACTATAATAAAAGGAAATTATGTATTTGAATTGACATACAAAGAAGAGTATTGAATGTAGGCCACAAAGTTAAACTATGCTTCACATGAACTTGAGATGAAACTTGTATAAAATTAGTCCTTAAGATAAAATTAAGGAATCAAAGAAAATACAAATTATAGATTTGATAATAAATAATAAGTACACTTTATTGGATACATGACCCATTATGTTTTTGGTGTAAAAAATGGGTGACTAGAGAGGGTAGGACCCTTCGAGATTTATTATTCATTAAAAGTAACCTGAATTGGACTATGCATGCCCAAATACTCTTTGATATGAGAGTATTCTTAATAACTCAAGGTGTGATTGATTCCATCATTTCATATCCAAAGTTGTAAATAATTTGAAATTCATATATGAAATCCAATAGATTTTTATGTTACAAAAAATGGTATAAAAGTTGAACCAACCATTGCAAAAAAAATAATGCTCACTTTTGGTACAAAAATGGTACAATTTTTTTTAAAAACTAGTGGAAATTATAATATGATATAATCTTGGCGTAGACAACATGGAGAATGACATTAATTACAACTCTTTCTATGAAATTGGTGCAAAAAATGAGTAAGGAGGTGGTCATGTGCCACACGCATGCGCCTAATTTGATATCTCAGTGTATATGGATTCTAAAATTGAATAATAACAACTAAAATTATGAGAAAAAATCCATGTACTAACCCAAAACACTTGACACACATGATGCCCCTAAATTGAGCAAAACTTAGACAAACCTAAGTATTTTTTTGAAAATTGATTTTGTATACCTATTGAAAATTGCCTTGTAATACTTGGGATTTTGAGAAATTATGAAAATGGTGTTTTTTTTTTCTTGATGGGACAAAAACATGATGTTATGGATACACACAACCTATGACCTTATCTAAATGAAACACTTTTATCTAAAACTAATTTCTAGGTGATTTTTGGGTATAAATCTTGATCATATATGTAAAATATACAAAATTTTGCATGTGTATTATAATATTGGAGCTTATTATCTAATATAAGCCATTATATATGCCCCATATTTTGAGGTGAGTTGTGGATCCTACAAAAAAATGTAACTTAAAATAAATAAATGATATGAGAGATGTTATGAAAATATGCAAATATTTGTAGTAATGATAACATAGAGGAGCATGGAATCATCATATTTAAACTAATAAAAAAATTTAATATAAGATGCATGTGTAAAAAGGAATACAGAGTGACACTGTCAACATAGATGTTAGCAATGAAGCATGAAGATAAGAGATAAAAACCTAGTACTAAAAATTGAATAAAACTATTTTGGAAGGTATGCATGATATTTATCATGGCATTGGGAAATAATGAAGCTGAATGATGTCCATCATGGCATCAAAAACTAAGAAAATAAGGGCAAAAAAGTGTCATTTCCATGACAACCACATACAAAGAGCACACTTAAATCACACAAAATAGGCAATAGAAGGCCAATGGGCCACATACAAGGGCCATATTAAAATGTAACTCACACAATCATATAATCATATAATAGGATTAGATCCACATACAAGGACATGCTCAAATATCCCAAAGCCAAAACAAATAATAATCACAAGGTATGAAGGGAGAAAAAAAACATGAAAAAATGCATGAATACATGTAATTGATCAATATAGGTAATTCATAATATCATTATATTTAGTAAATTAAGTATCTACTAAGATACCAATTTGAATGTATGTGAGCAATATCAATAGATTTTACACAATGTAAATAACTAAGGTATGAACAACAAGGTATTAAAAATAATGACAAAACCTATGTATGAGATGAACCCAGTGAACTTGCTGAAGTATACTAAGTAGGTTGAACACTTTTAGGTGGCTAAACTAAAATTTTATGTATGGGAATAATATCTATCTATGGTAGGGGTTAATCCTATGGGATACCCTAAACTATGATGACCTCATTATCATAGATACAAGTTAAAAACTTTGTGAACTACAGAAGTACTTTCATGAATCTACTAAATCCAAGGGTGACCCAATAATATATCAAATATCCTTGCAATGGGTGCTACTATAAACCTGGTGGACACATGTGTTGAATCAAACTATAATGGTTGTTTAATCTCACTAATAGATCTTTTAATGTGACCATTGAATCCTATTATTACCATGGTAATGGGAAGAAAATCATAATTTGTGTATCAATGCTGATATATAAGTGTGCTTGTACACATATTCACTCTCGAACCATTTTCTATTGTGACACTCTGAATTTCATAGTGATCAATGTGTGCTTGAATGAAGAAAGAGTTAAAATTCAAATTATCATCTACTATCTAATGATATATAAAAGGTTAAGAGTGGCATAAATGGAATTATAGTATAGTAGGTACCAATGATGCCATTCATAGTATGTTATGCCTTTATATGAGAATGATAATAATCTGGTTAAGGGTGTGCATTATATTTATAATGCACTCTTGATGTATGATTTTCTATTTAATCTCATTAACTTTATGTATAGGAAAAGGATCATATAATATTTTCATTTCTTTCCTTTCAATAGGTTGTGCATTTAAACTATTTTCAACTGTTCACACATTAATTATGTTTGCATCTATCAAACCTTGAATCTTGTCCCTTAGACTAATGCACTTATTAGTAATATGCCTTAATGATCTATGAAAATTAGAAAAGTCATTCTGGTCAAATCCATTTAGAAGAGGATTAATAACATAAACATATTTAATGGGAGGGACGTATGCTTTTTCATTCCAATAGTATTTTGAGGACCTTATATAAAGCTTGAGATAGATTGGAAACTGTCTCCTTGGAGGAGTTGATAATATAATGCATAAAGTTGGTTTTGAAACTACATGTAGTATTATATTTTGATCATTATTATTATTATTATCAAATTTTCTCACCTTTTGTGGTGTCTTACTTGAATTATTTATATTGGAATATGGATTTGTCACATACTTAATATTATTCATTGCCAATAATTTGAATTCTCATTCCTTTACTATGTAGAAAAAATCTGTGAATGAGAAAAATTTTAAACATGATGGACTCATGCATGGGTGGAATCAAATTCTAATTGAATATATCTTAGAGTTATCTATCTTCCATAAGAATTATCATCTTATATCTTAAGACATATTATGTGATAGGATCATTAGATTTATGCTTGAGTTGGGAATCTAAACATATGAAATCTTCTCATTGATATTTACTGAAAAGTGTGCTAGAAACATATCAACCAAGGGATTGAATGCATGGATCAATTGATTTCATAAGTCATAGAACAATTCTAAATCATATTTTTATAGACTTCTTAGAAATAAATTAGTCAATAACCTATCATTGGACATATATTCCAAACTTGTTGTGTAGAATGCTCCCAAATGTTTTTGGGGTCACCCTTTCCATCATATAGTGAAATACTGGGTGCCACAAAACTGATAGAAAAGGATATACTATTATGTGTTGTTCCAACAAAGTGTGAAATAGAGTTTTATAATTAAGAGCTTGATTATATTTATAAACACCTTGCTCTAAATGTAACAACTTAGTTTGTAGATATTAAATCTCAAGCATAAGGGATTCTACATTGAGAGAAGAGGAATATGTGCTAACCAAAGGTGGTGTTCCCAATGAATGAGTACGGATTAGAAAATTATTTTTTTTAAGCCATTGGGTTCCCCCATAATAAATAATTATATAAAAGTTATATCCAATGGTTCCAATAAAAGGTAAATAATCCATTAGATTGGAGGTTTTATAGGATTGGCCTTCAAATGCCTTCTTAATTTCCTCTCAAAAAATATTTATAAATGCATCTTGTATATCTTGTTCTTTAGAAGAAATAAATGTAACTGTATTTTATCTATATTATTTTACATTATTATTTTATCTACTAAAATTTGAAAATATTCAACCTGGGGATAACTTAGTGTATCACTGTGTCTAAGATAGGTGGAAATAATTTTATTAAATTGAATAAAATAAGAAATAAAAATATGGAATATTGATGATATTAAATAATTTATCATATCTTAAAATCATAGGAAAATAAGTGGAAATATAAAAAATAAGGATATAAACCCTAACACCATATATGGTTAGGGTTTTAAAACATTCAATCGATAGATGGGTTCACCAATATGTTTTATCAGATTTGGAAAAATGGAATGCTAATTACTTAAATATGAAAAAATGCTATGTAAAATCATAATGATAAAAATATGAAATAAATGACACAAAGTGATTTGGAACTTACAATATTTGAAAATAATATAAAAGAGGAAATGCCAAAGAAATACTACTTAGTTAAAATTTTGACAATGTAATACTAAGTCAAATTATGAAACTAACTAGGAGGCCCTATGATGATGTTGTGAATCAAGAGCAATGTTTCACTTTATATATGAACAAGGCCAATAGAATCAGATAAGGGCACCATGCATGGGTATCCTAAGGGCATGCTGAATTTTTGTAGGGTTGTGTTCTATGACTAATATGATAAGTTCACTTCATCTATGCATTCTATTTGACTTTGATGAAGCTCTTAATTTGTTGAGAAAACCATTGTGCATAATCTTCTTCAATTTAAACCCTAGCTCAATATAGCATGAATGATAAAATGGATAAAATTGAAGAAGGGATTTTTAATTAAAGTTATGCTAGGCCTCAACACCCCATGTGTTGAACACTTCATACATTCTAATAATTTGAAGAGGGATTAAAATTTGTTTATTTCTTCCTTAATATAATGGTGTGTGTAAAATAATTATAGATGATTTTGAATTTATAGTGTGATCAATTACTTTAACTGTGACTTATGATTTATGCTTTAGCTCATTGCTATTAGGTTTGAATTTATTCAAAATTAAGAGCTATAGGTAATTTTCTCTCAATGTGCAATTAGAATTTTGGTGTTTTTCCATGTGTGCGCCTATTGTGTGCAAAATGAATAAAAAATAAGATTTTATAGTGATCAATAGGGATTTAATTTAGATAAATATTTATAAATGTGCAAGACAACCTATTACATGAATTTAAAATTGAGAAACTAGCCCTTATTTGGTGGGAATATGTGGCCAATGGAATTAGATAAGACTAGGGAGCAAGATAGTCCAAATAGTACATTATTGTGTGAGGAGAAAAGACATCTGAGGTGAGAGTATGGATTAGTCAGAGGACAAGCTTAAATGTCTTAAATAGGTAAAATTTGAGATCATTTTTTGCATATAGGAATGCATCATCCACATATAAATTGAATGAAAGGGGGTTGAAACATTGTTAATGAGACATGAGCTAAGTGTATATAAAGGGTGGTCACAAGTACATTGTTTTATCTTAAATGTTAATATATGTGTCTATACTTACTTCCAACCAACAAGGTTTGTAGTTCCTAAGATTAAATTATAATATGGTAAAGGCGATACTTAGATAAACCTTAAATTATTCAATGAAATGTACTTTGACTATGCATAGAATGACATATTATTAGCCATTCTATTTACAAAATGTCTCAAATACTATGCATTGTGAGGGTTTTATGATTTGCATCTAATTATTTTAAGATAATTCAACCCATTTTTAGACTAGTTTATAACACATTTTTCCATCAAAATCAATGATAAACTATCCCATGTGAAAATTTATAAACTCAATTAAGGGTCCAATGAACCGATAAGAAATTATGCACTATTGTACACGACTATGCTAGCAAACATGACTCATGTTATGAATGCCAATGAACTAAAATTTATATATTCAATAAAATATTCTTGAAACTAATCAATTAGTTAATTATATTTAACTAACTCAAATCCTTAAACGAACTATGCCATACAGTAAGGGCAATGAAGTCAAGCTAATATCTTTGAATAAACTCAAGTATCCATCTACTCTTAAAATTTCTTAAAAAATGAAGTTTCAAAGAAGACCAGTCTACAAGGTTAAACTAGCTATTAAAAATAATGAGGCAAATATTAAATTCTATTTAGTATCATAACCTATATAAAAACTATAATTGATAACTCCAACACAAAGGAAATTATCATTTTTTTCATCATTTCCTACAATACGTACTCAATTAGCACAAAAAATAGTTCAATATGTTTTATAATGAGCATAGGTAGTGAGAAACTAACCTAGTGTACATCAAATCCCAAAGTGTCATAGGCCTTTTATTGATACCCATCATTTACTAACTTCTATGAGTAGTGGGCATGATAGTTACCATACAACATCTGACTTCTTATCTAATTCTAACACATCCATATTTGGTACCTTTCATCCATGATAGAAGATTGTTTTGTTATTTGAAATAGGCACTTACCATTATCCTCCCATTGGTGAAAACATCAGTTATATTTTCCAAACCTTAAATATTCCAAAAATACAATAAAATCAAATAATCATGAAAATATAAAAAACATTTAGCTATTTAAAAAATATTAGTATATTAGTATTACCTTATGATATTTGATAAGGTATATTATTGTTATAATGGTTTTAACCACTTAGGTAAGTGTTGACCAAATTTTGGTCTACATACCAAAAAATATGCCTAGTCCAAGAGTTCAATGGAAGGAATAGGAATTTATTTTTTACAATTACAAAGAGCATGTATCTGAACATTTTTCATAGTGTAAGCCTTCAAGGATCAATAAAAAATTTGAAGTGCACTTCAAGGAAAATCTAAGTACAAAACTCATTTTGGGCCAAGTCTTTACTTGAACTCTTTCAGACCTTTCATTTGACTAAGTGTTAATTCTTTTGGGCTTTCCTTTTTTAAGCTATATTTTATTTTGGGACCACTTTTTGGCTAAATATTGAATTATTTTATAAAAAAAGTCTGAGACAAATATTTTGAAGACCTATTCCTTTCAGATAAAATATCCCAAGTAAAAGATAAAGGCCTATTTCTTTTGGGGAAAAAATTCAAACAATTTTCCTGAAGGATAACTCTTCAATAAAATGGTCCTTTTCAAAAATCTTGAATGGCACTTTTTGAAGCCAAGTGTAGTAAAAACTTCTTCTAAAGGGTCTTTTCTCAAGAAAGTGAACCATTCTAAACTTCCAAAGAGTCATTCTTTGATAAAGTGGTCCATTTCTAGAAGTTTTTAAAGGTTAGTTTTCAATGCAAAGTGCCCTATACAATTTTCTTGAAGGGTCATTTCTCAAGAAAATCATCAAGTTCAAGGTTTCTAAAGGGTTATTTCAAATAAGGTACCCCAAAAAAAAATCCAATGGTGCAAGTGTCAAGTTCAAACATAGAATATGACTATTGTTTTTTAAATATGTAGTGACTTTCACATAGACATCAAATATGTTTGCACAAATGTCAAAGTTTAGGCTACAAGAAATAGCCATTTATATTCAAGTGGTTTCAAGATTGATGGTCCATGTTCAATCCAAGAAAATATCTAATGGCACACATGAATTCAATAAGTCAATAAGATATTCATACACCTGTCAAATTCATACCATGGTGAGTAACCATTTGGATTCAAAAGGTCCTTAAAAGGTTTGAAGTTGGTTAAGATCTAACAGTCCATGAGATCCCTAATATTAACACATGAGATATAATGATTAGCACTGGAGTCAAATAGGTCAAAAGGTCCCCAAGTTAAATCCTTTAAAGATTTACAAGATTGGACATGATCCAATAGTGTAGGTTCATCAAGCTAAGATCTAATGGTGCACATTTACTAACACAAGGATGGGTCTAAGTTAAATCAAATGATGAACATGAGTTCATACATCTTTATCCAATGGAGTTAAATAATTAAAATGAAAATGGGAATAGATAGATCTAAATGTTTTCATTTAAATAGGAATTTATATATAATGGAAAGTAGAGGCCAAAGGGTCAGAGGATCTAAAGAGAAAATATGTGCATGAAAAGTAACATAAGCACATTTTGTTGATAGAAGATCAATAACTCATGGTCATCCATACACAAGTAGATCAATGGAGAGAGGAAAAGTCAATAAGTCAATGTATCTATGGAGCTAATAAGCAAAAGCAAGTTCAGGACACTTTTGATGAAAGTTGAAAAGGTTATTTGAGACCCAAGCTAAGCAAATATCAAAGAGTTGAGTTGGAACATGAGCTAGGGTTAAACCAAGGCCATAGTTCAAAGACCAAGAAAAATTAATGAAGTTAAATATAGATGAAATATATCCTTTGGGTCTATTACCAAAGGTAAAGATAAACTAGTGATTATGAAGTAAAGTCAGGCAGTTTGTAGACTTTCATAGTTATGGTGACTATGTGAAAACCAATGGTCTAAGATTATTTCTCACATATAGTGGACATGTGTCTCACATCATCATCATTCACATTTTTAGGTTTTGATGTCCACCTAATGAAAATGTGTTACATTTAAACCAGTTCTAAAAAATGATCTTCATCAACATATCAAATAAATAATGACATGTTTCCAAGGAAAAATATGGTAGTTGGATAAAGCCAATGGACATTTAATTCTTTTACAAAGTTGGTTCCATATTGATAAGATCTAAGTCATCATCCTTGAGAGTGTTAATCCATTGAAATTAGTTGGGCCTTTTCCAATGCACAAATCTCTCTCTTTCTCTTTTCTATAAATACAATCTTATAAGCCTTGATATGGATCCTTCTATCCCTCTTTTTGGTATGACCAAACTCTACTAAAATATTTACTATGATGCCTTTATGTGCAATAAATCTTAAATTCCATCTTTTCTAAGCTCTATTGAAGTGTGCTTTACAAATTCATGTATTATTGTTAAGTGAAGGTATGTTCCTTGCTTATGTTTGAGTTTGTCACCTTCGAGAAGTGCTTAATAGTTCTCATAGGTCATTACAAGTACACTATAAAATTTATTGTCTAGTTTGAAAATGGATATATACCCTCTCTTACTAATTTGGTAACTAATTAATTCCTTAATTTGAAATAATTATGTGATATTGATGTTATTTGATATAAAAGTGTCTTATAGTGTGTTTTGTGTGAGTTAGAATGATCAAATCACTGGTGTATCACCACTTTTACATGCTTTATAAGTTTTGTCAAATCTCTCTCTCTCTCTCTCTCTCTCTCTCTCTCTCTCTCTCTCTCTCTCTCTCTCTCTCTCTCTCTCTCTCTCTCTCTCTCTCTCTCTCTCTCCCAAGAAAGTGCTAGTTTAGGTTTAGAATAGGTGAAAGATTCATAAGGATGCTGGCCTTTTCTAGATGTTTGATCCATTATTAGGATACCCACAGCCTAGGATTGGTCCCTATTTTAACTTATTTGGGAATAATGAAATTTTATTCTTATTTTAGTTAAGGGTCTTGATTAATAAATCAGTACTAAATATAAAAATAAATATAGTCCTAATTTGTGCAACTATTTTTATTTTTCACCTTTCTAAGAATATAAATAAACAAGAAGAAATATAACTTATATGGAAAATAGATTGAGATGGCTAATACAAGGGTTGAAAATGGTTGTGCAAGACTGGGAAGGTGTCGTAAGCATGAATCTAGATTTTATTGGAAAAAAGGACAAGAGTGCCAAAAAGTGGACACTTTGTGTCTATCACTATTGTCCATTCCTACTGTTGTTGTCCAAACTAATCAAAAATACCTAAAACTTTTTAGGTAGTTGCATTGTGCCTTTGTGAGTGTGCTTTTGAAAAATTGAGTGCTACTTGTCAACAAGACTCATTATGGAGATAATTTTGTATTCAAACCTTAACCCTCCACCATGATTGATAAAATGACATTCGAAACACTTGAGAAAGAGGGAGGTTAGTGTGAAAGATGTACTAAATGTGTTATCTACACCCCTTGTGTGGGTACGTTGACTACATACCAATACTCTGAAGAGAGATCAAGCCATATGTAGTTATCCCACATAGTGTGCTTTGTGAAATAGTTTGATGTAGATGAAAATACCAAATTGATAGTGTTTGAGGTGGCTAGGGACTGGTATGGGGATTTGAGTAGGTTTGTAGTTGTGTTGTGTGATTGTGTGGAAAGAATAGGGATGTTTCCCTTAGTGCTTTATTTGTATTCTTTATTTTTTTATAATTTTGGTCACCTATATTTTTAAATGATATTTGAGTGGGATTTTACATATGTTAACACCAAATTTACCATAAGGGGTAACTATGATATGGGAGTCTCATCAAATATAGTAGGAGATAGTGGTGTTGTGAGAGTATATGTAACTAGTGAAGTGATTGTGATTGTCTGAAGAGCTATATTTATATAATCAACTGAGGACTACTAGAATTATTATCAATGATTATGTAATTTGAAAAGTTTTAGGCACTATGACTAATGGAGTAGATATAACAACTGAATCTACTATAACTAGCTAAGTATCTGAAGCTGAGGAAATAATTGTAAGGATAAGAGTTTGAGATGTGCTAGTCTCTCTAATCTCATATGTATGTATCTATTTAAGAGAAATGTAATGAGGTTTTGACTAAACTATGATATGAGGTATCTCATTTGGTGAAATAATTAAAGATTACTTTGTAATTCTATAATATAAAAATAGTTGGTTATTTGCTAGGCATATGTATAGGTATCCTTCATGGAGGAACTTAACAAAAATATGAAGAGTGGAAAGAAATTCCCCCATAGCATGTATCCAAGGTCATCCAAGTAAAAGGTTATAATGAAGAGGACCTAACATGACTTAGAACTATGTGAAGAGGGTTTTTGGCCCTACCATGATATCCAAAGAAATGGTAACTAATGTCTATCATGGTATACTATCAAACCCTCTAATGTTCTTACATGACTTATTCATGGAAGCCATATATATGCCCATGGTTTATAAAAATGTAATATTACATATATTAAGTCTGGAACCACTATCAACTAAAAATCTCTTAACTACACTAGTTTTAACTTGATCTTGTATGAATAATAGTAAATAATGATCAATAACTATCTTAGAGGGCATGTCCTCATGATCAAAAGAAATAACATCTTCTATAGTTCTTAATGTGTTGACCAGTAGTGCAAAATAAGAAGGCTCTAAATCAATGGAATAAAAGTTTGAGTGAGTTAGTGATAAATAATGTCCTTAAACACATTTTATTTTTGAAGTAGTTCTAACATGAAAATTTTAGCTGGTGTTTATCAATTGATCGACAATATCATATGCCCTATGCAAATCTACCTATGCAAGTGGGTTGGGTTTGGGATGGGAGGGAATATGAGGGTGGTGGGGTTCCTAACTAGGGAGAGGAGGCAGGGTGGCACATCATGTAACAACTCTAACTATATTATCTACTAGCCTTATAGGGCTAGTAGAAGCTATGGGAGGAGAGTGAAGATAATTGATAGGTTGAGGTGGTAGAGGATAAAAGGTGTTATCTGGGCTCTTTGGAGATAGGTAGTGACCTGGGGAAGAGAAAGATGGACCATGTAACATCAATCAACATGGGATAGAGGCTCTAAGGGAAGTGAGGAAAGAGGTGTAAAAAAATACATGTTAGGATGATCAATAAAAAGAACAACAAGCATGTGCTCCCACTTACAAAGTGAATCAGGCATATAAGGCATTTGATAAACTTTGCATTAAGGAATAAAAAACTTTTACATTCATGTACATAATTATACCTAGTAGAGACATCTTAGGTCTTTGAAAGGAACACTTGTGAATTACTATGATAAAATAAGAATGAAACTTATTTAGATGTAAGGTGATACCTCAAGAAGCAAATGGACCTAGTATATTCTACTAGGGTTTGAAATAAATTATTTTAAAAATTAATATGGTGAATTTTAAAACATTAAATTTGAAATTATGATTTATATAAGTATGAAAAATCAAAATAATATTTCTAAAATCAACAAAGAATTTCCCTAGGGTTTTTAGAGTTTTTATGCATAAATGAAGTTAGGTTCACCAAATATTTTAACTTATCTAGGAATAATGGAGTTTTATTCCTATTTTAGTTAAGGGTCTATATTAATAAATTAGTAAAAAATATAACAATAAATATAGAATTGATTTATGTATAAATAAGAAGAAATGTAACTTAGCTCGAAAATAGATTGAGATGGTTGATACATAGGTTGAAAATGGTTGTGCAAGATTGGGAAGATGTCATAAACTTGAATGTATATTTCATTGGGTGAAAGGATAGGATGGTAAAAAAGTGGACACTTTAGTGTCTGATGTTGTTGTCTGTTCCTATCATTATTGTCCAAACTAATCACAGAGACCTAATATTTTATGGGTAGTTATGTTGTGCATGTGTGAGCATTTTTGTGAAAAATCAAGTATTGGTTGTCAATGTAACTTGTTGTGGATCTAATTTTTTCTTTGAACCCTAACCCTCCACCATGCTTGATAAAATGACATTTGAGTCACTTGAGAAAGAGGGGGGTTAGTGTGAAAGATGTACTAAACATGCAATCCACACCCCTTGTGTGGGCATGTTGCCTACATACCAATACTTTGAAGAGGAATCAAGCCATTTGTAGTTCTCCCACCTAGTGTGTTTTGTGCAATAGTGTTATATAGATATAAATACCAAATTGATAGTTTTTGAGGTGGCTAGGGATTCGTATGAGGATTTGAGTAGGTTTACACTTGTGTTGGGTGACTATGTGCAAAGAATAGGGAAGTTTACCTTAGTGATTTGTTTGTATTCTTACTTGCTTTGTAAGTTTGGTAACCTATTTTTGTAAATGAGATTTGAGTGGGATTTTATAAGGAATAATTGGTCATGGGTCAAATGTATTCATTTTAGCCTGACCTAATTAAGGATAATGACTTGATGAAAATGACCATTGGGGCTCAAAGTGCAAATGGATAGGACCACCAAAAATGGGACACTTCTCTATGGGGTGCTCCTATCCTATAGGCGTAGGACTTGGGGGAATAATATTAAAATGGGTAATACTATTTGGTTGAGGTGGAATGATCATTCAAAAGGTTCCAGATGACTGGTAATGAGCAAAAGGGCATCTAGAAGGGTCTTAAGAGCATGAAAAAAGGACATATGGATGGGGTGTCATAAACCACACTCAAAATACCAATTTGGACATTTTATATGACTATAGTCCCATGTTGGATTAGATTTGAGTAGGAATTTCTAAACAATCCCCTTCTCAACTAGGGTGAAAATATAAAACCCCAATAGTTTTGGCACACTTGGTGGGACCAAGTTTATTTGATATAGTTGAAGTTTAAATATTGAGGATAAATATATACATAGTAGTAGATATCTACCATTATCAAAATTTGAAAATCCTTCAAATTGCATAGCTCATAGGATCTTCTAGACAGTGCTTTCATGCCAAAGGGTTACAACAAGAGCATCAAGTAAAGGTACTTCTTTTGAACATATTTAATTTAATTTTAATTCTTATAAAAGATCAAGATTCAATATTAAAAGGCATTACCCTTAAAATTAGTATTCATCCTCTAGTCAATTTATTATTTTAGTCCAATCTAGTGTCCATAAGCCAAATCCATTTTACCCAAATGGTTATCGAGAATCAAGTTTTTGCTGCATTTAATAAGGGTAGTCCCTTGAATTTAGATCAATATGATGAAATTCCTATATCTGCCCTAAAAATTATCCATTTCTTCTAAGAAGTATGGGATAAAAGTATTGCTATTTAGCATATCCAAGATGTTGCCAATCTATGTTCTATTCATAATATTACTCAAGATAATGTGGCCATCAGATTGATTTATATTTATTTCAAGAGAAAATCATTACAATGGTATAGGAATATTATTTTAATAACCATTTCTACTTGGGATGATTTAGGTGTAGCCTTAGTTAATAAATTTGAATAAAAGTCTAATCATCTATCTTTGGTTAAATAAATGACTACCTTAAAAATCTATCCCCATGAATTCATATCTGAATTTAACCTTAGATTTAAAAAGACATGGATTAAGATTCCTAAATTGGTTATACCATCCTTAGAGTATGCATTTTTGTATAATTTTAGGGCCCTTAATTCTGATATAAGTGTCATGATATAGTCTATGGGTGGTAATACCCTGTCAAATGCCTATAAAATTACTATCAAAGTAGAAAATAGCCTGATTCAAGATGGTAAACTTGCTCCAGGGATTCTAATGCCCATATTCATAGAATCAAAACATATTCCACCTCCTCAATGTCCTCAAATTCCATCTATAGTCCCTATTCCATCTCCAAAAGTCCAAGTTGTAACCCCTCCTAGTCAATCTAGTGATATTGGTGATCTAAAAATCATGTTACAAGATTTTGGAAATGAGATTGTTTCACTCAAGAGATGATAGTGCCAATATAGACCTTATCAACATTTAAACTCGGGTATTTATAAGTCTTTCAATAACCAAAGAACCCCCCATCAAGGTTTCAAGGATAATAGACAACCCTATCAAAATCAAGGAGCCATAACCCAGACTAAGCGATATGTAGCCCTTGATCCCAGTGTACCTTCCATCTCAAAAGTCATTATTCCCCAAAATAACTTGATGCAAGATCCAAGTTGGCATCCTTCCAATCCAAATGACATTTAGAATCAGGCCTTGGTATCATAAAATATTACCATGCCATAGATGACACAAGAAGAGTTTTCTCTTTAAAGAACTCAATATCAAGACATGAATATGGTAGTCCAAGGAAAAGATCAAAAAAATTTAGGGTATGCTGATTTTATCATTGTTAATTGGCATATGGATGACCACATTGTATTCAAAAAAGTTGATGAAGCTATCAACATAATGGTCAAGTGGTAGCTCTGACTAAAACAAAAAGAAGAGCAGTTGAAGAAGCTCAAGATGTGAGAAATACTTCTAATGTTCCTAATTTTGTGCCAAAGAATGTTAAAGGTCAAGTTGGTGTCCCTATAACATAGAAGATTTAGAATACAAAGACAGTGAAATTTTCCCAAATGCTCCTAACTAGATAATAACCAGTGGCTCAAAATTTGTAACCAAAGGTGAGTGGAACACATTTTAGCATTATAGATAAGATGAAGAAATAAAATGTTAGTATTAGCATGTGGTATTCCCTTGCATTTCTAGGGTAAAAGGACATGCTAATTCAATAACTTTCATATCTTAAAGTATCTAAGGAACTAACTAAAAAACAAGGAGATGTCTTAGCCAATTCAGACCAAGAAATCAAGTAATATAATTAGTAGATAAATAACATGATAAATGTATATAAAGCTAATGTAAAATCAAAAAAAAACCCCTCCCTTTTATCTCTCTTTGATATTAGGTGACTTATTAGTCCATAATTGTATGGTAGGTAGTGGAGATAGTATTACTGTCTTGGCCAAACAAATTACAGACAAGCTTGGTCTTTTTTATGAGCCAAATACCAAAGGATTATTTCAGTTAGATGGATCACCAAAAAATTAATATGTATAACTAAAGACCTAAAACTGACATTACATGCTTTCCCCAATGTTTTTATTCACCAAGATGTAGTTGTAATGGACTTACCTCCTTATTTTGACATGCACCTATCAAGGATTTTAATTTAAAGATTGGAGGGTATTTTTTAGATGATTAGACCTAACTAATGTTAAAAAATAGGCATGGTACTAATCTAAAAATACATTCTGAAGCTATTTCAAGTTTTCATTTGGAGCCATATATGCCAAGCATGGTGAACACTAATTGTGTCATCTTAGACAAGGTGATAGAAAGCAATGAAGTGGAAACTAAATCACCTGTAGATATATTCCTATATATTTTCCTTAATGATTGGGCCTCTAATTTAAATGGACACGATCCCTGCAAGTTAATTGAATAAGAAGGATTTGGTGTTTATTTTCTTCATGAAAATGAAGCACCAACACCAAGACTGATGAAAGATGACCAGCTTAGTGAAGGACTATGGAAGCTATATTTTCATTGATCCAGGAATAAAAATGACACTAGAGATGGAATGATGTTAATTTCTCTAAATGATCAAAGGTATTGATATTCTCTTAATTTTAGTTTGATTTATCTAATAATGTTACTGAATATGAAGCATTAGTGCATGGTTTGAAATGGGTAAGAAAGATGTAGGTTAATTCCTTAAGTCTTTGGAGATAGTGAACTAGTAGTTCACCAAATAAGGGGGATTAATATATGAAATAATCCACTACTTAGATACTATAAGTATAGAGTATGGGACCTAGTTGAAGACTTTCAAGCCTTCAATATTTAGGCCATATCAAGAAATTAGAATAAGCATACTAACAAGATAGCTACTATTGGGTCACAATTCAGTATCTTAGATGACATAAAAAGGTAAAAAGTTTAATCACACATTAGGGTAGTTGTGAAACCTTCTATCCTAGACAACAATGATAATTGACAAGTATTTGAAGATGAAAATCAAAATTTCAAATTCTTATAAGAGGAAGTTAAATTTTCATCAAGAAACCAAGAGAAGCATTTACAATAGTATGATCACTAGATTGTGAAATTAAAGACAAACAAGTTACCAAAAGGACTGGTCACCCTTACAAATATATTCAATAGAGATGACGAATTGAGAAAAGAAAAATTTTCTTTGTCAATCAAAGAAGAACATTACACAACTATAGAGATTGCAAGTGGCAAAAGTTTAAAGCTAGGTAAAGTTTGCACATCTTTAGAGAAAGAATATTTTATTAAGTTATGTTCAAATTTTATAGATGTATTTTCATGGTAGTATAATGAATATAAAGGTTTTGATCTAAGTCTATTTCAACATACCACTGAGTTAGAAGATGAGACTAGGCTAGTCAGACAAAGGCAAAGGATAACTAATCCAAAGATGGAACCTATAATGAGAGGTAAGTTGCATAAGCTCATTGAGTGAGATATAATATTTCCAATTATGCACTCAACTTGGGTGGACAACCTTGTTATAGTATAGAAAAATAATGGTGAAATAAGTCTATGTTTTGAATTTTATGACTTGAACAAGGCCTCTTCTCTCAAATACCACTATCCATTTCCATCAATGGAGTAGATTTTACATCTAGTTACAGGTTTAAAGATTTTCTCCTTATTGGATGGTTACAATAGATAAAACCAATTTTTTGTCAAAGAAGAAGACCAGTACAAAACAAACTTCACCACCAAGTGGGGGATATTTGCATATAGAAAGATGCCTTTTGGTTTATCTAATGCTAGAGAATTTTTTTAGAAGGTTATGAACATGGTATTTTAGGGTCTCCTTAATAAGTTTATTCTTGTTTATTTAAATGACATAATATTACTCTCTAACAACACAAATGAACATTCGATTCATCTCAGACAAGTCTTTGAAAGGTGTAGAAAATTTGGAGTGTTTTTAAACCCAAAAAAGTGTGTTTTCTCTATTCATGAAGGTAGGCTTCTTAGACATGTCATTTCAAAGAAAGGTATAAGCATAGACCCTAATAAGATTGAATTAATTATTATACTATCATTTCCTAATCATAAGAAAGCCTTGTAAAGCTTTATAGGCAAGATTAAATTCATAGGGAGATACATTTAAAAATTTTCTACTTTAGTAAGGCCACTCATAACCATGCTAAAGAAGGGTCAGAGTTTTAGTTGGTCTAAATAAGGAGTGAGAAGCTTTGAATAAATCAAAATAGCTATAGCTAGTGATCTAACACTCCTAAGCCCTAACTTTACAAAAGATTTCTTCTTATACATCTATGCTAACATTGACACAATTTTAGGTATTCTCATATAGTAGAATAGAGAGACTTTAGAGAAACCAATAGCTTTTTTTAATCAAGGCTTAGAAGAATATGAAACTAGGTATTATTTTTTTGAGAAGTATGTTCTTTTAGTTATAAGGTCTCTTAAAAAGTTTAGTTACTTGTTGTCCAATAATAAGATACCTTTGATGGTTACACATTCAAGTGTTAAAGACTTTCTTCTAAATATATATATAAATGACAAGAGGGTTGGTTGGATAACCAAGGTCATGGAATATGACATTGAGATCAAAGTCACAAAGCTGGTGAGAGATAAAGGGCTTTGTGAACATTTAGCCCAAAACTTGAAGGAGTCAATGAATAGGTTATGGTGTCAAATGATTAAACACTTGTAAGTGATCAGGCCTTAACTTTGAGATAGTTCTAGGATATGGTAAAGTATTTATAAGATGATGTTTATCCTTCTCATCTCACTCCTTCAAAGAGGAGATATTTTAGATTGTAGTCAATTCATTTTCTTCTTGTTGATAATGTATTATTTGAAAAAGATATTAATGGTTTACTACTAAGATGCATAGAACCAGGTTAGACACAGAGGATACTTAAAAATTTCCATGATGGACATGGTGGAGGACATTATTCAGCTAGGATTAAATCTCACAAGATCATGAGACGTGGGTATTAATGGACAAGTTTATTTGGTGATTGCCATGAATGAATCAGAAAATGTAGATAATGTGCCATGTTTGTTGGAAAGGTGAAGCTTACAGCCTTACCTCTCTAGCCAATTTTAGTTAATCAACCCTTTGTATAATAGGGATTGGACTTTATTGGTGTTGTCAACCCCCATCAATCTCAGGACACAAGTGGATCATAGCTACCATAGATTATTTTACCATATGGATAGAGTTAGTAGAACTAAAAGAAGAAAATGAAACCAATGTTTTAGACTTATATGAGGGTTTGGTCACTAGATTTGGCGTCTCTTCAACTATAGTTTCTATTAATGCTATGGATTTTATAAGATCTAAAGTCAGCAAGTGGGTAGTTCAACATAATATTTTTTTTAATACCTCATCAAACTATTATCTGCAAGTCAATGGCCTTACAGATTATACTAAAAAAAATTTGTTGAAGATCATTAGAAGGATTATAGAAGAGAATTAGAGATAATGGCATCTCAAATTGAATTTATCTCTATGGGTTGAAAAAATCACCTATAAGAGGTAAATTGCCAATTCTCCATACAAGCTAGTATATGATAAGGAAGCAAGAATGCTTATCTCTCTTGAATTCCCTACTTTGTAATTGATGCATTAGATTGATATTATTGGGATTGAGCTAATGGAAATATGATATGCTAAGTGTTGACCAATTTTTGCCCAACAGGCAAAATTTTTGGTCCCCTTCTGCCTCTTGCTGTTCTAGGCCAATTCTTTTTAATTTTGTGTAGGTCCAATAAAATCTACGGACTCAGTAGGTTAGTCTTTTGGCACATGAAGGAGTAGTTCAGAAAGGGCAAGATTTTACAATGCTTCTTCAGGATCTTATCTGAAGAAAATCAAGAAAGGTTGGCATGGTTGAACCACTAAACCAGTATTCAATGCCTTGGTTCATCGCTATAGATTCATTGCTCCATTTTTTTAGCCTTGATTTAATCACTGGTTTAATCCACACTTGGTTCAAGCTCTAGTTCAATCAACAAACCCATCACTTCATTTTCAAGCCTTAGTTCAAGCAGCTTTGGGTTCAACATTTGGTTCAACACTCTATCAGAACGTAGTGATTGAACCGTTGAACCAATTTTGGTTCAATGGGTTGGTTCAACGGCTTGGTTCAAGGGTGTGTCCTACAGTCGAAGGATAGCCAAAGGTTCAAATGCCCTTGTGGAGGGTAGGGGTCATTTCAAGGATAGATGAAGGTTTTCAAAGGGTGAAGGAAAGGACTTTTCAGAATTTTGTGAAGACAAGTCTCGAATTCCTTCAGACTTTTTGTCCAAAGGGATTACTTTGGACAAAAAGTCTGAAGGAATTCGGGGAAGGCCACGCCAAGGAGCCCAGTGAGAATTCTTGCAGACTTTTGTCTACAGGAAAATGTTCATAGACAAAGAGGCTGCAAAAAATGTCCAAAGCAAGGGAAAGACACATAGAGAAGGCTAAGGAGGACAAAAGCCTGAAAGAAATTGCCAAAGTGGTGATGTCCCAGAAGCTGTCAACTTTAAGGAAGCGAATTAGCCGTTGGTTTTCAAAGTGATGATGGCCACATGAACATCAAAATTAACATAGTGAAAAAGGCATTTGATTTTAAACTAAAAGGATGCCAACCATGGAAAAGGCCTAGAAATGTAGCGACCTGCTAGAAGATCGCTCCTGAGGGCTGAAGGAGCTAGAAGAGACAAGATAGGGAAAAGACAAAGTGCTAAGCATGTAGTAGGTAGATAGTCCAAGTGGCAAAGGGAAGCACCGATTTGAGAAGTTATTTTTGTAGATGATATAGTGCTTGTGAATTGACCACTAGAAGATGTAAATGGCCAACCGTGCAACCCATTTTATTCATTTCATATTTATGAGCAGAAAAACTGCATAGGTGCTTTCAAGGAGTAATCTCGATTAATGAGGAAACAATGCAGCCATGTCAAAAAATGCTTGAAGTCAAAGCCAGGTTTGACACAACATTTATGTTTAAGCAACCTGCTCTTCTTAATGCTCGTAAGGCACATGGGTCACTTGTAAAAGGGGTGCCAAAAGGCCTCCTTTCTTCTCCTATATATTGAGGACTTGTCATTTGAGAAATCATCTTCCACATTTGTAAGGCGAAGCCCTGGTAAAATTTCACTTGAATCAATAAACGCATTTTTTACCTCTATCTTTGTTAGATATCTCTGTGTATGTCTGAGTGTTAGTTTGTGTTTAGTTATTATTTTTTGATGCTTTCATAGGTTCAACACCAACATATCTGGTGTCTATAATGTGCCATTTCTAGAGCTGGTAAGGAGAGTTCTATTTGGAAGTGCAGAAACAAAAGAAATTACCTTATAGTGTGCCTTTCATAGCACCTTTGGTGAATCTCTATTTTCTTTATTTTTCATTAAAGCCTCCCTATCAAGCTCTTGCAGTCTGGTCCTTCTACTAGTTTGAAGCATATGTATGTGTTTGTCTGATTTTTAGTATGAGGGTGAGAAGGTTAGATTTATTTTGGTGCATCACCTCCTTTAGAGTAGTTTGTTTTCCTAAAATCTTTCTCTCTTTTCATTCCCCCCATTATATATATATATATATATATATATATATATATATATATATATATATATATATATATATATATATATATATATATATGTTATCACTTACTAGAATAGATCAGATGCATCAAAGGGAGCTAGCCCTTACCTAGAGACTTTCCCCTTCAGCGTCACCAGTCCCATAAGTGAGAGGGGAGTTTCCATAGTTGCATGAAGAAGGCAAGAGCTCAGCCTCCTGCCAAGGGTGCAATCTTCTGCATCAATAGTTTTGGCACTCGAGGTGGGATGTAGTCTTACACTCAGTAAGTTTTTAGGATTGATGCTAGTCCTATTACATCAAATCAAATATTTCTAGCATGTGGTGACTCCACTAGTAAGAGCTTCAATTTTCCAATCAAAGACCAGTTTTTTAACTTTTTATGCATAAAGTAACCACATTGTTTGCTTCTAAGGGTGTCCCATTCAATTTTGTTGAGTTGCCTTTGAACTTAGCAAAAAAATTGAGGTTTGAGAAGACCCATCCTTATTCAACAAACCACCCTCCTAGACCTGTTGTAAGGGACACATATGCAGTAGAGTTGCAGTTACATCCCATCTTAGCTATGGGATTGCCCTTTACAACTTTCTATCATCAAAGCCCTCTGAATCTCCCACAATATAACCCAATTCTAGGAGCAGCCCTAAAAAATGTGCCTTCTTTCGATGGAGAGGGGCCCATTACAGTCGTCAAACACATTAGGAATATTGCTAACCTCTGCAATATTCATAATGTCACGGAGGAAAATATTGCAATCAGATTGCTAGCATTTTCTCTTAAGGGCAAAGCTCTTGACTGGTACGGGACCTTGTCTATAAATTTGATCCATTCTTGGAATGAATTGGGTACTCAATTGATAAACCATTTTGGTAAAAAGAGCAATGACCTCTTGCTTGTTGAGTAGCTGATGACCATAAAGAGAGCCCCACACGAATATGTGTAGGATTTCAACACACAATTTTAGAAGACTTGGGATAGAATCCCCATTCTGGTAAGACCAACTGCTAGCTATGCTTTCCTATATTATTTAAAGGCATTGAATAGTGATATTATAGTAATGATACAATCCATTGGAGGGCATGTGCTACCTGCTGCCTATGACATAGCCATAGCAGCTGAAAATTGCTTAGTACAGGCTAGGAAAATAGCCCCTAGACCTCACATGCCACTTTTCCCAAAAATGCTACCTCCAATTTAGGCTATTGCTCCCACATTAGCTCCTCTACATAGCATAGAGAAACAAGCTGTTGTTCCATCCAATGAGCTTCATGAGGTTAAGAGTTTGTTGCAGAGCATGTCAAACAAACTTGTAGCTCTTAAAAGGCAACAAGCTCAAAGCAATAGACCGAATCAGGGATACCAGCATTATGGTCAAGCCCCTAAACCCCCTTTCCAAAACTATAATCAAGGACAGGGTCAACTTTCTTAGACCAGACCATTTCAAAACTACAACCCAGCCCCCCCTTCATCATCTAAGGTCATGGTGCCTATTCAGAACAATCTGGTATAGGAATAACCAAGTTGTTTGACCATGGGATATGGTCAAGAATAGGGTATTTATACAAATGAGATGATGGGTTATTACCCAAATGTAGACAATTAGGCAGCCACTCATTCCCAAGTCTTTGAAGCTCTAATGCAACCCAACACAAGCAATAGTTAGAGTCAGCCTGACTCTACTTTTATGAACCACCTGGAAGGTGAGTTTTGTGTAATCAATTATGTAGGTGCTGCAGACAATCAAGCTGACTATGTTGTAGCCAACACAAGATTTAAGAGGAGAGTAATGGGAGAAGCCTAGGCTACTACCCAAACTACAACAACACCTTTTCCATCACATTCAAATCAAAAGGTCTGAAACTTTAGACCACCATTTGTACCTTCAGCCCCTCAGCCTGCACCTCAAGTTAGAATTAGTCCCAAAGAAAGCTTGAAGTGAGGCAGTCCTCAAGTCAATGTGGTGGACCAGATGAAGAAGCTACATATGAACATCTCCTTATGGGATTCATTATCTCTACTAGGACAAAAGGACATACTACAAAGGGAATTGCATGAGCTGGATTGACAAGCTGTCTTAGCAAGAGCTAATAATGTCTTGATGATGAATGGACAACCCTCCACCTCAGGTCACGTAAAGAAGGAAGAGAAAACTCCCCCTTTCTATGTGTCCTTGGTTATAGGGGATTTCTTAGTGCACAACTGCATCATTAACAGTGGGGCTAGTACCTTAGTAATGCCCAAGTGCATAGCTGACAAGATGGGACTGAAATATGAAGAGATGAATAAGGGAGTCCTACAGCTGGATGGGATACCTAAAAAAATAGTTGGGGTAATGAAGGGTTTAAGCTTGACATTACATGCTTGCCCAACCTTCTCAATTCCCCATGATATAGTGGTGGAAAATGTTCCTCCTTATTTTGCAATTTGCTTATCCAGGGACTTCACATCAAAGATAGGTGGATATTTAACAGTGAATTGATCCTATCTAGTTTTTAGAACCAAGTATGGGACCAAGGTAAAGATTGAATCTGAGCCACTCTATAAGGACCATCTAAAACCATATTTGCTTAAGGCAGTGAATGTCAGTTACACCATTATCGACCCAGAAGAGTCCCAAACATACCAATCTCCATCCTCTGCTCTTGAAGGAGTTGCAGACCTACTCTTGGATGAGTGGGGAAGTGAGAACTTCGAGCATGACCCTTACAAGTTCATAGAGGAGGTAGGCCTTGGAGTCTACTACATGCATGAAGAGGGTACCAAATGTAATGAAGGTGAGCCAAGAAGACCTAGGTCTATGGCAACTATACTTTGATGGTTCCAAAAGTAGGTTGGGTGCTGGTGGTGGAGCAATGTTAGTCTCTCCTTCAAAGGAGAGATACTTTTTAGCTTCCCATTTCCAATTTTCTTGCACAAGCAATGTTGTAGAATATGAGTCCCTTATCCATGGTCTAGAATGGGCAAAAAAAAGAGGGATCAAGGAGTTACAAGTTTTGGGAGATAGTGAATTGATTATAAATCAAGTGAAAGGCCAAAATTTGACCAAAAATTCCTTTCTAAAGTCCTACAAGCATAGGGTCTAGGACTTGGTGGAAGATTTCCTCACTTTCAATATCACCTCCATTCCCAGGGAATAGAACAAACAAGCAGATAGGCTAGCAGCAATTGGTGCTTAGTTCGATGTTTCCAGGGAGATAAGTCGAGAATGTGGTTCACACTACTTGAAGGTGGTAATCTAGCCCTCTATTGTTGACAACATTACAAATTGGCAAGTTTTTGAAAATGACCAGCAAATAGCTTTCTTCCTATATGAGGAAGCTGAGTTCACAACAAAGAACCAGGTAAAGCTACAACAACAATATGGCAACCAGATTATTCAATTGAAGAACAATAAGCTACCTAAAGGTTTGGTCACTATTGAGAGCATCTTCAATGGAGATGACCAATTAAGAAGTGACAAGGCATGTATCACAACTAAGGAAGAGAATTATGAAAGGGTTGAGATCTTCAAGGATAAGTTACTTGCACTTGGAAAAATCTGCATGGTTCAAGAAAGGTAGACTTTCATTTTGTTATGTCAGGAGTTTACTAATGTTTTCACATGGGATTATAGGGATCTGATGGGGTTTTGACCCAAGACTCGCCCAGCACACCATCAAATTAGAAGAGGGTGCCAGGTTAGTCACAAAAATAGAGACCCGTCAACCTGACAATTGAGTCTCTCATGCAGAGGGAACTGGACAAATTGATTGAGTCTAGGATTATATTTCCAATCAAACATTCCTCTTGGCTAGCCAATGTTGTTCATGTTCGAAATAAGAATGGGGAGATTAGGCTATGTGTCAATTTTAGAGACCTTAATAAAGTCTCTTTAAAGGACCATTATCCCCTCCCAAGTATGGAGCAGATCCTTTAGAAGGTAACAGGTAGTGAACATTTCTCCCTCTTGGATGGATATTCAGGATATAATCAGATTCTAGTACAAGGCTGTGACCAGTACAAAATAGCCTTCACTAATAAATGGGGAATGTTTGACTATAAAAAGATGCCATTCAAGCTATCTAATGCTGGTGCTACCTTTTAGTGAGCCATGGACATGGCTTTTTGAGGCTTGATAAACAATAATGTGCTGGTATACCTTGATGATGTGATGGTATTCTCCAAGGAAGCGACCCAACACATGAAACACCTCAAGCAAATTTTTGAGAGGTGTAGGGAATTTGGCATCTCCCTTAGCTTGAAGAAATGTGTGTTTGTTGATCATGAGGGGAAACTCCTTGGCCACATTGTGTCCAAAGAGGGCTTATCTATTGACCTCGAGAGAGTTTGTTCTATCCTAGAGATGTCCCTACCTAAGCACAAGAAAGGCCTACAGAGCTTCTTTGGCAGGATAAATTTCATTCAAAGATTCATTCTGAATTTCGTAGAGATAGTCAAGCCACTGACCTCTATGCTGAGGAAGGGTGAGGAGTTCAAGTGGACAACACAAAGGAAGGATAGATTCAAAGCCATCAAGCAAGCCATAACTTGGGCTCCTACTTTGATCAGCCCTGACTTTAACAAAGACTTCAACATCTACACTTTTAACAATGAAGAGGTGATCTCCGCCATGTTTACCCAAGCAAATGGTGATGACCTCAAGCAATCACTTGATTTTTTAGCTAAGGGTTAGAGGTTTTCAAAGTTAAATACATGTATGTAGAGAAGCAAGTCCTGGCAGTAGTGCAGAGCCTAAAGAAATTCAAGCATATGTTGTCTAACAGCAAGATTCACCTCATGGTTCCACATCCTGGCATTAAGGATTTCTTGACCAATCGAGACCTAAATGAGAAGAGAGTGGGGTGGATCACCATGGTGATGGAGTATGATGTAGACATCAAGATCACCAAGCTGGTGAGGGGAAGAGGCCTGTGTGAACACCTTGTTGTGGACTTCAAGTAGAAAGGGGAAGGTAGCTTACTAATTCATGATGCAGCCATAGCAGAAGAACCAACTGTCATAAAGGATTGGACATCAGACCTGAGGCATTTTCTTCTCACTAATGAGTACCCACAGGGTCTTGATGGGACTAAAAGAAGGTTCTTCAGGCTCTAGTCTCTTCCTTATGTCCTGGTTGATGGAGTATTGTTTAGGAAAGATCTCTCAGGGGTCCTTTTAAGATGCATAGACCCAAGATAGGCTGATAAGGTGTTGTCTAAGTTCCACAATGGGCCATCAGGTGATCATTTTGTTTTTAGAGCTACTACAGCAAGGATAATGAGATCTGGCTATTTTTGGCCTACACTTTTTAGGGACACCCATGCCTGGGTAAGAAAGTGCTAGAAGTGTGCCCTTTTTGATGGGAAATAATGGTTGGCTACCATGCCTCTACAACCTATTAAAGTGGAACAACCATATATGCAGTGGGGCCTAGACTTCATAGGGATGATTAATCCTCCCTCTAGTGCTGGACACATGTGGGCCCTGACTGCCACATACTATTTCACTAGGTGGGTGGAGGCTATTGCTCTAAAAGAGGCAAATGAAAGTGTGGTGCTAGAGTCTTATGAGGACCTGGTGACAAGATTCGGGGTCCCAACCACCATAATCTCAGATAACACCTTGGCTTTTCTGGGAACCAAAACAAGTGAATGGGCACTGAGGTATGGTATATATCTCAGCACTTCATCCAATTTTTACCCATAAGGAAATGGGCTGGTTGAGTCCACTAAAAAAACCTTGATTAGGATCATCAAGAGGACCATGGAAGAAAATTAGAGGACTTGGCATGCCAAGCTAAAAATAGCTCTGTGGGCTGATCGAATCACTCTAAAAAGAGTAATAAAAAACTCTCCATATATGCTCATATATGGAAGGGAAGCTAGGCTTCCCATCTCACTTGAATTGCTAGCATTGGACCTCATTCACTAGCTATAATTAGAAGAAGGAAGTAACATGGAGGTCAGGCTGTGCAAGCTGATGGAGCTCCAAGAGACAAGGGATCAGGCTATGGCTTTTATGAATAGTCACCAACAACAAAAAAAGAGACACTTCGACAAGAAATCTTCATCAAAAGATTTCTTTGAAGGAGACATTGTCTTAAAATGGGATGAATACCAAGCTAAGCCTAGAAAGCATGCAAAATTCAATGCCCTATGGAGTGGCCCATACATAATCACTCAGTGCAAGCAGCGTAATGCATTCCAACTCTCCAAGTTGGATGGTGAAGAATTGCATATCCCAGTTAATGGGATATATCTTAAGCATTACCACTGACCCCCTTTTTTTATCATGTATATATTTCCCTTGTATTTCCTACTTTCCTTAAGTGCTTTTTGCACATGTTAGTAGTTTTCTTAGCCTGGTGTGTATTTTCATTTCCTTGGAGGTAAATCTGTGTGATTGGTTCTAAAATTATCAAAGCTTTTGTTGTTCTTAAGTTACCATCTGACTCCGCACCCAATGGACTACAAGCCAACTGGTCTCTAAGCATAACATGCATGCTTCCCCTAGAAGTCACCAATTTCATGACCAATTTTTTCCCAACAGGCAAAATTTTTGGTCCCCTTTTGCCTCTTCCTATTCTAGGCTAATTCTTTTTGATTTTGTGTAAGTCCAATAAAATCTATGAACTCAGCAGGTTAGTCTTTTGGCACATGAAGGAATAGTTCAAAAAGGGAAAGATTTTACAAGGCTTCTTTGGGCTCTTGTCTGAAGAAAATCAAGAAAGGTTGGCATGGTTGAACCAATAAACCAGTATTAAATGCCTTGGTTCATCGCTATAGATTCATCGATCCATTTTTTTAGCCTTGGTTTAATTGCTGGTTCAATCCGCACTTGGTTCAAGCTCTAGTTCAATAGGCAAACCCATCACTTCATTTTCAAGCCTTAGTTCAAGCAGCTTCGAGTTCAACGTTTGGTTCAACACTCTATCAGTGCACAGTGATTGAACCATTGAACCAATTTTGGTTCAACGGGTTGGTTTAATGGCCTGGTTCAAGGGTGTGTCCTACAGTTGAAGGGCAACCAAAGGTTTAAATGCCCTTACAGAGGGTAGGGGGCATTTCAAGGATAGCCGAAGGTTTTCAAAGGGTGAAGGAAAGGACTTTTTAGAATTTCATTAAGACAAGTCCCAAATTCCTTCAGAATTTTTGTCTGAAGGGATTCCTTCAAACAAAAAGTTTGAAGGAATTCAGGGAAGGTCACGCCAAGGATCTCGGTGAGAATTCTTGCAGACTTTTATCCGTGGGTAAATGTCTGCGAACAAAGAGCCCATAGAAAATGTCTAAAGTAAGGGAAAGACCCACAAAGAAGGCCAAGGAAGATAAAAGCCTGAAAGAAATTGCCAAAGCAATGATGTCCTGGAAGCTGTCAACTTTAAGGAAGTGAATTATCCATTGGTTTTCAAAGTGATGACAGCCACATGAACGTCAAAATTAACATAGTGAAATAGCCATTTTATTTCAAACTAAAAGGATGCCAACCATGGAAAAGGCCTAGAAATGCAATGACCCACTAGAAGATCACCCCCGAGGGCCAAAGGAGCTAGAAGAGACAAGATAGGGAAAATACAAAGTGTTAAGCATGGAGCAAGCAGATAGTCTAAGTGGTGAAGGGAAGCACCAATTCGAGAAGTTATTTTGGCAGATGATACAGTGCCTATGAACTGACCATTAGAAGATGCGAATGACTAACTATGCAACCCATTTTCTTCATTTCATATTTATGAGCAGACAAAATGTATAGGTGCCTTTAGGGAGCAGTCTCGGTTAATGAGGAAATAATGCGGCCATGTCAAAAAATGCTTGAAGTCAAAGCCAGGGCTGACATAACATTTATGTTTAAGCAGCCTGCTCTTCCCAATGCTTGTAAGTCACATGGGTCATTTGTAAAAGGGGTGCCAAAAGTCCTCCTTTCTTCTCCTATATATTGAGGACTTGTCATTTGAGAAATCATCTTCCACATTTGTAAGGCGTAGCCCTGGCAAAATTTCACCTGAATCAATAAACACATTTTTTACCTCTATCTTGGTTAGATATCTCTATGTATGTCTGAGTGTTAGTTTGTGTTTAGTCATTGTTTCTTGATGCTTTCATAGGTTCAACACCAACATATCTGGTGTCTATAAGGTGCCATTTCTGTAGTTGGTGAGGAGAGTTGTATTTGGAAGTGCAGAAATAGAAGAAATTACCTTATAGTGTGCCTTTCACAACACCTTTGGTGAATCTCTATTTTATGTATTTTCATTAGAGCCTCCCTATCAAGCTCTTGCAGTTTGGTCCTTCTACTAGTTTGAAGCGTATGTATGTGTTTGTCTGATTTTTAGTGTGAGGGTGAGAAGGTCAGATTTATTTTGGTGCATCACCTCCTTTAGAGTAGTTTGTTTTCCTACAATCTTTCTCCCTTTTCATCCCCCCCATTATATATATATATATATATATATATATATATGTTAGCACTTATTGGAATAGATCAGATGCATCAAAGGGAGCTAGCCCTTACCTAGAGACTCTCCCCTCCAGCTTCATCGGTCCCACAGACAAGAGGGGATTTTCCATAGTTGCATGAAGAAGGCAGGAGCTCAGCCTCCTACCAAGGGTTCAATCTTGTGCATCAACACTAATCTCATGGAGGTACAAGAGAAAAAGCATTAGGTAATTTTTGCCATGGAGGCCCATCAAACAATGACAAAGAGATCTTTTGATAAAGGATCTAGTTCAAGAGCTTTCCAAGAAGGAAATTGGTCGTTAAGTGGGATGAGGATAGAGCCAAGCCAATAAAGCACACAAAATTTGATTCTCTATAGAGTGGTCTATATACAGTCTCCAGTTATAAGTCCCACAATGCTCTCTAGCTTACAAGGATGCATGATGAAGAGTTTCCTATCCTAGTCAGTGGGATACATCTCAAACACTACTATTAAAGAAAGCTAAATCCCCTATACATAGTTATTCCTACTTTTCTCTAAGTCTTTTTTAACACATTAGTTTCATTTATGTATTTTGCCTAATAAGTGCTATTTCTTGCACATTTTATTTATTAGTTTAGCCACCTTTACATTTTAGGGTAGTTTCCCTGCTTTAGTTTTTTTCTTTCCCTATTATTGAAATTCTTCTATCTTTGCCAATAAAAAAACTATCTTGAAGTCATGTAAATGGTCCATATATTATCTATTATGAGTTAGAGTCATGCATATGGTCTGAGTTCTCAAGTATGTCAGGCATGCTACCTAGCCAAATCACCAAAGATGTTGACCAAATTTTGGTCTACATACCAAAACATATGCCTAGTCTAAGAGTTCAGTGGAAGGAGCAAGAATTTACTTTCTACAGTTATAAAGAGTAGGTATTTGAAAAAAATTTCATAGTGTCTGAGCCTTCAAGGATCAATAAAAAATTTCAAGTTCACTTCAAGGAAAAGCTAAGTACAAAACTCTTTTTGGGCCAAATCTTTACTTAAATTATTTCAGACCTTTTATTTGACTAAGTATTAATTCTTTTTGGCTTTCCTTTTCTGAGCTATGTTTTCTTTCTAGACCCCCTTTTCTAACTATTGAATTATTTCAAACAAAATGTCTAAGATCAAGTTTTCTAAGACATTACTTTTATAAAAAATGTCTAAAGCCAAAGACAAAGGCCTATTTCTTTCAGGAAAATTGTCTGAATAATTTTCTTGAAGAATAACTCTTCAACAAAATGATCCTTTTTAGAAATCTTGAAGGGCACTTTTTAAAGCCAATTTTATTAAACACTTCTTCTGAAGGGTCTTTTCTTGGGAAAGTGAACCATTTTAAATTTTTGAAGGGTTATTATTCAACAAAGTGGTCCATTTGTAGAAGTTTTGAAAGGTCAGTTTTCAATGCAAAGTGCCCTATACAATTTTCCTAAAGGGTCATTTCTTAGGAAAATGGTCTAGTTCTAGTTTTATTAAGGGTTCTTTCAAACAAGGTGACCTATACAAAAGATCTGATGGTGAAAGTGTCAAATTCAAATATAGAAGATGATCACTATTTTTCAAATATGCAATGAATTTCATATGGACATCAAATACATTCATCCAGATGTCAAAGTTTAGGCTACAAGAAATAGGATTTTGTATTCAAATGGGTTCAAGATCAATGGTCTACATTCAATCCATGTAAATATCTAATGACATGCATCAAGTCAATAAGTCAATAAGATGTTCATGTATTTGTCAAATTCAAACCACAACAAGTAACCATTTGGGTTCAAAAGGTCCTTAAAATGTTTGAAGTTGGTCAAGATCTAATGGTCTATAAGAGCCCTCATAATGACACATGAGATTTAAAAATTAGTTCTAGAGTCAAATATGTCAAAATGTCCCTAGGTTAAATACTTTAAATATCTACAAGATTGGACATGATCTAATAGTGAGAGATCATCAAGCTAAGACCTAATGGTGAACATTTACTAACAAAAGGATGGGTCCAAGTTAATTCAAATGATCAACGTGAGCTCATACATATTGATCCTATAGAGAAAAATAATTGAAAGGAAAGTGGGACCAAAGAGATCCAAATGATTTCATTTAATTAGGCATTTAGATCTAATGATGAATAGAGGTCAAAGGGTTAGAAGATCTAAAGAGCAAATGCGTGCATGACAAATGGAAAAAGTGCATTCAATTGGTAGAAGATTGATGATTCATGGGAATCCATGCATAGGTATATCAATAGAGTGAGGAAAAGTTAATAAGTTAGTGTATCTATGGATCTAATAATAAAAATTAAGTTTGGGACATTTTTGATGAAAGTCAAAAATGTTATTCAAGACCTAGGTAAAGAAAATATCAAAGAACCAAACTTGAACATGAGCTAGGGTTGAACCAAGGTCACAGTTAAGATTCAAAGCACCATCAACAAAGATACATATAGATGAAATAGATCCTTTGGGTCTAATAATAAAGGTGAAGATAAACTAGTGACTGTGATTGTATGAAAACCAATGGTCTAAGATTAGTTATCACATATAATGGACCTATGTCTCACCTCATCATGGTTCACATTTTTAGGTTCTAATGGCCACCTAATGCATATGTGGCACATTTCAACTAGTTATAAAAATGATCCTTATCAATATATCAAGTAAATAATGACATGTTTCTAAGGAAAAATATGGTAGTTGGATAAAGACAATGGACATTTAATTCTTTTACAAAGTTGGTTCCCTATTGATAAGATCCAAGTCACAATCGTTAAAAGTGTTAATCCATAAAAATTGGTTGGGCCTTTTCCAATACATGACTCTCTCTCTCTTTCTCTTTTCTATAAATACAAAATTCTAAGCCTTGATATGGATCCTTCTATCCCTCTTTTTGGTATGACCAAACTCTACCAAAATTTGTACTACAATATCTTTTTGATGTAATAAAGACTAAATTCCATCCTTTTCTAAGCTAGATTAAAGTGTGTTCAATAAATTCTTGTACTATTTTTAAGTGAATGTATGTTCCTTTCTTATGTCTTAGTTTTTTACCTTCAATAAGTGTTGAATAGTTCTCATAGGTCATTGCAAGTACAATCTACAATTTATTGTCTAGTTTGAAAGTGGATATCTACCCTCTCGTACTAATTTGGTAACTGATTAATGCCTTGCTCTGAAATACTTATGTGAGATTGATGTTTTTTGTTATAAAAAGTGTCTTATAGTGTGTTTTGTGTGAGTTAGAGTGATAAAATCATTAGTACATCATCTCTTTTACATGATTTGAATAATTTATTTTTTTCCAGTAAGATGAGGAAGGTGGCTCTATTTCTAAGTTTTTGTTATAGATCAAGGACATTAGATATCAGTTGAAGGTTGTGTATAATATTTTTGATGAGAAAGATTTGATTGATTTGGTTATGAAAAATCTTCCACCTTAATTGGAGTCATTTATGAAGTCCTTACACATGATTTTTGAGATGTAGACTTTGGACTTTGAAAAGTTGTCCATATTGTTATTACAAAAGGAGAGACAATAGGGAAAAATAGTGTTTTCTACATCTACTTCTACAGAGAGTGCATTCTTCATCAAGGGAAAGGGTAAAAAAATTGGTAAAACTACTAATTCTCTGATAGAAACTTCACAAGTAAGTGGTTCTAATAAGATATCTAGGTGGAAAAGTTTTTACTGTAAGTAACCTAGTCATCTTAAGAAAGATTGTAGGAAAAGATAACAAGATATGGCTAACCATAGAAATAAAGCTCATCATGTAAATATAGTTGAAGGTGAAGGTGAGGAAACATATCCTAATTTTTATTTCATGGATTCTAGTGGTAATTATATGGTGGATTGAGCTTAGTACTTTGATTCATGGGCATCTCACCATTATACATGCCATAAGGACTAGTATGTGGATTTTATTGAAAATGATAGTAGTAATGAATTTGTATCTTTAGGAGATGGTAGAACTAATTTTGTGAAGGAATGTGGTAATGTTTAGATCAATTTTAATGGTGTAGTTCAATATACATATAAAAATGTTAGATATGTGCCTAATATGAACAAAAACATGCTATTAATTAGTGAAATCACTTTAAAATCTGATTTTGTTGTAAAATTTCAAAAACAACAATGTTTAGTCACTACCAAAAATAATAAGATTATTGTTTTTGGGATTGGTGAGAAAGGCTTGTATAAGCTTGTAGATCCACAAAGTGAAAAGGAAAGTGCACTTGCAATGGTTGATAGCACAAGTACACTATGGCATGAAATGTATGGGTATTTAAATTTTTAGTATTTGAATGCATTGAGTAATACTAAGATGGTTAAGGATATTACGTCCATTTAGGATAGTCATCATGTATGTACTAGATGTCAGTTGGGAAAACAAGTTAGACATTCATTTGATGTTGGTAAAGCTTCGAGAGCTAAGGGAGTATTAGATATGGTACATGCAGATTTGCATGGTCCAATAAAGACACCTGCCCATTTTGGATCCCATTATTTTTGTTGTTGGTTGATGATTTATCTATGAAAGAGTGTGTATACTTTCTAGTGGGTTTACTTGGAAAGCTATGGTTTAAAAATAGGTGAGATGATCAGTGAAATCTCTTAAAATGGATGATGAGTGTGAGTTCATCTAAAAATATTTCAAGGAGTTTTGTGCCACTGAAGGCATACACAAATAATACACTACCTTTTACACTCCTTAATAAAATAGAGTTGTTGAAAGGTGAAACAAGACAGTGATGGACATGGATCAATGTATAGTCCAAAGTAGAAATGTCCCATATAGATATTAGGTAGAAGTAGTGAATATGGTAGTGTACATCCATTAGAAAATATGACTCTAAATGAGGCTTGGTTAGGTCAAACTCTAGATGTAAGTGATTTTATAATTTTTGGTTGTGTAGCTTTTGTAGTTATTCCTAGTCAAAATAGAAGTAAATTGGATGTAAAAAACAAAGCATACATGGCTGTTGGGTATAGTGAGTAGTCAAATGCCTATAGATTACTTGATGTTTCTAATAATAAAGTTATGGTAAATAGATATGTCATAGTAAATGAACAGATGCCACACTTCAAAATAACTAGTGTAGTTTCAAATATTGAGTCATTATTTTTTTAATGATTCTATTAAAATTTGTGATGTAAAAGTTGAGTAGGATTTTATTATTAGTGGAATCACATTCAAGGTAAGGAGTTATTGTAGAACATTGTGAGGTTCCAATAGAAAAATCAAAGAAGCCAAAACAGTGTTCTACAATAATATAAGCACTAAAGGAGGGAGACTTGCCACAAGGTGTGGAAGGAAGAAGAATGAGATCAGGAAAGTAGTTTGGTAATAGAGGTGAGCATGATAATTTTGATCTAAAAACTAATGTTTCACATATATTTGAGCCTAATTATTTTGTAAAGGCCAAAGGGAAACATGAGTGGGAATCAACATGCAATTGGAATATGACTACTTGATGAAAAATAAGACTTGGAAGGCCATAGAGCTACCACCAGAAAAGAAATCCATTAGTGTAATTGGATTTACAAGGTAAAGTGCAAATCAGATGGTTCTTTAGACAAATACAAAGCCATAATTGTTAAAAAATGTTATGTACTAGAGGAAGGGGTTGATTATGAAGAGACTTTTGCTCCTACAACAAATATGGTAGCATTTCATTTGATTATTGATATTGCTTCTTAGTTTGGATGGTAGGTTCACCAAATGGATATCAAGAGTTTTTTATTGAATGGAGATCTAGAGGAGGAAGTATACATGGTTTAGCAATAGGGATTTTAGGTTATTGGTAAGTAACATCTTTTTTACAGGTTGGTCAAGTCCTTATATGGGCTTAAGCAGGCTTCTCAAGCCTATTCTATGAAAATACATTCATATCTAAGGGAGTCTAATTTCAAAAGGTGTAATTCTAAACCAACTCTCTATGTAAAGGTGTCTAGTGATGATATCTTGATTTTCATTATATATGTTAATAATATAGTCATCACTGGGAGTATTTCTAGTCTCATTCAGTAAATGATGACTGAGATTTATTGTAATTTTGACATGATAGACTTAAGACTACTTATATAATATTTAGGTGTTGAGTTTTGGAAAGGTGATTGTGTTGTATTCATGTCATAAAATAAGTATGCAAAATCATTGTTGGAAAGGTTTAGAATGATGGATTTGAATCCAAATCACACACCTATGAAATTTGTAGCTAAAATTTCAACTGATATTACTTTAGCTCTAGTCAATGAAATAGTGTATCAGAAGCTAGTGGGTAGTCTCATTTACCTCACCACCACTAGACCATATATTTGTTTTGTAGTGAGTTTTCTATATTACTTCATGTAAAAATAATATGAAGTAAATTAGTTAGCTATAAAATGGGTATTAAGATGTGTCAAAGGTAATCTTAACTTTGGCATATTGTATAAGAAGTCTATATATTTTTGTGCTTTTAGGATATTCTGACTCTGATTGGACATGATCAGTAGATTCAATAAAATATACAATAGGCTATGTATTAACTCTTGGTTTAGGAGTTTTCTCATGGTAGAGAAAACTACAAACTATAAATGCATTTTCTTCAATAGAAGTATATTATAAAGGTGTGGTTAGTATAGGTTATGAAACTATGTGGTTAATTAAATTCTTAGAGAATCTTCAATTTGAGTCATCGACTCCTAATATATTTTTATATGATAACCAAAGTATTCTAAATATGGTGAAAAATATAGTATTCCATGCCATGACCAAACATATTTAGGTACACCATCATTACATCTAACAATTGGTTATGAATGGAGACATCAGTCTCTTCTACTGGCCCATTACAGAGCATTTAGCTAATATAATGACCAAACCACTTGGTTCAGATAAGTTCATAAAAATTAGAGATAAACTTGGTCTTGTTTATGATTTAGTCATTAGGGGAGGTTATTAGCATATTAGTATTACCTTAAGCTATTTACTAAGGTATATTATTTTTATAGTAGTTTTAACAACTTAGGTAAGTATGTTCCATGGGCATAGCTATTTTACGCTACCCATTGATTTTGGTTCCACCCACCTCCATGTTTTTCAGGTGTCTCTTTTGTGCCTATATTATAGGATTTTCATTAAATTTTTTGGTATGATGGTAAGCTGATAAATATCATTTCATTATCTTTATTGGTTTTAATAAAAAAAATAAAAATTTAAACCTGATCATGACATGATTACTATATTACTCTATATACATATATTATTTATCACATTTTTGATAGATATACTATTATTTTCATACACATATTCATGTCATGGTATATGAGTGTGATTCTTAACATACATGTTACATTATGACATACGAAAGTTGGACTTTCCTCTACCCCATGGCTATATCGATACTAGGGAATCTTATTTCGCATGAGTCATTATTACAGGCTATAAATTGTTATATTTTTATGAATTTTATACCATGTTGAGCTACCTATATTTCATACACATGTATTTATAGTTACTAATCTCTTACAAACTACTACATGGATACACTATTATATTATGATGTGACATTGATACTTATGAATGATGTATACTAGTGCCCTTATTTTATGCTCATTGTTGTTGTTACTCTCTTTCATGATAAGATAATTTGTGTTTGTCACTTATGTGTGGATATTTTTCATTTATTAAAACATTTTTATGTAATATGAGTGTGTCCCTTGGCATTATTTGATGTGACATATTTTATGTCCCTTATTTGCATTATATTTATGCCCCTTTGCATGTGGACTTTGGATTTATTTTTTGTGACATATTTATGTCCCTTGTATGTATACCTTAACCTTATGTGTGAAACTAACACTAGAGCTTGTTGAAATTGTTTATATTAACTAGTGACACAAACTACAGTATAAAATTTTACTATCTAGTTATATTCAATGTGCTAAAGTGTGTTTTATTGATACATCTATCTATACATGACACTTATATTCCTTCCATTACATATGTTACACACATGCCTTTGGTGACATTACATTGCTATGACGAAATTCTCTTCACATGTTAACATGATATTACTTGATTCTATATTTACACATGACATGATAAATTTAATTCTTCGTTTGAGATGAGTAACTCACATGATACATCTATCATCTAAAAATGGGGGAATTTTAGTGGGATTTTCATAGAGACATTAGCCTCCATGAAAATAAAATCATATTAGTATAGATTTTATAGATTTATATTGGTTCAAAATTAGATGGTTTAGTTACATGATAGATAATAACACATCATTGCATATTATGGGGGCATATGCACTCACATTAATAAAAAAATTAGTACATATTAATACACACTTGAGTATATATGCATGGGAGTATGCATACATTATAAAGGAATAGGAATTAAAAGTTCTCACATAAACATACATTTGAGATACATGTTCTCAAATTTATCATATAAATGTGAATTAATTTTTTAAGGTTATTGAGTGTAATCCATAGGTTGTTAAAGAGTCTAAGTATAGTAAATCAAGGTATAAAATATGCAATAAATATAACCATGAACTTGTGGAACAACTAAGATAAGATAATATTTATAATAATAGAAATGAATGAGATAAATTAATACTTAGTTGGAAACTACATGAGGTGAAGGATTTAAAGGTTGAAAACTAGTATAATAGCTGGTCTGAGTGTCAAAAATAGGATCCTAGATTCAAAACCCCTCTTAGACAATAGTGATTTACCCTAGACAATAGTTTTGTGTCACTAGTGTTAACTTATGGCACTTCTTTGCTTTGTATAGTAATTATTTTTAGTTTATGGGAGTACCTATGTTTGAGTCTTCTAAGGCTATTCTTGTGTGGACAAACCTTGATTCACAATATATGACCTATTGTGACTAGTTATTTATGTAAAGCATAGATCTCTAAGAGATTAGGGAATTTGAATTAGCACAAGTAGTAAACATGTAGTGTTAGTTAGGTAAGTTGGATACCTTAAACACCCTACTATGATGAGATTTATATACACACCAATACTTCGAGGAGGGATCAAGCTCGATGTAGTTCAACCCACCTAAGTGCTGATGAAAGTACAAGTGAAGCTAGTGTGAATGATAGTTTGAGTTCTTTGAGTGAGGCTTGAGACTATAAATTTGTGTATTCTAAGATTAATAGGTTGTAGATAAATGCATACAAAATTAGAGAAGAATAGGGATTGATAACCTTGATTGTGAACAACTTATTATGAGCTTGTTTATTTATTTACATTTGATTTCCATCTAGTGGATATAGGGATAAAAGTCATGTATAAATATTGATATGGTGATTGTGTATTGTTTGAAATAGTTTTAGGTTGACCCTAGGTTCTTTAGGAATTGAAAATATATCTATTAGATCTCAAAAGAGGGAAAATGACAATAGTACCCAAAGAGGACAATAACATTCTGTTGCTAGTGTTTAATTATGGCACTAGTGTCCAAGTGGAAGAGTTTGAGGAACTAGGAGCCTAGATGCCTAAGGAAGGGTCTTAGAGTGTGATTTTGAGATGCTTAGGGAGATTTATGGCCCACACAAAAGTTGGATAAGTGTCCAAATAGGCCCTAAGATAGGTTTAAGGCTAAGCTAAGAATGGGTGGTCTCAAGTAACACTCTTGGAACTTAAGTGTCATTTTTATATGATTAAATTTTCCACCCATTTATTCTATAAATGTATTAAATAAAAATGACTAGGATAAAGGAAAATGAATCATACCTAGACTTATGTTTGAGGCAAAATCCATGAATTTAGATATGAGTATGTGAATCATGCTCCATTATGTGTCCTATAAATAAACATGCATAGATCAATGCTTACTTACAAGATATCAAAAGCAAAGAAAAAATAATTAAAGAGACAAGAGAGAGGAAAGGAATGAATACACCTCATTGGGTACACAAACCAATACATAAACATAGTGACATCCTATGTGTGTGCTTGTAGATAGTGATCAATCATTGAATAACTTGGATTGAGTTGATGGCTTGCTCAATCCCCGTGTGTTGGTGGCTCAATGACTCAATATGATTTTGACTCCATAATTTCCCACCCCTACTTAGTGGATCATGACCTATGAATAGTTTGGATTGGATGCATGGCTTGTTTAACACTATTATGTAGGTGGTTTAAAAAATCAAATAGACTATGACTCCATCATTGACTACCCATTATTAGTATATTCATCTATAAGTAAATTTAAAAATGTAACTAAATTTGTATTATTCTAACTAAAATTGTATATAATATCTCTATAACCACTCGATAACTCTGGAATGAAAATTAGCCCAGGGACCTCCTCAAGCACTTAGGTATATAGCTTAGGGACTACATAGTAATGCTAATTTATATAGATAAAGGCATATATCTAGTGTATTACATATAATGTGGTGTCTAGTGTGTACATTGTATAGAATGACATGGATTTTTCCATTCCATCTAATCAACTAGTGTTTAAGTAAGCATATGCAAATAATGTGATGTGCACAAGCCCCCAAACATGATATCTAAGCATATGGATTGTATATTGAATTGAAATAGTTTATATATAAGTATCTAAAAAATTAAATAAGAGTGATAATTATATGTATGATGCCCCAATCTCAAGAAACTTGTATGATTTTGTGCAAAACTGATCAAAACTAAGAAAACATTGATAATCTCTAATTGAATTTATGCAAACCTAAAATATAACTATTGTGCCTTTTTATCAAACCTATATTTTTATTCTTATATGGATAGTGGACAATAGTTGCACACCTTAAACAATGGAATTGTGGTGCTAGTGTTCACTTTTACTACTAGTGTCTAACTATGATTTTTTTTTGCCAAACTAATCCTAATGTCTATCTGACTATTTTCCACTATGTTTTTTTGAAATTGAGTTCTATATTATATGCCGGCATGCTATAAAATATAATTTGAGTTCATTCATATGAACTAGTCTCTATAAAAAACTTCTATAAATATCTCCAATTTTGAGGGGAGTTGTTGAATTTGTGCAAGAACTATCCTCATACTAAAAATCTTTACATGATATTTGTTAGCTTGAGCAAATATTATATCTTCATAATAAACCAATATAATGTATATACATGACCTCATAATGTAAGATAATCTAAGCATAATTTTGTAATGTATGATGTATGTTAGATCTAGCATTCAAAAGGCTATCAAGATAGATGTAATGACGTAAGCATGTGCATAAATACTATATTTGAGTAATAAATTGAATAACTACCTAGGGGCATGGGACACGATGTCTATAATGAAACACAAGGAGGAAATAAATATGCTTGAGGTCCCTCATGCCATATAAAATTAGAGTGTGTAAAAATCAAGAGAAAAATTTCATGTCCATGATTCATACATGAAATCAAACATACAACACACATGAGGCACAAAAAGTAGGACAAGGGGCCATAATACAAGGGACATGAGCACATGTCACTAAATTTGAGAAAGCAAAGACATATAATGACATGATTAAATGTATACATACACATAGAGAAAGATATCTATCTTAAAACCACATGGAAAGACATGTTCACATGTCTACATACACAATCAAGAAGGCACACATAAGGACATGGACATGTGTCCAAAGCATACATACTATTTTAACCTTTTAGGACTTAGTAAATGCAAATCCTATGTTTATTAAAAATATGAGTAGACTAAATCAAAGAAATAATATGAAATAAATACATCCAATAATTTATTATAGAATTAACTGTCTTTAAATTTTTTAAAAATAGTAATAAATAGTGCAAGTAATGACTTAGCTAAAAAATAACTGATACAAATGATTTGGGTGATGGAAACTGAGATGAAAGATAGTCTAAGTGTCATAAACTATATCCTAGTGTCAAAACCCCTCCTAGATATTAATGCTACATTTGGACAATAACACCATTATTAGAAAAGTGGTAGTAGTATCTTGATATTGGTGGTAGTGTCATCTTGGCAAGACTGTCCTCAGATTTTGGGTGCACCTGTGTCTGGATATCTAAGATCTAATCCTAAATGCACAAATTATATAGCCCTATATTTTAATTATAATGACTGATTTATTTTTCAAACCCTAATCCTCCATGTAAGTAGAGCATGAGCTAAAAAGTGTGTTTGTTAGTAGGGTAGGCTAGACATCCTCAATGCCCCACTATGAAGAGAGTTGCCTATATATAAATACTCTAATGGGGGATAAATGCCAATGTAGTTCTCCCTAGCTAACTGATGGTGAAATTTTTAGTGATCTAGTATGATACTAACATTGAGTTCCTTGATTTTGCTTGAGACTGGAAATTTGGATAATATGAGCTTAGGGATACTATAGATGCTAGTATGTAAAAGTACGGCATAATAGGGACTGATAACCTTAATTTTTCTCAACTTGTTCTAAGTTTAAATGTGTATTTTTCATTTTATTTCCATATAATGGTTAGAGGGATAAAAGTCATGTAATTATACTATTATATTATTTGTGTGAATGATAAAATATGTCTAGACCAACCTTGGGAGGTTTTAGTTTTGAAAAAATATGCATTTGGGAAAAGATAGGGCAAAGGAAATTATCATCCTTTTGGGGACACTAATACCATGTGGTGATAATATACTTATTATGGTGTTAGTGTCTAGCTAGTAGAACCTTAGGCATGAAGGTTCAAGAATGAGAAATGAGGGTATGGGATTATTTTAGGGTTGACCAGGGATGCTTGTGGCTTACACAAAGGTTAGATAAGTGTGAAAATAGGCTCTAGGGATAGGTTAGGTATAGTTAGTATCACGTATCACTCTTAGTACTCAAATATCACTTTTGGGTGATTACATTCCCCCTATATTATATTAATGTAGAAAAGCAAAATTACTAAGATAAATGAAACATAAGCATGCATAGACTTACCTAAGATGTAAAGCCTATAAATTTTGTTTTGAGTATGTGAATATGGGTCTGAGTACGTGAAGCATGCTCCAATGTTTATCCTGAAAGTGAAATGTGCTTAAATAAATCTTTATTTAAGAGATATTAAAATCAAAAGACCAAACTGAGTAAAGAAGTAACACTGAGTAAAGCTAAGTAAAGAGATTGGAAAGAGGAAAGGAATGAATACACCTCAATAGGTATGTGAACCAATACATGGACCTAGTGAAAACATGTGTGTGAGTACATATATGTAGTGATCAATCAATGGATAGCTTAGACTAAGCTAATAACATGCTTAATATTCATGTGTGGGTGGTGTTGATGATGAAAAATGTTCCATTAAGTTATCAACTCTTTCACCTATTGTAAAGTTTAATTTGAAATCATACTAGTCTAATAGTAAAGTTATAAAGGTTTGAATATGATTCTAAAGATGCAAAGGTTTTTTAAAATGTTATGGAAAAAAAAATAGGTTATTAGATATAACATATTCTATTATAATTCAGAAATCTACTTATCAAATAATGAATTAGTTCAGACATAAATGGGTAATCTATCCTATCCAATAGAGAGAGAGCATATGAACAAGATAATTTCTTGAAAGAAAGAAATATGATTCATTAATAAAAATAAATTCTTATAATAATATCTTGTTTTGGTTGTCATAACTTTTGAATAAACACCAAAATAATAAATGGATAAGTACAAAGGTAAAATGAAGGTAAGAAATTAAATCAATTTATAAGCATATATTTAATAATTAAATAACAAAACATAACTCAAAAATCAAAGAAATATGCAAAACAATAACATCAAACAATTGAGTGATAAAAAATAACAAAGTAATTAAGAAAACCTAAAGAATCTAATCTAAAATAATCTAGAACTAAAACTAAATTAATCTAATACTAACTAAACTAAGAAACTGTACTAACCTAAGAAACTTAATCTAATAAATAAATAAGAAATAAACAATAAAATAAAATACAAAATATATTAAAACTTCACTAAATAGAAAATAAATTATATCAATTAGAAACTACACTAAAATCAGATTAAACTAAATTAGAAGTTAAAGTCAAATAAAATACAATATAAACAAAATATTCTAGTCTCAACAAAAGAGATTTATCTTAGCAAAATAGATCATTTTGTTGGATAAAAAAATATCCTTTTTACTAAATATCTTAAAAATATAACTTTTACAATCAATTAGATCAACAATATGTCGTAAACAATGAAGTTTTCATCCTTATTTAGGTTGAATACTCAGATTAGACACATAATATTGCAAGAAGCAATCATCGAAAGATGTTAAACTTTATAAATTTAGATAATATGTTATAATTGATGATAATCTTAAAAAGATAACTTTTACAATCAATTAGATCAACAATATGTCATAAACAATGAAGTTTCATATTTATTTGGGTTGAATACTCAGATTATGCACATAGGATTACAAGAAGAAATCATCAAAAGATGTTAAACTTGACAAATTTAGATAAAATATTAAAGTACCATTGGTATATCTACAAAAGTCATGCTATCTTAGATAAACTACATAAAAGAGAGAGATAAATGATTGACTTTAAAATGTATAAGTATTCAATCTCTATGTTATTCCTCATTTTCAAATGATTTCTTTATTTCCATTTATACTTCCAAGTTTGTTTAAAAAAGTGTTTGAGTGTTTTTAGTGATGTCATGGAGGTGTCTAGGTGAATGGATGAAGTGTCTTGATAGTCTAAGTGTCAATGATAAAGTGTGTAATGTGCTTATTCTTGTATGTTTGAAGTAGGCTTGGTTGATATTTAGTTTTGGCATGATTAGGGATGGTTCTAAAGTATTGAGCATAGATAAGGGGTATTATTAGAGGTTAAGGATGATTAGAGATCTTGTGGAAGTGTATGATATTCATCTAGTTCTTCATCACGTTCATCTTAGCATAGTTGGTTCCATGATAGAAAAATATGAGTAGGTATGTTGACAATGTTATCTTTAACATGTGTGAAGGTTAAAGGAGAATATTGATATATGGATTGATTCCCCTATGAAAGGTGATCATGTGGTTCAAATTTTAGGTCATGAGGTTGAGCAGATAAAAAGTTATTAAGGTGAAAAGTTAGATTATTAGATAGAAGTTCACTAAGTTCCCATACTTAGCTGATTTTGCAAAGGGAGATCTAATGGTGCACATTTAATCAGATCATAGCTCTATAGTGAAAAATTAATATAGCTAGATAAGGATCTAATAATAAGTGTTATACTTTTTAGATATGTAACGATGAGTATGAAACCTATCAAATAGAGATCAATGATGAGTGGGTGTTTATATGTGTAGATCTATGATGCATATTGAGTCAAAGAGGTCAAAATGTCTAATGTTTAATTAAGTTAAAGTCTAGGATACTCTCAAAGAGATCTATGAAGTGAATTTGTTCCTAATTGTCAGGAATCAATGAGATGATAACAATTGTTCAATGTTTAACAATGAGCAAAGGTAAAGACTACGCTAATTTGAGGAGATTGATAATGCATATTTGGTCAAAATTTCTAGGGAGTATGAGATGAGGTCAAATTTTTAGATGCTTATCAAAGGTAAAGATTATGATAATTTACATGAATATCTATGATGCATATTTTTTCAAGCTATGAGATGGCATGAGATGATAACAAAGTATTTGATGTTTAACCATGATCGTTGGCATTTAAATTAACAAAAGAAAAACTAGTGTTTAGTTTTTGAGATATAAATTTTGATCCAAAACAAACTTATTGACGTATTAAAAATAAAATTTGTATATAGCTTTGAGACAAATTTAGTGAATCTAGTTAGAAGGTCTAAATTTTTGTACAATCAAATTTATTGAGCTTCAAAGTTGACTATTTGTTTGACCATGGTCTATAAGTAACCTAAGAAGGATAATTGAGTTTGTTCTAATGGTATTTGGATGTTTTAAGGTGACTTAGCTATTGTATAGTGTTTTATACTCCCTCAAGATGATCTGTATGAATTTTGGAGGTTTGACCAGTCCATATTTAGTATGAAAAAATGATTCAATGTTGACTATTTTTTCACAATGGTGTTACTATGTACAAAATAATGTTTGAGTAATTTATGCCTTAGCATAAGAGAGTTTTGGTGGGAGAAATAACTTGAATATGTTAGAGAGGGAATGTGGAGAGGACCTATAAATTTTTAAGTGGTCCTATGTTTCTAATTTGCTCATTAAAGTGCTAAAGGGGTGAAAAGGTCTCCATAAGACCTATAAGGGCTAGTAAGGCATAATTGAAAGATGTAGCTACTTAAGGGTGACTCATGGATTTTATGGCCAACCTATGGGAATGGTAGTGAGATATGTAATATGTGTTAAGGGTTAATTCAAGTATTATGGCTGACTAAGAAGTTGATATTTATGAAGGCTCTATAAATAGTGAAATTAAAAGTGATGGTTTATAGACTTAATAGAAGAGGGGTGTGTGAGAGTTGTAGAGTGAAGAACATAAGAAAGGGTGTGTGACCAGTGGATGGGTTGTAGAGTAGAGTAGGTTGATGAATATGTGTATGACCTATAAGTTATATTTCTAATTTTAGAATAGTGATCTTATAGGTTTCAATATTGAGGATGAGGGAAGAGGTCTAGAGTGATCTAAAAAGATGTTTTGAATGCCTTGATTGTGAGTGAAGGATAGATGATGTATATATGAGCTTGGTAGCTTATTTGAGAGGTAGATTAGAGTGTGGTCTATGTATAAGACTATTTGGACATATTATTGAGGATGTGATAGAGTTGTTGCTAAGAAGTGTAGAGTGATCCAAAAGGTGGTTTTGGATGTTTATGAATGTGTGAAGAAGTGAAGGGGGCTATGTTTTGTATGGGTTATAAAATTAGAGGTCCATCATTAGGTGTTGAATATATAAGTTCAAAGGTGGATATGTTTATTTCATAGGTATTGGAAGGGTGCTTAACATCTAGTTTAGAAGGACTTGACCATCCTAAGGGCAGGTGATCTGTGTGAAACATGTGTTTCACTAAATTTAGATCAGAAGGAATTAACCATCTTAGGGGTAGGTACTCCTTGTGAAACATTTGTTTCATTAAATTTAGGTTAGAAGGACTTGACCATCCTAGGGGAAAGTGCTCCTTATGGAATAGGTGTTTCACTCATGTTTGCATAATTATTATAAGACAAGTAGTCCATGTGTTTCTAGGATTGAGAGTGGGTTTTATTCCGCAAGTGGTTTACCCACATAGATGTTGTGTTGTGTGTGTGATTTTGTCTTCATTCATGTCTGATAAAATCAAGAAGGGATGTAGAAGGTTTGATAATAAGAAGCACTTAAAAGATAAGAAGAGTCTCTACACCAAAAATGAATGCAATACATTAGATAAGAGTGAAGGTAGTGACTTTGAGTATGATCATTAGGATGATGGTCATGTTGAATATGAATACCTCTTCATGGATAAGGAAGGAAGTTACTCATATCAAAAGGAGTCTTCTTGGAGTGATTCAGATAATGATAAAGATGAGCTAGACTATGAGACTAAATTGATGAATACTTTGGAATTATTGAAGATTAAGAAGAAGATTAAAAATAATATGAATTCTCAAATCTAGGACTATGAGGAGAATTTTAGTGTGTATGAATCAAGAATGAATGAAGACACCAAAGAACATGAAGGTGCAGTCATGTTTCTTAATTATAAGTTGGAATCTATGTTTGCAAGTCTAATAACAAAAGAAGAAGAATTTTTAAGGTATTTTTATGATATTTTTTCTTTGAAATATGAGTTAGAGAAGTCTAAAATCAAGGATAAATCATTTTTCAAGTTTGATAAAAGTTCTAATGATCTAGATAATCTCCTCAAGATTCAAAAGTCTATTAGTGATAAATCTAGATTGGGTTTCAATGAAGAGTTCAAAGTTACTTCTAAAGCTGACATGAAGGTCAATGACAGAAAGGTGGATCAAACCTTGAAGGTCATAAATCAATCAAGAAATAATTGTGAAAAATATATTGATGATCAATCAGGTGAAATAACCTAATGTTATTAGGCATGTAAACTTTAATGGTTATTATTTTACTTGCAATCAGTTTGGGCATAGATTTAGAGAATGCAAGAGACTTTTTATGAATGAGTCTGTATGGAACTATGATGGGGTCATTAGTCAAAAGGTGTGAAAAAATTTAAGTGCTTCAACTATCTTGATGATGGATATTTTGCTAAGCATTGTCCAAATAATGTAAGACAAGATGAGTCTTCTTTAAGAGCAATAGTTTGTTTCAATTATCAAAAGAATGGACATATTTAAATATTTTATTCTAATTAGGAAAGGTAGGATAAGATTATTTAAAAAGGTATAGTGTACTTCAACTATCAAGAGATAGGTCACATTACTATGTTTTTTAAGAAAAAGCCTACAAGATAGAATAGGTTTAATTAGGCTCCTAGAGTGTAAGAATAAAGGCAGGTTAACTCACAGAAAATAAAGGTGGTAAGTGTGAGTGATGATGATTTTTTAGGTCCAAGTAACATATGCGCTATGGTGGATAATGATAAAAAAGTTAGAGTGCCAAGGGCTCTCATTATCTGCTCATGTTGTGAATGAAGAGACCAAGATCAAGGAGAAGACTAAGGTTCTGGTTGAGGCTAGTTCTGAGGTGTGTATGGATTCAAAAGAACATCTTGATATTATTGAGAAAGTTTAATTAAAATAACATAAATTTTCAATTTCCATTGATGAGGTTCTTTCTTTAGTTGACAAGGTATGTCATGAATCTTTTTGTCTCCATATATTGTCAATCCAATATTTGAAGAAAATCATAATATTGTAGTGGATGAGCATTTTGCTTATATTAAGCCTAAAAATAATAAGAATAATAACTATCGGTAACAAATGACCAAAGAAGATAAGTAATATGAGTTGTGATAAACTCCTAGTTTCACATTGTTCTAAGACATTATGAGTTAGGGTGTCTCTATCTAGACTTCAAGGAGACACTTGACAAGCAAGAGAAAGCATGGTGGATGCTAGTTGAGATTTGGTTGATGTTTTAGCATAAAAAAGGTCATGAGAAGATGTGCTTGGTTAATGGGGAGAAATAAGTTCATAATCCTACTTCAGATGTTGTGGTAAATTGTGTGTTCCAGGAGTATTCAGGGACTTTGGTCCTAAAGGTGAGTTCTTACCAAAATTTGATGGATGGATGAGAATGTCAAAAGGTAGAGAATGAAGACTAGAATGATATGGTGTATAAGAATGATGATTTAAATTTAATTCAAAGTAGTTTCATATGTTTTTTTGGTCAAATAAAGTGTTTTATAGACATTTGTCTAAGTTAACCATTTTGGTTAGTGGTCTCTACCTAGAAGGAGCTTAAAGTGCAAATTTGATGTTTTCAAGGTGTAAGAAGGAAAGAGTTAGATGTTTTCAATAAAAAAAAGTATGTCTAAGTGGAAGATATGTTTTGGTGATGTCAGAGTGATGTCATGGTATGTTTTTACTATTTTGTCTTAGTGCTTATTATGTATGCTCAGTCTGTAGGGTCAGATTGAAGGTTTCTAGGTGCCAAAGGAGGATTTTTGAGTTATCAAGATGATATTTTTACATAGAAAGATATATTTACCTTATTATAGAATTATCTAAGTTGTTTTTTGCTATGAAGGTATGTTGAATTTGAATTAGAGATTTTTGAGTGCTCTTAATTTTCTCAATTTTGGCTTAAGGACCAGCCAACCTAAAATGGGTTATAAGATGTCTGGGTCTCCAAAATTTTGAAATCTCAAAAATTGGTACATAAGTATGTGGTAATGACCTATAATTTTGAGATAAGTTTCATAAGTGTGAATTGATTGGAACATTTTGGGTTGACCAAGCTTCTTTTGAAGATCTAGTGATTTGGGCTAGTTGAGAAAAGTGACTTCCCTAAGGAGTTGGAGGCTAAGGATTTATAATAGGTTTAATGGGCCAAATGGGTTGTAAAATAAAGATTCATATATATTTTAGGGTTTTTAGTTTTCAAATTATTCATGATTTTATTAAGATGGAGGCCTAATTAGCTAGTAGGTTTGTGAAGGAAGTATGTTGCATAGGATGAGCTAGGTGATGCAAATTGGTGTGCTTGAGGTGTCATATGAGAGTGATATAAATATGAATTTCTAGGTATTTAAAGTGTTTTAACTAAAATTTATGGGCTCTACAAATTATAGGTAGGGCTACAAGGAGTCTAGATAGGCCTATTGTGAAGATTTGATGTTTTTGGTCAATTTATCCAAAATATCAAGGCATGAGTGTTTCAAGGTAATTTATCAAGTTGGTTTATATCATGTTTTATATTTGGTGAGTGGCATGAAGTTATTTTAGTGGTATTTGAGGTGGCTTGAGAGAGAAGGCCAATAAGTCTATGTGTTGGTTATTCATGGTGGGTGGAGATCTGAAGATGATCAAAAGGTGCAATGGGTCAGAGTTTTTAGGGGGAGTCCCTCTCATAGTTTTTTTGGTGAGTTACATTAGAGTTTAGTGATTTTGAGTGGTATTTATTCTTTGGTTGTAGTGCTTGGTTGAAGAGAGTGTTGGCATATAGCAATAAGAAGTTGTCAAGGCAAGAAGAGGTAGGCTAAGTGTAAGGGGGAGTTTGTATCATGTTTATAACGTGGTATTATCTTGATGGTGGTATTTTTAGGTCCTTAGGATCAGTTTTTTCCCACTTTGTCATTGTGTCAAAGGGGGAGAAGGTTCCTATTATGAGAGTGCTTGAAGAGAGAGAAGTAAGGCAAGCTATATGATGGGTATTGACATCAATGAAAAAGGGGAAGATTTTTGGAGAGTTTTTAGTGATGTCATGGAGGTGTCCAAGTGATTAGATGAAGTGGATTGATAGTCTAATTGTCAATGACTAAGTGTACAGTGTGCTCATCCTTGTATGCTTGAAGTAGGCTTGGTTAATATTCAGTTTTAGCATGATTAGGGATAGGTAAAAAGTATTTAGAATATATTCAGGGTCATATAAAAGGTCAAGGATGATTGGATAGCTTGTGAAAGTGCATGGTATTCATCTCATTCTTCATTATGTTTATCTTGGCATAGTTGGTTCTATGACAGAAAAATTTGAGTATCTATATTCATGACATTATATTTCACACATGTGAAAGTTATAGAAGCATCTTGATATATGGATAGATTACCCTATGAAAGGTGATCATTTATTTTAAATTTTAGGTCATGAGGTTGAGTATTGAAAAATATATCAAGGTGCAAAGTTGGCTTCTCAAATAAAAGTTCATTAAATTCTCATACTGAACCAATTTTGCAAAGGGAGATCTAACAATGTGCATTTAATCATATCATAGATCTACAGTGTGAAATTAATATGACCAAATAAAGATGTAATAATGGGAATTATAATTGTCATATATCTAATTATGAGCATGAAACCTATCAAATAGAGATCAATAGTGAGCAGGTATTCATACATGTAGATCTACGATGTGTAGAGTTAAAGAGGTCAAAGTGTTTGATGTTTAAGCATGTTAAAGTCTAGGATACTCTCAAATAGATCAATAGAGTGTGTTTTTTCCAAAATTTAAAGAATCATCAAGATGATAACAAGTGTTTGATGTTTAAAAGTGAGTAAAGGTAAAGACCATGTTAATCTAAGGAGATTGACAATGTATATTTGGTCAAAATTACCAAGGAGCATGAGATGAGGTCAAACTATCAGATGCTTAGAAAAGGTAAATATTAGGGTCATTTTGAGTAAGATATATGATTCATATTTTTTGAATCTATTAGAGGGCACGAGATGATTAAAAAGTGTTTGATGTTTGACCATGACAGTTGGCATTTAGCTTTGTAAAGAAAAAACTAGTGCTTACTTAGTTTTTGAGCTACAACTTTTGATATAAGATGAATTTCTTGATGCAGTAAAAAACAAAGTTGTATAGGAATTCAAGGTGAATCCACTAAATCTATTTTATTTTTATTTTTTATTTTTTTTACATTCATATTTATTGAGATCTAAATTTTAATGTGTGTTTGACCATGGTCTGTAAGTAACTTAAGAAAGATAATTGAGTTTGTTCAGATGGCATTTGGATGTTTCAAGGTTACTTAAATATTGAAGATCATTGTAGAATCCATAAGGATGATTTTTTTTAATTTTTTAGGTTTTAACAATCCATATTTATCATGGACAAATACTTCAAAGTTGACTATTTGTTTATTAATGGTGCTACTATGCACAGAATAATGTTTGAGCAATTTGTGCTTTAGTGGAAGATTATTTTAGAAAAATAAATCACATAAAGATGTTAGAGATCTCATGTGGAGTGGACATATGAATTTTAAGTGGTCCTATGTTTTTAATTTGATTTTTGAAGTGCTAAATGGGTGAATAGGTCTCCATAAGACCTATAAGGGCTACTAAGACCAAATTGAAAGGTGTCGCTGCTTAAATGTGATCCATGGATGCTATGGATGATCTATGGGAATGGTATTTAGATATATAATATTTATTAAGGGTTAAATAAAGTATTAGGGCCAACCAATAATTTAATATTCATGAAGGATCTATAAATAATGAAATCAAAAGTGATGGTTTCTAGACTTTGATAGAAGAGGGGTGTGTGAGAGTTGTAGAGAAAATAAAATAAGAAAGGGTGTGTTCCTAATGGATGGGTTGTAGAGAATATTATGTTGATGATGGTGTGTATGACCTGTAATTCATATTTATAATGTTATAATAGTGTTCTTTCAGGTTTAAAGATTGAGGAAGAACAAATAGGTCTAGAGTGATCCAAAAGGATGTTTTATATTGCTTGACTATGAGCGAAGGATAGATGATATCTGTGTGAGATTGGTGGTTGATTTGAGAGGTAGATAAAAGTGTGGTCTATGTATATGACCATTTGATCATATTGTTGAGGATGTGATATAGTTGTTGTTGAGAAATGTAGAGTGATCCAAAAGGTTGTTTTGGATGTTTATGAGCGTGTGAAGAAGTGAAGGGGGATGTGTTTTACAGGGGTTAAAAAATTAGAGGTCCATCATCAAGTGTTTAATATATTAATTCAAAGATGGAGATGTTTATTTCATAAGTTTTATGAGGGTGATCAACATCTAGTTTAGAATAACTTGACCATCCTAGGGGTAGGTGCTCCTTTTGAAACATGGGTTTCACTAAATTTAGTTAAGAAGCACTTGACCATCCTAAGGAAAAGTGTTCCTTATGAAATAGGTGTTTCAATAAATTCATGTCGGAAGGACTTGACCATCTTAGGGTTAATTTCTCCTTGTGAAATGTGTGTTTCACTAAAGTTTCATGCTTGCATACTTATTATATGACAACTAGTCTGTGTTTACAGGCTTGAGAGTGGATTTTATTCCATAAGAGGGTTTCCCACATAGATCTTGTGTTGTGTGTGTCATCTTACATTATCTATTATTCATTGATATAAATATATTTAATTCTTATTTAATGGTTGTATTGAATACTTAAGTGTTTGAAAGGTTTATAAATTGATTTAGATTATTTTCCACCACTGATTCATCCCCCCCTCAATGGTTTATACGTATAAAAAAAGTTGTAACTAACCTTAATTAGTTACTTGTTAACTTAAATAATTGAATTTAAAAATTCAATTAATATTGATAGTTATAAGTTAAGATTTATTTAAGACTTTTAAAACCTTAAGAGATCAATAATTTGAAAATAGAATAGGTAATTTCTAATGGGTGGGGAAACTTTAATCAAATAATAATAATAATAATAATAATAATAAAATTATTTCAATAAATAATAGGATAATTCAAAGTTAAATGATATTCTTATTTATATTAATTTCATTATGCATATAATCCAAAATATTAGGGATAATTATATATATATCAAAATTAAAATCTACTACACTCTAAAATATAATTAAAATATCAAAATCTGAAATATACTAAGTTTTATCAAATGAAAGTTTGACTTTGAAATAAAATGTATCTTTTTGATAATCAAGAGTCATCAAAATTAGATAGAATCTCTATCAATGGTTCTCTTTTTTCATTAAAACATTCATTATACTTCATCTAAACTATAGGAAACTAAACCATCTTTATTCCCAAATCACTTTAAACATCATCTATCTCCAACTTAATTGGCTTCAAAACTCTAATTTCTGTTGGAGTATTTGATTCATCTTGATTATTTGCACATTTTTTTGAAGTAGATGGACGTATGCTCACAAAAGGTTTTTTCAAACTAAAATTCTTGCACCCTAAAATAAGCATATTTTGAGGTTGTGTAGGCTTAGTATAACGAGATGTAAATAAAAGATTTACAAAATTATTTGCATGGATTATGTCATTGGCCTATTGTGATGGCTCATTAACAATATTGACACTTTCTTGACTGGGTGAATGAATATGTAGCTGATTAAGACTAGCTTGTAAATGATGGAAAAAGCTACTATGAGAATGTGATATAGCTCCAAATCTATGACCACAAAAACATTTATTGCCTTAATGATTAAAAGGATTAAAAGGCAAACTATTCAAAACATTCCAAAATGTTGGGTCAGTGGTATCAAAATGGATATACCTTTGGGTTCCTCTATTGGCATAACTAGGACCAAACTGTTTAGCCCTAAAAACTCATTTAGAATTTTTTTTATTAAGTGTATTTTGATTTATGATGCTAGAATGATTCCTTTCCCAACGGTTATTATCATTATTCTTATTTGAATCTATTTGATCCTAACATGACATTCTAGATACAATTAGAATATATTCAAAATCTTATCATTATATGACTAAAAATCTAAATGAATATATCAATTATAGAAATAAAACTATACTTCCAACTTCCAATCACTTATACAAATTTCCAAATTTCAACAAAATTAACACATAAATGAATCAACTGTCTAAAATAGAACTCTTTATATGATTTTCAAACTAAATGTGTAATGTATCATTATACAACTCAAACCTAAAATCATAATAATAAAATTATATAGTTCATAATTTTATTTCAAAATATTCTACCATACTCTATAACATTTGGTTCTCACTGCATAAATGCATTCTCCACATATATAACATACATATTATCTATTAACTACAAATTGTACATGTTTTCCAATCTAATAATGAATCCAAAACATCAAAAATAATTTAGACAAAATTTCCATTCACAAAATTATAATCCTTTGACATAGTCAAACCCTCTCAAATCATCATTTTGAAACTCATAAAAAACAACTTATCATAGCTTTTTTGAATGTCAATCATTTTCTCATTATTTTCCAATTTTTGACTTCAAAAATAAAAACCAAGAAAATTTATTTTAATATATTTGAAATAAAATTTTGAGTTTAAGAAAAACACATGTTGCATGCAACCAAATTCTATATATTGAAATCTTTTAATAATATTTCTTCATACTATACCCAAAAAACTAACTTCAAACTCATTTATCAAAATTACATGCATTTAGGAAATTATATATTTAAAATTCAAATTGACATGACCAAATCACCATTGTAACAAAATAATCGATAAACTAAAAAACCAAAAGACTAGAATATCACAATTTTCAAAGATAATTTTATGATCATCTCTTAGAAAATAATTTAGACATTCCTAGTGCTTCATATCTCAAATGATAATCCTTATTATTTCCCAAATTTAACTAAAAAACAAAGATGAACAAATTTATAAATAACAATGAAACACTTAGTCATCTAAATCTCATATCACTAAATATAATAATGATAAAACTAAAAAAATAACTTATTTTCCAAAACTAAAATCTTTTTTAACTCACCTTATCACCAACAATACAAAACCTATGCATGCAATATAATTTAAAAAGTGAATTTTACCTCATAAGATTTTATAAAAATATCATGAAAACTTGAAACCATAATTTATTTCCATGCAAACCAAAATTTAGTGATTAACTAAAATTATCCCTTTCATAAATATTCTCTTTCAACCATAGTCTACTTGTTAATATTGAGTATGTAACTTCCCAAATTATCCTGGTAGAGTGTGGCTTCTACAATGTGATTTGTAAAATGACTATCAAAATGAAAAATAATGTTATTTTTATACCATACCACCACCTTAACTACCTTTGTTAATATGATTGCATCTGATTCGTTGTATTAATTCAACGCTTGCCATTAGTCTACTGCTGACTTGTTTAGCAAGATTTTAAAACTTAGTTATGACCAAAATCCTCACTAAAATACCAACTAATTTGTATAGTTTAAAGCATGTACCAATGAATTAAAATCTCAAGACCACCTTTATATTTAATTTAGATCTCAAAATATCCTTACCACGATTCAGATTAAACCAACTTGCCAACTTATCAACTTAGTTGCCAACTTGCCAATTAAAATACAAACTTATCATCTAAACCTTAATAACATGAGCCTCATGTTTAAGAATATAAATATATATTTATTTCAAACTATTTTTAAAAATAAAACAATCACCCCATGCACATTTCAAAGCCTTTGTATTAAGTCCACCATATCACATTAATAACTTAGGATAACTTTTAGATTAAAAACTTAGAACCCCTTAGGATTCATTGATAATCCTTAGATTTATTTGATAATTTTTATAATAATAATAGCTTAGGTTTTAAATATTTAATACAAATTATATTTATGACAACACACATTTTGCATCATTATCCATACATGCAATTACATTACAAATGATCTAACTGAATGATGAATCATAAAATGCCTTCAATTGAAAATTATCATTTCAAACCAAAAATAATGAAGTAATCACTATAACCTAATCAATTCTATCCACTAAAATCTCATGACTAAAAATATACATTGATAGTGATAATACATATAGCTTAATTTTATTCATTCAGTCATTAATTCTTTTCAAAACCACTTTAACATAAATATGAATTCATAAATAAATCATTATCAAATCATTTAATTAAAATCATGCGTATTCAAAATAATATTAATTAACTTATGTCATCAACTATAGTTTTAGATTTAATCACTAGGTCATCACTATGGTAGGTAGGAGTATAAATTTTAGAAAAATGTAGGGGTAAAAAAAATAGGCATAATAGTAGAGACCTTGACAATTAGTTTTGAATATGAAATTGAGCAGAAATCAAATTGCCTATGGTAAGAAAAATAATTTTGAGAGTGTGATCTATGCAAATCATTTCTCAAGCATCTAGGCATGAACTCCTTTATAATTATTTTCAATAAGGGATGGGATGTTCGGCTAGTGTGACATGAAGAAAGAGAAAATATTAACAAGGGAGTTTAAGCTAGATAAATAAATAAATGCAAAAGCCTCTAATATAATTTTTGAAAATAATGTATTACTTCAACAACTAGTTATAATTCAATAAATATTATTCATGTACTAAAAAAATGAAATTATAAAAAATAATATCTCAAATTAACTAATACTTATAGTTGTATTGCAACATCTTTTCATTCTTCCTCCATAACATGAAAACTTCATCGACTTGAGACATTTGTTGATCTTTTGAAAGTAAAAGGTAAACAACAAGAAGAAGCAAAAAAGCAAACAAAACACAAAGAAACAATAAAATGAGATAGAAAATAAAAAAGCAACAAAACTAAAAGAAAAAAGATAAATATGAAAGGAAACTAATTGTGAAATAATTTTAAATGATGACCATTAACTGAATAACGTAACTAGTTTCCATCAAGATCTTTCAAGTAAAAAGCATTATTTCCAAGCACAGTTGTAATACAATAATGACCAAGTCATAATGAATCAAATTTATGATGTTTACCGGGATATTCATGAGCTTTGTCCCAATATAAAACTAAATCACCAACTTTAAATTTTTTATTAAATTTTTTTTTATCAATTTCTTTTTTGTTTTTGTTTAGCCCTTTACAATTTTTGTAATGTTATTACTTTAGATTCATCAAGAGCTATTAGATCATGTAATATTTGTTCAATCAAACTCGTATGTTTAGAAACATATTTAAATCAATTATTTCTAAAGAAATATAGAGTTCTTTCAATAAAATAGCTTCAAATATATATGCCAACATGAAGGGTGAATAACCAGTTCAAATCTTGATAATAGTTCTATTAGACCATAAGGTTTCACAAATTTTAAGAGAAAAATTTGTTTATTTTCACCAGCTAACATTTTCATGATTGAAATAAGATTTTTATTTGTAGACTTAGCTTGACCATTACCCTAAGGATAATATTTAGATGAATGAATAGATATAATATATTATTTTCTAATTTTTTTAGAAATTCATTTGAAATAAACTAAGGATCATTATTAGATATAATTTTATACGGAACTCCAAATCTATAGAAAATCTCTTTTTTTAAAACTAAAATTACTTCACCTATTACAGAACTTTCAAGTGCTTTGGCCTTAGATCATTTATTAAAATAATACATGGCTCTTAAGATATATCTATGACCAAATGATGAAAGAAGGTGTATATCTAAAATAAAATCAATACCTCATTTTTAAAATGTTTTTTAGGTATCATAAGATTTAAAGGCATTGCAGGTAACTTATCTCTACCAAAAACTAATTGGCATGACATACAAGAATGAACTAACTTATAATCATCTTGAAATAATGTAGTCCAATAATAACTTGTAAAATTTTATAAGCAGTGATTTTTGTAGCATGATGCCCACCATAATTTCCTTCATAATAACCTCAAAGAAATTTTTGGGTTTGGTCATGTATAAGTTACCTTAATAAAATACCATCTCTATTTTGATAAAATAAGAAATTATTTAATAAACAAAAATTTAAAGATCTTAAGCATAAATAAAGTCTTTGTTTCTTATCTAAATTATTAGGACAAGATTGATTTTGAAAATAGAAGACTAAGTCATGATACCAATCATCTTTGAAAAGCATACAATCACATTCATTCATTTCAAGATCAAATTTGAAATTTAAAAAAAAAAATCATATATTTTCATGGTCTTTAAATGAGGCTTAACATTCAAATTATCATCAAATGACAAGACCAAAACATTAATATTTGAAGAATTATTTTTAGCTAAATATTTTTCCATATCATTACCATTAATTATCTTTGATGTTTTAAATTCAAGATCAAACTCTTGAATCCATAATATCCATTTTACAAGACTTCCTTGAATAGCTGGTTATTTTAAAAGATAAGATAAAATATGTACTTTAGATAACACTATAACTTTGTTTCCCATCAATAAATAATAAAATTTTATTAATGATTAAATTAATGAAAAAACAAATTTCTCAATAAGAGAATATTTAGTTTCAACATTTTTAATACTTGACTCTTATAACTAATTGGTTTTTCATCATTAATTTCAAATTCTTACGTAATAACAAATCCAATTAATTTTTTAGTGACATTAACATAAAGAATGAATTCTTTCTTTAAAATTGGTTTAGCAAGTACTAGAGCACTTGCAATGACATCTTTAATGTTATTAAATGCTAAATCAATGCCTTCATCTCAAGTATAAGATTTATCTTTCTTAAGTAATAATTGTGAAGGATTAGACTTAGTAGTAAAATCTAATATTAAATTCTTAACAAAATTAATTTTACCAAAGAAAGACCATAAACTAGATTTATCTTTAAGAGGAGGTAACTCCTTAACAGCTTTGATACATTTAAGATCTATAGAAATTCCATCTTTAGCAATAATACATCCTAGTAATTTATCTTCCGTAGCATCAAAAATTAATTTCTTTGGATTTAAATAAATACAATACTTTCTATGTCTTGTGAAAACTTTATGAAGATTATCTAAATATTTTTTACATATTTTTTAATGAATGATAAGATCATCAATATAGACCTAAATAAAAATGCCAATTAAGTCATCAAATACAACATGCATAGCTCTTTGAAAAGTAGCTCCTGAATTCATTAATCCAAATGGTATTGTATTATAAGAAAAAGCTCCTCTACAAGTAGTAAAATTTAGTTTATGTCTATCTTCAAGATTTATAAAAATTTGATTATAACTAGAAAATATATCTAATAATGACATCATTTTAGACCCTACAACTTATTACAAAATCTAAATTATACTTGGTAAAATAAAATTATCTGCAACACTAGCCTTGTTCAAGTCCCTAAAATCAACACAATCTAATATCACCTTTTTTCTTTCTGACAGGCACTAAATTAGCTACCCATTTAGAATACATTACAAGAAAAATGACACCAGCATAAATCATTTTATCTAGATCTTTGTTAATTGTGTCCTCTAACAAAGGGCTAATTATTCATATTTTCTATCTTGCAAATTTAATACTAAGTTTTATAGGTATATCATTTTTAATAATATAAATATTATGACCTTTAATATATTTTTATGGCCAAATGAACACATCAATGAAATCTTTGAATAATTTAATGAATTTCACATTTTCACTTGTAGTACATTGAATTTATAAATACACATATTTAGGATCTTTTTCCATGCTTAAATTTATAGGAATAGTTTCACCTATAATTCTCCTAAAAGCTTCTTCTATTCTAAAATTTTTGGGCTGGTCATTAGGTGTAAACATAGAATCTAAACTTACTAAATCAGCAAGCAATTTATTAGTACTTAATTGTAGATAATCTTCATAATTTAATATATAATCATCATGATTAAAATAGTTTCCTTTAATAAATTAATCTATATTTTCATCACAGCTAAAAACAAACCAACTATCATTTAAATCTAGAATTTTAGGTCAAAGCATTTTGGAAAAAAGAAGTCTATAATTGGTTCACTTTCACTTAGAATTGAGATTGTAGAAAAAACAACAAGTTTATCATCCCTATTGTTATATTCTCTAAGTATGTGATTAATATTAAAAGTTTCAAAATATTCAAGTAAAGATGAAACTTTTTCAGTATAAAAATGTAGATGAGTTTGATTGGTTTTGTAAACTTTTCAAACTTGCCTAATAATTAATTCAAAATGTCCAAAGACTTATAAATGTTTAATGTTAAGATCAATATCTTTTTTCAAACCTAAACATAATGATTCAAATTTAATAGAATTATTAGTGTTTTCAAATGATAGTTTCTAAGCATAATGAAATATCTTACCAACATGAGAGATTAAAAAAATTCCAACACCATTAATCATAATGGAGTATCTTACAAACATGAGAGATTAAACAAATTATAGCACCATTTCCTAGTTGAGAACAAGCTCCATAAAAATATAATGACCATATAATGTTTTTATCAAAAAATTCTTGTTGATTTTATGGTTCATCTAAATTTATCAGTTCATAAGTTCCAATACTTATTTTAACATAGGCAATAGTAAAAAATGTAGATGATTCTATAAGTGTACTAGACTAATTATCTATTTTTATGAAAGTAATATCATTACTTACAAGAACCCATGTAATATATTTTTTGACAAAAACACATGTTACTTTTGACCAATCTCTTCCTAATAACACAGTATAATTACTAGGATTGTCTAAGATCTAGACATTAGTCATACATCTAATTCTTTAATCTTGAGTAATTTTAATTACTATATCTCGAAACTTATCACAACATTTAATTTGTCTTGAATCAAATCCAATAATCTTTCTATTATTATTTTTATAAAAAATGCTTAGTTGATCTGCAATAAATTTAGATTATATATTCTTTAAAACTCTTGTATGTAAGATACAATTATGAATTACCTTATTATTAATTTTAACTAAAACATAAAAAGGAGGTATATAATATACAAGAGGATTATAATTTTGAGCAAAAACATGTGTTTGTTCATTATTATATTCTTCCTGTAAGCCGAAATCATTTTAGAGTTTGGATTTTTTATCACTTCATTAATTTTATCAAGTTGTCTTAGAAGGATAGCTTCTTGTAATAATAAGAATACAAATTTAATTATAGATAAATCATAAATTACATTATAATCTTTAGCATCATATTGTCAAATTTGAGTATAATTTTAGGCTTATAGAGATGATGTTGAGTATTATTATAACTAGTTGATAAAGGAATGTTTTGAGAAGAATTATTCTAACTTAATTTATATTTATCTTTAGAATAAGAATTATTATTTGTTGCATTGTTATTTTGATAAGAATTGTAATATTTGCTTCTAATATTAACAACATAAGCACTTTCATTTTCTGATGGATCATCAAGAGCACACATGTTTATGTTGTCTGCTAGATAAATAGATATACTATCTTCTCTTTAATAAATTTTTAAATTTTTTGAATAGAAATACATGAATTTGAATCATGATCCAATTGAGACACATTGCAGTAATGAACAACTTTATTTTTAATTTCATTTAAAACAATGCTTCTATTAGATGAAGAGGGTTTATCATTTAATTATCTTTTAACAATGACCAGTTCATTTCTTAGACTTTGAATAGCTTTTAAAATTTATGCATTATTTGAATTTAGACCTATATAAGACCTATCTTTAAACCCAATACATTTAAGTTTCTTTTCATACTCAATGAAAAATGTTATAGTTTCATCGTATTCTATAATGTCTCTATCCACTAAGGTCATTTTATACTTCAAAAGTAAAGCACTATAAAAGTAAAGTCAAGATAATTTATTATAAGGTTTAAGATCATGAGGAATTTTTTGATATAAATTAGTAAATATAGTAATGAAATGACATGTAGTTTCACCTAGATCTAGAGAAAAGTTCATAAGATCAATGACTAGTCTAAATCTTCCTCTGCTTTTCCAAAAGATAATTCTAGCCAATCTTCAATATTCTTCCAAGTGCTAATCACTTTGGTAGGTAAACTAATAAAAGATTGATAAACTTTCCCTTCAAGTGTTTGATCAAAAAAATAAAAATAAAACTTTTCACTTGTTATTCCAGGAGTAACATAAACTAACTTAAATATGTCTAAATAATCTTCCTAACATTCCCTTAAATCTCAAGATTTTATATATATATTTAATCCTTTAAGGGAAGGTAACTTACCTAGATGATTTCTAATGTTAAGTAGATTTCTATACATCCATGGATTTAAATCTATTTTTTATTTTGTTTAGCTTCAAAACAAATTTCATCTTCAGTGAGATCATCTGGATCTCTATTGTTTTATAGACCTCAAATTCTATCATGTATTCTATGATCTAATTGATCTTCCATTGAAATTTTCATAAGTCTCTTCTATCTGAATTGATTGATTTTCTTGAACTAATTAAATTTATTTAATTACAAATTCATATTAATAGATTAAGAAGGCATAACCAGAACATCAAATGGATAAGAATCAAAAATAAAATGAGTTTTAGGTCCAAGATTAATAGATAAAACTCTAGCTCTACTTCCAAAATTTATCTATTCATATCTAAAACTTTTTGTTGAGTTTCACAAGTAATATTAGAGTACAAATTTATCTAAAATTCTATATTTTTTTCTTCTTTTTTTATGACTTTTATGATATGCTAAAGATTATGAGGATAATTATACCATGAATAAGAGTTAAATTGAAATAAACATCAACTTGATTATAAAAAATATCAATTATAGGTTGGATAATAAGAGGTTATCCTCTAAGTACCATGTGTAAAAAAAAAAAAAAAAAAAAAAAAAAAAAAAAACCTTTAAACAAATAAGATTTATGAAAACTTTTCCCAAAGGAGTCACCAAATTTGTTGATGATGAAAAATGTTTTGTCAACTAATCAACCCTTTCAACTATTGCAAAGGGTAATTTAGAATCATACTAGTCTAATGGTAAATTTCTAAAGGCTTGAATATGATCTTAAAGATGTGAGTGGTTTTTAAAATATTATAAGAAATAAAAAATAGGCTATTGGATATAACATATTCCATTAAATTTAAGAATCTACTCATCAAATAATGAGTCAATTTAGATATAAATGTGTAATCTATCCTATCCAACATAAAGAGCCTATGAACCAGACAATCTCTTGATGGAAAGAAATATGATTCAGTAATAAAATATATTCTCATAATAATATCTTGCTTTGCTTATTATAACTTCTGAATAAATACCAAGACAATAAACAAAGAAATATAAAGGTAAAATGAAGATAAGAAAATAAATTAATTTATAAACATATATTTAATAATCAAATAACAAAACATATCTCAACATTCAAATAAATATGTAAAATAATAACATCAAACAACTAAGTAATAAAAGAATAACAAACTAATGAAGAAAACTTAAAGAATTTAATCTAAACTAAGTTATAACTAAAACTAAATTAATCTAATACTAACTAAACTAAGAAAATACCCCAACCTAAGAAACTTAATCTAATAAAGAAATAAAAAACAAAAAATAAAATAAAATATAAAATATATTAAAACTATACTAAATAGAAAAATATTAGATCAATTAAAAACTACACTAAAATCAGATTAGATTAAATTAGAAGTCAAAGTCAAATAAAATATAATATAAACAAAATATATGAGTCTCAATAAAAGAGATTCATCTTAGTAAAATAGATCATTTTATTTGAGAAACAAACATATTTCTTAAAAAATATCTTAAAAAGATAAGTTTTACAATTAATCATATCAACAATATGTCACAAACAATAAATTTTTCATCATTATTCGGGTTGATACTCAGATTATACATATAGGACTACAATAAGTAATCATCACAAAATGTTAAACTTGACAACTTCAGAAAATCTATTATTAATGATAATATAAAACTAGATATACCTATGTTACATAAGAAATATACTCAACCATCATAGAAAGTACCATTGATCTATCTACAAAAGTCATGCTACCTCAGAAAAATTACATAGAAGAGAGAGATAAATTATTAAATTTAAAATGTATAAGTCTTCAATACCCATGTTATTCTTCTTTTTCAAATGAATCTTTGATCTCCTTTTATACTTCCAAGTTGTTTGAAAAAAGTTGTAACTAACCTTAGTTAGTTATTTGTTAACTTATAATTGACTTTAAAAGGTCAATTAAGATTGACAGTTATAAGTTAAGAATTATTTTAAGAGTTAAAAAGCTTTAAGAGATCAATAATTCAAAAATAGCCCAGGTAAAGTTTTAATAGGTTGAGACTCTTTAATCAACTAATAATAATAAAAATAATATTATTTCAATAAATAATAAGATAATTCATAGTTAAATGATATTCTTATTTATATTAGTTCTATTATACATATAAACCAAAATCTTAGGTATATATATATATATATATATATATATATATATACACCTAAGATTTTGGTTTATATGTATAATAGAACTAATATAAATAAGAATATCATTATCATGGTTTAGATTTTGGTATATATATATATATATATATATATATATATATATATATATATATATATATATATATATATATATATATATATATATATATTAAAGTATCAAAATCTTAAATATGCTATGTTTTATCAAATAAAAGTTCAACTCTAAAATAAAATGTATCATTCTAATAATCAAGAGTCATCAGAATCAAATAGAATATCTATCACTAGTTCTCTTTATTCATTAAAACATTCATTATAATCTATTTGAACTACAATAAACTTTGTTACTAAATCACTTTCAACATCATCTATCTCCAACTTAACTTGCTTCATAACTCTAATTTCTATTGGAGTATCTGAATCATCTTGCATGTTTGCAAATTTCCTTAAAGTAGATGGATGTATGACAACAAAAAGTTTTTCCAAAATGAGATTCTTTCACCTTTAAATAAGCATATTTTGAGGTGGTGTAGGCTCAGTAAAACAATATGGAAATGCAAAATTAAAAAAATTCTTTAAATGGTTTAGTTCATTGCCCTACTGTGATGGCTCATTAACAACATTGACTCTTTCTTGATTCAATAACTGAATAGGCAGCTGATTAGGATTAACTTGCAACTGATGGGAAGAGATAATATGATAATGTGATCTATCTTAAAATTTATAACCATGAAAACCTCTATTTCCCCTTTGATTACAAGGATTAAAAGAAAAACTATTCAACACATTCCAAAATGTTAGTTCAGTGGTGTCAAAATGGATAGACATTCAAGATTCTTTACTGGCATATCTAAGACCAAACCCTCTATCTATAAAACCTCCTCTAGGAAATTGCCTATTAGGTACATTTTGATTCATGATAGAATAATGATTCCTTTCCCAACTATTATTATCATTATTCCTATTTAAATCTAGTTGATCCTAGCCTAGTATTCTAGATACAGTTAAAATATATTCAAAATCTTATCATTATATGACTGATTATCAAAATGAACATATCAATTATAGAAATAAAATTGAACTTCCAACTTCTAATCACTTATAAAAATTTATAGCTATCAACAAAATGGACACATAAAGGATTCAATTGTCTGAAACTAACTCTTCATATGATTTTTATACTAATTATGTAATGTTTCATTAAATTATTCAAACCCAAAATCATAAAAATAAAATTATATAATTCATAATTTTATTTCAAAATATTATGCCATAATCTATAACATTTGGTTCTCACTGCACAAATGCAATCCACATTCACAAAATTATAAGCCTTTGACATAGTTAAACCCTTTCAAATCATCATTTTGAAACTCATAAAAAAAACAACTTATCACAGCTTTTCCAACTGTCAACCATTTTCTCAATATTTTTCAATTTTTGACTTCAAAAATAAAAAACCAAAAAATTCATTTTAATATCTTTGAAATAAACTTATGAGTTTAAGAAAAACATATGCTATATTCAAACAAATTCTATATATTGAAATATTTCAGCAATATTTCTTCATACTATACCTAGGGAACCACCTTCAAACTCATTTATCAAAATGACATGCATTTAGAAAATTATAGCTTCAAAATTCAAATTGATATGACCAAATCACCACTATATAAAACTAATTAATAAAATAAAAACCTAAAAATATAGAATATCACATTTTTCAAAGATAATTTCATCGTTATCTTTTAGAAAACAATTCAGACATTCCCAATGCTTTATATCTAAAATGATAATCATTATTATTTCCTAGATTGAACTCAAAAGAAAAGATGAACAAATTTATAAATGATAATGAAAACTCAATCATCTAAATCTAATGCCATTGAATATATTAATGATAAAACCAAAACAATAACTTATTTTTTAAAATTAAAATCTATTTTAACTAACCTTATCACCAACAATCCCAAAACCTATGCATGTAAAATAATTTAAATAGCTAATTTTATCTTGCAAGATTTTATAAAAATATCATGCAAACTTGAAACCATAATTTCTTTCCATGAAAACCAATTTTTAGTGATTAACTAAAATTATCCCTTTCATAAGTATTCTCTTTCAACTATAGCATACCTATTAACACTGAGTTTATAACTTTCCAAATTATCCTGATAGAGTGTGGTTTCCATAGTGTGCTTTTCAAAATGACTATCAAAAAAAAAAAACTATTTATATACCATACCTGCACCTTAACTATATCTATTAATGTGCTTGCATCTGATTGGTTGTATTAATTTAAGGTTTATCATAAGTTGACTGCTAACTTATTTAACAAGGCTTTAAAACTTAGTTATGACCAAAATCCTCACTAAAACACCAACTAATTTTCATATTTTAAGGCATGTATCTATGCACTAAAATCTCATGACTACCTTTATATTTCCTTTAGATCTTGAAATATCATTACCATTATTCACATTAAACTGACTTTCTAACTTAGCTACCAACTTACCAATTAGTCTGCCATCTTGCCACCTTACGATCGAAACCTTAATAACATGAGCCTCATGTTTAAAAATATTAATATAGCTTTAATTCAAACCATTATTTTAAATAAAATAATCACCCCTATGTATATTTCGAAGCATTCATATTAGATCTACCATATCACATTTATAACTTAGGATAAATTTTAGATTAAAAATTTAGAACTCCTTAGGATTGTTTGATAATCCTTAGATTTATTTGATAATCTTTAGAATAATAATATCTTAGGTTTTAAATATTTGAACCAAATTCCATTTATGACAACACATATTTTTCATCAATATCCATACTTGAAATTGTATTACAAATGATCTAACTGAATGATGAATCATAAAATGCCTTCAATTGAACATTATCATTTCAAACTGAAAACACAAAAGTAATCAATATAATTTGATCAATTCTATCCACTAAAATTCTATGAATGAAAACAAACATATATATATATATATATATATATATATATATATATATATATATATATATATATATATATATATATATATATATATATATATATATATATATATGCTAATTTTATTCATTTAACTATTAATTCTTTTCAAACCCACTGTAACATAAATATGAATTCATACTCAAATCATTATCAAATCATTTAATTTAAATAATGCATATTCATAATACTATTAATTGACTTAGGTTTCTAATTATAGTTTTAGATTTAATCACTAGGTCATCACTATGGTAGGTAGGATTATAAGTTTCAAAACAATGTAGAGGTATGAAAATAGGTATAACATGTGTCTCAATAAATCAATCCAATTTTGAATACACCATTTCCCACCCCTACTTGGTCGATCATGAATTGTGAATAACTTGTATTAGACTAATAATGTGTCCAACCCTCTCATGTAGGTGGATCAAGAACTCAAGTAGATTATGACTCCATCATTACCCACCCTTTTTTGGTAGATGAATATAACATTAAAATACACAAAGTACTATAAATATGTAATTGGGTATATCTAACTATATATGTTAGCTTTGCAGCCACTTACATACATTAAGAAGATTGAGGCCACTTGAGAATGCCAACCACTGTAGATGGATTAAGGCATGAAATTGGTGTACAACTTGGAATGTGATGTCAAGTGTATATAATGTAGATAATGACATGGATTTTATCATTACATCTAATCAATTGATGTATAAGTGAGCATACACAAATAATGTACTATGCACATGGCCCCAAATGTAATATTTGAGTATATGGATTCTATACCAAGTTGTAATAAACAATATCTAGGTATCTGAATTAAATATAGGATTGGTCATGCGAACATATTGCCCCTAATATAAGTAAACTAATATGACTATGAGATGAACTAGTATGAATCTGAGACTAAGTATAACTAATAAATATGTGCAAACCTATATCGTACTAGATATACATTTCTAGCTAATTTGGTTTATCATAAAACTAAGGCTACTAGATAGTAGTGCCATGTCTTGGAAAGGAGTGACATTTTTTAAAATGTGGCACTCATGTCCCAATTTGGGTGCTAGTGTCCTTCTGGTTTGATTTATGTGCTACTATACTTATTTTAGGTCACTATTTTCTTACTATGTTTACTTGTGTAGGATGTTTTTATAGCTAAGCCTGTGTGTTGAAAAATGTACTATAAGTGAAATATAGGAGCCTTATATCTAGGATAAACCCCTGTGAATTCCCATTTTCTGATGGAAGTTAAACTTGTGCAAGAACTATCCTCAAAATAAAAACCTCTGTAAAATGTGTGTTAGCCAGAGCATTCATGATAATTGCATAATAATCCAATATAATGTGCATACCTAACATTGAAATACAAGATAATATGAGAATAAGTATGTAGTGTAAGATGTATGTCATGTCTAACATTCATAAGGGTGTTAAGATAGATGTAACTATGTATGTAACAATAAATTTGAGTAAAACTAGGTAGCTACCTAGGGGGATGGGACATGATATCCATCACAGAACCCAAGTAGGAATAGTAGATGCATGATGTCCCTCATGGTATCAAAAAATAATGTGTATAACAATAAAAGATAAGTTTCATGGCCATGATGCATACAAGAAAGCATACATAAAAACACATGAGACACACAAAGTAGGCCTAGGAGCCATAATGCAAGGGACATGGGCACATGTCACTAAACTAATAAAACAAGGCATACAAGGACATGATAAAATATCCACATATGTAAGAAATAAATAAGTTAGATTAGAGCCACATAAAAGGATATGTTCAAATTTTTGCATACATAATCAAAAAAGGCACACACAAGGACATGAACACATGTCAAAAGTATACATATTATTAATAGAAGTGGCATATATCCCAATAAAAATGGCATATTCAAATGCTCTTGAATAATAGAAGCATATAAATGCAATCAATTCTAAAATAAGTCATCTAGAAATGAAAGCATGCATGAATATGTAGTAATAATTTGTGTAAGAGTTAAGATGTGCATATTATGAGTCTAAAGTAATAATAATTAGCAAACAATATGAGTAAGTGTAGCATGATCAATATAAAGATATAAAAATGCTAAATATGGGATATAGATTATAGAAAGATAAAACTTGGTAATCAAAACTATGTATAGGGTTCCCCTAAGTGGGTGAATTTGTCAAGTGAAGACCCATGTATCAATGTATATATCCACAGTGGGTAGATAATATCAAATATGGATTGGTATAGTGGATCTAAGTCTTTTAATCAATCTATAAACACTCGACAAAAATAAGTGAACCATGTATGTATGATAAAATTGACTATACTAAGATAGTTAACATATGTAGTATCGAGATAATATAATAAATATAAACATATCAATGCATACAATATATAATTTTGTGTTTTCTGAGTAAATTATATATATATATATATATATATATATATTGGAAATAAGCTATGTAAAAGTAACATGAAAAAAACTATGTATAAGGATCAAGAGAGAGAAAATGTATGTACAAGAAGAGAGAAACAATACTAATCAACGAGTCTCATGGGAGACTCATTATTACTACGGCTTGTGTCAAATAAAGGAACTGTGATCATGCATGATATATGAAAGGGTAAATATGGTCCCATAATTTGCTATATTATGTGATATATATCTATATGTGCCAATGTAGTGGTGTTAGGAATGTGTGGCACTGACTATGGTGTCTTATAAACTATAGGGGTTTAGGAACCCATTTTGTATAAGAAGTTGTAGGTGGCATAGGTGCTCTATGTTGAGAACCCCAAAAAATCAATAATATTGATCTTGTTAGAAAATGAGTAGAAGGAGGCCATTTAGAATCTATAACATATCTCTAATGTAGGGTTCTCTCTAATAATGGTCTCCATGGGAGAGTATGCATATGTGTCAATATAGTAGGTGTAAAACTCACCTATGCTAGTGACTCCCCTAAACTTTGTGGTGTACTGATAGAAATTGTGCTTAGAGCTATAAATGATAACTATTTTGTATCTAGAAACTATACTATAATTGGTAATTATGATGTAATTACCTATGAAATAGGTAAATGATACTCATATAGAAAACCCTCAACTGTGACCACCTAATTTGCATGTATATATTTTATGCATCTATGCACTATGAATGGGATGGTTCATAGCTTTAATATCTAAGGCCTACCTAATAAAATATCAAACATGCCTACACTAGGTACTACTAAGAATCGAGTGGCCACATGTATTTGTCTAACCTGTAATACAAGCATAATATCCTTGATGGAGCTCTAAACATGACAACTGAAACCATTGATGACTATGTTTGTAGGGGAGATATCCTACTCTAAATACCCTAATTCTTGTAGAATATTAATAGTCCTCATGCTAATGCTTGACCTATTTTCAACCATAATAGTCTGAATAAGATGATGATCTATGTAGGATCGTACAAAGAGTGCATATAAGTATATATCATCATCAATAATTTCCTACTTTGAGAAGGTGATGAGTGGTCTAGATAAGACTATAGTGTACCAATGATATTATGTAATGGGTGTGCCTCCTCTATAATAGTGTGATATGAAGCTGGTGGTGGATGTGCTTGATATGTGTAGTGAACATCTAAAGTGATCCTTGCCTCATTTATTGTGTGCTTTTGAAACAATTTGAGAATATATTTAATGAATTAGCTTTTATTTGTTGTAATTTTGGTGCCTTTGTGGGTGTTCTCACATCAATAATTCTATCCTCAATCAAATTTTATATCTTTTGTTTTAGGCTAATGCATCTATTTATTGTATGGCCTTGTGCCCTGTGATACTCACAAAATGCATTGGAATAATATTTCATTGGAAGAGTTTGTGTCATATAGGCCTCTTTAATGGAAGGGAGAGATATGAATTTTCATTCCAAAATCTACTATAAAACTTGGGATAGAGATTATGGAAGGTTGGTGAAGACCCTATGTGGAGGAGATGATAAAACCAAGTGAGAAGATGGATCTAAAATTGTATTAACTATGGCCTTTGGAACACTATTGGTTTTTGTTTCCCTTACCTTGTATGGATGCTTACTTGAACTTTTAGTAGTTGATTTTGAACCAATTTTATATTTTAGTTTTTCCATTGATAGATGCTTGACTTCTCTTTCTTTTACTGTGTGGCACAAATTTATGAATGTTACTTCTTAAACAAGATAGTTTCATGTAATGCTAGTAGAAGAATTTGTTTGAAGATGTCTTCAGGATCTTTATCTTCCATGGGGATATTTAATTTAGCTAATATAATCTTGCATCATAAGATGTATTCTGCAATAGGCTAATTTGACTTTTTTAAAAACTATAAACTTGAGCATATGAGATATTATTATTGATGTTTATGGAGAAGTGTGATAAAAACATGTTTGCCAAATGATTGAATGCTATAAAAATATATTAATCAAGTCATAAAACTAATGTGAGGAATAATACTTTAGACTTCATGAAAACAACTTTTTGAGAAGCCAATCATTAGATAAATAGTTTAAACATACTGCATGAAAAGATCAAAGATGGTGCTTTGGGTCACCCTTACCATCATACAATGTAAATTTAGGTGCCATGATTATTGATGGTGACTGAGCTACCACTATGTGATGTGCCAAAGGTATATGTAAGATAACATTATAATCCAAGATATGTGATCGACTAGTGTCTCCCTAATCAAGATATAACACCTATGCTTGCAAAGTATGAACTTTGGGCATAAGAGATTGTGCATCTGTGTTGGAGGAACTAGCCACAAGAGGTGCATCTATCATTGAATGTTGTTTAATGATAATTGTTGTTTGTGCTAACTGAGTTGGCATCTTTGTATGTGTAATAATGTTATTAAGTAGATGATTTGAATATTGACCATCATTTAATTTATTATTAATTTCCATTATGGCTTGTAAAATTTGTGAATGATCATGGGGATATTACCTAAGTCTATATTTGAATATCTATAGGATCTCATCCTTATTGACAATTAGTTTATCATTATTAAGTGGAGGTAGAGTGTCTTGATTTACAATTTGTGTATCATCTTGATCTCGATTATATTGTTCATCTTTAGATACATTATCATTGAAATCCACATAATTAGAGTGTGAAGGATCAATAAAGGGAGTTACAACATGCCCCTTACCCATGATATAAGCTTGAATAGGACTTTGAATAACCTCAATAGGATTACCACCTAGCCTATCACTTCTTATTAATGGAAGAGAGATGGATTTTTTAGATGGAATATAATAAAAAAATTGAAACAGAGATGCTAAAATAGAATATATGAAATTTGAAAAACTTAAAAGAGCTAATGAAAATATGAAAGATAAGGATACAAACTCTAGGAACATCTAGGGTTAGGTTTTGAGCAATGTTTGAAGTAAGTTTGGTTTACCAAATGTTTTAACCTTTTAAGAGTTAGTGAATATAAATCCTATGTCTATTAAAGAGATGAGTAAACTAAATTAGGGAAATAATATGTAATAAATACATCCATTGATATGTTATAGAATTTATTAGCTTTGACTTTTCTAAAAATAATAATAAATAGTGCAATTAATGACTTAGTAAGAAAATAATTGATAAAAATGCTTTGGGTGATGGAAATTGATATGGAAGCTAGTATGAGTGTCATAAATTAGATCCTAGTGTCATAACCCATCCTAGATAGTATCACCATAATTGGATAGTACCACCATTATTAGAAAATTTGTAGTAGTATCTTGATATTGATGGTAGTGTCTTCTTTGGAGGAATATTCTGAGCTTTTAGGTGTACCTATGTTTGAATCTATGAGGCCTATTCATACATGCACATGTTTTAGAACCCTATATTTTGCCTATAATGATTGATTTATTATGAAAACTCTAATCCTCCATGTAACTAGGGCATGATCTGAAAAGTATGTTTGTTAGTAGGGTAATTTGGATATCCTCAACACCCCATTATGAAGAAAGTTGGCTACATACCAACACTCTAAGGAGGGATCAAAACTAATGTATTTCTCCCCACCTAAGTGCTGGTGTAATTGCAAGTGATGCTCATATGATTGCGGTCTTGAGTGCCTTGAATGTGCTTGAGACTAAAAATCTAGATAATGTAAGCTTAGGGATACTATAGATGGTATTATGTAGAATTCAAATAGAATAAGAATTTATAACCTTAGTTATGCTCAACTTGTTCTGATTTTCAATGTGTATTTTTCATTTGATTTCCATCTAGTGGTTAGAGGGATAAAAATGATGTATTTATATTTTTGTACCTGCATGTATTATAAAATTATGTTTAGGTTGAACTTAAGAGGTTATATTTTTGTAAAGATATCCATTTTTGAAAAAATAGGGAAAAGGACATTAACACCATTTTGGGTACACTAGCACCATATGACACTATTGTCCTTATTATGGCACTAATATCTAGCTAGTAAAAACACTAGGCACAAAGGGCAAAAATTGGGAAATGAGGGTCTAAGACTAAATTAAGGCTTATTAGGGATGCTTGTGTCTCATAAAAAATGTGGATAAGTGTGAAAATAGGCTCTAGGAAGGCCTATGGCTAAGCTAGGGATATGTAGTCTCAAACAACACTCTTAGCACTCAAATACCACCTTTGGGTGATTACACATACAATGAAATGAAAGACCTTATAGCCTTCAAAAAATGGCATATTCAAATGCCCTCAAATAGATGTAAAAGCATGGAAGCACCATCAAGTCTAAACTAGTAAATCTATGAATGAAAGTATGTATGAACATGTAGTACAAATATATATAAGAGCAAAGATGTACATAAACAAAGTTTAGAGTAGTAGTAGTCAACAAAAAATATGTGTAGAGTAGGATGATCAATATTAAGATATAAAAATGTTAAATCTGTGATAAAGAGTTTAGAAAGATGTAGCCTAGAAATTATAAATATGTATAAGATGCCCCCAAATGGTTGAATGTATCAAATGAGGAATCTATGTATCTATGTATATTTCCCTAATGTGTAGGTCATAGAAAATATGGATATGTGTGGTGGACTTGGGTCTTGTAAGCATCTCTGAACACTCAAAAGGAACAAGTGAAGCATGTATGTATGATAAAACTGACTATACTAAGATAACTAACATAATTAATACTTGGTAAGTATAAGAAGTGTAAACATGGAAATGCATACAATCTTTAATTTTTAATTTATGAATAAATTTTTGAATGTTTTTGTGTTTTTTGACATATTATATCTTTTTATATTTTATGGATATAAGCTATATACAATAAACATGAAAATGAAACTATATATAGGGAACCAAAAAAAGGAAGTTGTATAAAAGTAAATACTAGAAATAAATGAGATAATGTAAAAATAAAGTGTAATGTCTCTATAAACCTAAAATCAATCCATGGATTTGGATAATCAAATGGTAGACCTAGTAGGAGGTCATCCAATGTCACATATTAAATCTTTTCAAAATCAAATAAATCATGATCATCATACCATGCTATCTATATAAGTTTAGCCTTACGCTTAGCATTAGTCTACATTTTGTGCACCTGAATAGCATGTTGCTCTATTATGTAAGAAGCCTCCTATATAGTCCCAAGGTAAACCATGTTCGACCACAGGGTAGATATAATTAATCTATTATTTGCATCTAATCCATTGTGTAAAATATGAGCTATGTGTCCCTCATGATTGAAGTTCAAACATTTATATGTGCAATCAATGGTGGCATCCATTTTTTATAGACATGTAATACCAAGGGTAACCTCTGTATGAGTGCCAATGATCATGATGAAGATTCATGTTTTGTCTACCTTTGGGCCACATGCAAGTAGTAGTATGATATGTCTTAAGGAATACTAATAATGTATATAATGTGTTAAATCACTCTCTTGATGTTTTATATGTTGTAAGAATGATAATGTGCAAGTGTTGGGATATGAATCCTCATATATAGAAACTTTAGGGATTTATTAGTAGTGGATGAAAATTTAGATAGTCAAGGGATCAATCCACAAATATGTGTCAAAATATATTTCGTTGCGGTGCCTATACTAGCGGAGGTGGAGGTTGTGTAATCTAAATAGTGCCTTGAGCCTTAAACTTATTCAACTTATTCTATAATGTTGAACATGTATTTGTATCATGTATTGTAATACTATGAAAATTAAAAAAAGGTCTACCATCCTATCTTGATAATCTATTGATGTATATGTGAAAAATTATGGGTAAGTCAATCAATCCTCTACCAAGTAATATCTGTAGAATCTGATGTGGTCTATCTTGTGAACTACCTACCTAAATTCATATATCTAGGTCAATATCCATATATTTAACCATATATAATGAGTAAATGTAGGAATATGCTTCTAGTTGTGACTACGTGTGTGTGCTTGTATCTATAGTATTATTAAGTAATGGTGTGACCAGTGGGGAAATGACATCAATACCTTATAATCATCTCTATACTCTTTAGGGGCAACTAGTGTGAAGATCAATCCACATAAGTAATCATCAATGTCAATGTGTGTTGGATCATTCTATGGTGGATTAAGAATATATATTAGAGTTTCATATATATACTTCTTCTAAATTAAAGAGTAATGGTAATCATGCTATGTGAATCCCATCATCTATCATGGGTGGCGATAACTATACTATAGTAAGGTCCTCCTCCATCATGGATGAAGGTATATTTACTATAGGAGGATCTTGAATGGGTGTAGGAATAGTGGTTATGTATTCCCCAACCTTATATGTAAGCATATGCTCTATCATAATCTTGTGAGGTGGGGACTCTATGAGAATATGAGTTGTCCCATATAAAGATGTACTTGGGGTAGTATGCTTGGTGATTCTAAAATATCTAAATGGTTTATTATCTATTGGAAAAGTGTATAAGTATCCATCATGTAAAAAATTGATGCTTATGTGTAAGGTAGAGGGTACAACCTCCATATCATGTATCTAAGATCTCTTGATTAATAGGTTGTAATGCAAATGATTAGGCATCATTTGATGTTGTGTAGGTAGGGTTTTTTTTCCAATCATAATATCCAATGTAATAAAACCCAATGCCTATTTAGGAATGTCATCAAAACCTCTAATGTTATTATATGTATTATTAATGGATGCCATATCAACCCCCATAGATTCCATAAATGTGAGGTTGTATATGTTAAGTCATGAACCACTGTCAATTAGAACTCATTTAATAGAAATGATATTGATTTTTGCATGAATGAAGAGTGGTATATTTTGATCAATAACTAATTGTGATGGAAAATCCTCATTAGAAAAATATATAATATCCTTAATGTACTTGATGGTGTTCATGATAGATTCAAATTAAGATGGATCTATGTCATGAGGAAAATATCTATGATTAAGTGTTTGAAAAAATATATATTTGAAAATAGTTTCCTTTTGAAGTAGTCCCAATATGGTAATCTTATCCTATGTGTTTCTCAACTGATCCACAATATCAAATACTCGCTATTGATCCCTAGATCACATTGTAGTATTTCAGGGGAGAGGAGGGATGGTGTGGTTATGTTGTTCCTATATGGACTAAGGAGGCATCATATTCCATTTATTAACAACTTGAACCACATGATCTACTATTTTTTAATGGTGAGTGTTAGAGGCAAGATGTGAATGAAAGCAAGAAACTGGTCTAGGTGGAGGCAAAACAAAAAGATTCCTTTGATCTCTCTATCATCAAGTAATAATTAGGGGTAACTCAAAGTGAGCCATGAAATAATAATCCTCATATAAGGGGGACTCAAGAGAGGGTGGACCAATCTGTGAAATAAGTTGAGTTCTAACATGGTCTATGAGAGGAGTGACATACATGTGCATCTTTCTACAAATGGTAGGTAATAGGAAAGCAAGATAAACCACAATGCTTTATACCAAAAAGAGTTATAAAATGACATCTATCATGATAATACAAATGATAGGATATAATTTAAAAGTTGAGTATATTTTTTAAATAAGAAGGGAAACCCTAATAGTACACTAGGGTTTTAAAATAATGTGCTCAAAGTAATTCAATTTCACCAAATGAATTAACTTTTAGGGTTATAGAGTATAAGTCCTAGGTTGTTAAAGGTTCTAAGTAAAGTAAATAAAGGTATAAAATATACAATAAATACAACCATTTAATTGTGAAATAATTAATCTAAATTTATATTTATAATAATATAAATGAAGGAGATAAATGAATACTTAGCTAAAAACTACCTAAGATGAAGGATCTAGAGGTTGAAAATTGGTATAAGAATAATTTTGAGTGTCATAAATAGAACCTAGGTGTCAAAAACCCTTTTGGATAATAGTTCCCTACCCTAGGTTGTAGCATTATGGTGCTAGTGTTCAATTATGGTACTAGTGTCCTCTATGTAGGAACTATTATAAGATTCTAAGAGTACTTGTGTTTGAATCTACCAAGCGTATTCATATGTGGACAAAACCTAATTCATTTTATATGACCTACTATGACTGAATTTGTATATAAACCATAGACCTCCATGTTATTATGTAATTTGACTTGGCACAAGTAATAAAATTATTGTTTTGGTTGGGTGGGATTGACATCCTCAACACCCCATTGTGATGAGAGTTGCCTACATACCAATAATTTGAGGAGGGATCAATCCCAACGTAGTTCTCCCTACTTAAGTGTTGGTGCATGTTCAAGTAAATCTGGTATGAATGTCATTTTGAGTGATTTAAGAAAGGATTGATATTGGAAATCTATGCATTCTAACCTTAAGAGGGTTGTAGATGATTGTATACAGAAGTAGGGTAGACAAAGGATTGATAACCTTGATTGTACAGTTGTTCTAAGCTTGTTTGTGTATTTACATCTGATTTACATCTAGTGGATAAAGTGATAAAATTCATGTATATATACTAGTCTAGTTCTTATGTGTGGTTTGAAATAGGTCTAGGTCTACCTTAGATGCCTTAAGAATTAAAAATATATCCATTGGATCTCAAAAGAGGGAAAAGGACAATAGTGACCAAATAGGATACTAACATTATGATTCTAGTGTTCAAGTAGCATAACTTGATAAAGTAGGAGGCTGGATGCCTAAGGAAGGGTATGAGACTAGTTTTGAGATGTTTATGGAGGTGTGTGGCCCATACAAAAATTATATAATTGTCTAAATAGGCCCCTAAGATAGGTCTAGCTATAAGATAGGAATGGGTGGTCTCAGGTAACACTCTTGTCACTCAAGTGCCATTTTAGATGATTATAAGATTCATATATTTCTATATTGGTTAATATATTTAGGGATCATGATACTAGTTCATGTAAATATTTCTAGTTTCATATTTGTGAGGCATGACACTAGTTCATGAACATACACAAAAACACAATTTATAACTTTATGGAAAATGTTTTCATATGACTTAATACTTATTATATCTATGGCCAAGATGGGGGCATCGAAACTATTCATTCCCTTTTAAATCAGATAATTATTATAAACTAAATAAAATTAGAAAAACTATATAATCAAACCTATGTTTGTTATGGGGGTACAAACATTGTTCATTTCCTTTCAAACATGATTTTAATTCTACATAGAGCAAACTTGATAAAAATTGAGAGAAACTATACAATTAAATCTATAAGCCATATGTAGTTGTTGATTCAGTTTATTTAAATGAACCCATCATGTGGTTTTATATTTATTTAGGATAGTATATTCCACACTTCACACATTCATGAGGGTTAGGAGATGTTAGCTTCTAAAATTAATATCTTTCATAATTACAAAAATTTGGGGCATAATCACCCCACTTGTCTATATCCTACATAAAGGAAAAAAAAGGTTTTCCAATCCTTTAACAAGGAAGCATCATCTCAAAAACATTTCAAGTGAAACATGGTTTTCACCAACACGCAAGTGTTATCTTTCCTTTCTCTTTAAAATTTTCAATAGTTTAGTTTCAAATTAAAATTTTAATCTATGGACATTGAGTACACATGATTTAAGGTTTTGTTGTTGAGTGAAATGAAAAATTGGAGATTCACACCAAATAAAAATTGTGTTTTGCATGTTCAAGTACACTTTATCCTTTTAATCTAACAATTCCATCACTAGAATAAAAAGATGGATTTTAAAGTACTAAAATATGGTTTTAAGCACTTAATATGGACAATATTAACACAAATTCACCATGCATGGATTTAGTGTAGAAACATAGTATTACTCCACCATTCTCTCACACTTACATTTTATCTTATGAGTTTGAACCTTAGGAGATATTTTTAAACACATACAAGAAACTCAACGCATGTTTCAAATCTGATAAATATAATGTAGAGACATCTCAAGATATTTAGTTTAATCCACTTGTACATAGGTCATTTCTATTAGTTTTAGTCAATATCTCTAAGCAATACTAACCGGATCAGGTCAAAACTGATCCTCTCCCAATAATGGATATTTTTTAACAACAGACCTTTCAATAGGGTTAAATTATTTTCTTATCATTTTGGTGGTGTAATAAATTACCCAATTGGACTCATTTATAAAATAATTAATGTCTCATTCAAAATAGACTCAACACTTATATAGGAAACACATATACACTATTGCACATTGGTAAAATCTTCCCTATTCTTCCAGATTTGTGAAACTATCACTAGGATTAATCATAATCTAGGTTTAAAGGACACTAAATCCAAGTCAAAGAAAACATTTTCAATTATCAAATCTAAATTTTTAGTTAGATATATATAATTAAGGAACACAGTTTCACAGTCACACTAGATGGGATGACTACAAGTGGATTGAATTAACTCTTCACTGTATTAGGGATGTAGGTAACAATCAATTATCATATGGTTATTAGGGTTAATTTATCCCCATAAAATTTCCTTGTTTTTTTTTCTATCCCTCACAATAACACTTAGGGGTTTAAGGTGAAGGAAGCTAATTTTTTGAGTTGCTTGCATCATCCAAGTTCAATATTACATATATAAAATATATAAAGACAAGCAAAGGTGATTGTATGGTCACATTCACTCATTTTTTCACATGTCAATACTGACCATCATAGGTCTATATCAATAGATGATACTGACCTAGATAAGTGAAACCAACCCCACGTAAATAAAATTATAATTCCTAAACCATGGGGATCATATGCTTGCTTTGTTATAATTTCCACTTTTAGAATAGAATGATAGTTATACATTTAACAAAAAAATATAAGTACACATTGCTTTGTTATGTTTACCATATTCAATATATGACACTTTTCTAATCATTTCAATCAATTTTAATATTTTATAATCATATGTATGCTTGAATTTCATATCTTAATATCTAAATTACATTTCAAGCTTATATCCTACTATGGTCATAAATCCAAATTAGGGTAAATTATATAAAATTATTTAATAAATTGGGTGTATCACTAGTGAATTCATGGCATGTAAAAAAATTAGCATATAACATTAGACATGTGGATCACAAACCCAAAAATCCTTCTGAGTGGAGACAATTACAAATGAGAATTTGAATGAATTATTTTTTAGCAGTCTCATAGACCACATTTAACAAAAGGAACACATGTTTAGTGTAACTAATGTCTATAAGTTTATTATTATGTTTTTTAGGGTAGAGGAGAAAATACTAGCTACCAAAAGACATGCATTGGCTAGAAGCATATATAATAACATATTTGCATCATCATTTTCTCAATGAACCTAACTAAACCAAAACAACTTTAAGAAAAAAAGTGAAAGGTTTATTATTTAACTATTATGGAAAATATAGCTAGGGGCATAAATGTAAGAAAACAAGTTTCTATATTTTGAGGGTGCCTATGAAAAATAATAAGGTGAATAATAAGAATTAGTGATTTTTTATAAGCTCTAGGAAGAGGCAAAAGATTTACTATAAACTATGTGTTGCCATGCACTTTCAATTTATAGTTATCTAAATAACTTCAACTCAATTATTATGGTGAAATAACATAAGGTGATAATATGCATTGAATCATGAAGTATTCACAAATTTATCAACCATAAGTTATCTACATGTTTGACATTTTTCATTTACCTAAAACTAGAATTTCAAGTCGTGGTTGTGGATGAGAGTATAACTAGTTGTTCAAGTAAATTTAGAATTAATCCACTCATTTAATAGGGGAAATATAATGTGATATAATTTTAGTTGAGCATCAA
>JARHVA010007874.1:297500-467500 GCA_037957365.1 Torreya grandis
AGGTTCTTTATCTTTAGAGGGAAAAGATTTCTAATTTTTAGAAATGGCCTGATAGAGATAGAGGAAAGCCCCTTTAGGTTGGTGCCTTTTGTTTAAGAAAAGCTAATCATTATGGAATTTATAGACACACTAGAACTAATGTGGAAGAGCTAGGTGCCATAGGAATTATAGGGATGGGAGATTCTAGGGTGGTTTTCATTACATTATGAGGTCAAAGGACTTATTTGATTTGACCCACATTAGGTTGAATTTATTTAACATCTAGTTAAATAATGTCAAGTTGAAGGAGCAATCTATAAATAGGTGATGGATGAAGTCCTTCACATTTTGGCATATAGGGCATCTATTAGGGACTATTAGTCCCATTTTATCTAGGTTATACACTGTCAAGATTTTATCCTACATTGCTATCTAATAGACAAATTTAACTTTAGGATTTAAATTCTTAACCCAAAGATTTTTCCATATATTCCATTTACTTTCTAAATTAAGATTGGTGGCATGTCTTGAGGCCATCGAGTATCATCCATTATCTTCAATAATCCAAATAAAGTGGTCTTCCTTCTAAAATGTAAGGATATGGATCTGACTTATCAAAGAGTTGAGGGTTTTTATAACCTATGATTCTTCTACTAACAATCATTCATAAGGGAGCATTTTTCAATTTTTTACACCTTCATTCATCACCCAGTAATATTTAATTTTTTATCCCCATATTTTTGAGGTCTCTATACTAGTCATCCCAAATGAATTTTGTGGACAATGGAGTGGAGGATAGCTAGACAGCTTCTTAGAAGTCAATTTTCTCCCTGTTGCCAATTTTACATTTAATGCCTTTCTTTAGGAGATCCCTGTAGTTGGTGATGGCCTTCCAAAAAGTGGATCAACCATAGGATCTTCTTCCCATAAGAAATCATTATCTTCCACTCCTAGGTATTTAGATTTGATAATTATTTCCCATTTATTGTTTTCCTTTATAAGCCTTCAAACCATTTTTGCTAATAGGGCTTTGTTCATAGATTTTATACTTCTCAGGATGAGGCCTCCATTAGCTTTGGGAAGACAAGATTTTTACCTTGTGATGAGATTGTATCTAAATATTTCTTTAGTGCCCCTCGATAAGATTTTTTTTTGAATTTTTTCAACTTTTATGGCCACTTTGGAAGGCATTCTAAAAATAGACATCTGGTAAATACGAATGATCTAGATCAAGGCTTTAAATAGATGGTATTTCCCTACCTGAGTAAGAAGGTGACCCTTCCATTCTACAAATTTTATTTAAATTTGATCAATGAGAGGGTTCCAAATCTTATAATCCATTTTTCCTTCAAAGAGTAGGATGTGTGAATGTCTTACTAGAGGTTTACCCACCTTACAGTCCATGACACTGGCAATTATTTTGTGTTGAAAGAGATGGGTGTTAATTAAAAATAGAGATCTCTTTTTAAATTTAATGGACTTATTCAATATTTTTTCATAATTTTTTAGGATGATTTTTAAATTCTTTGATTCCTCTATAGAGGCTTCACCTAGGATGATGGTGTCATTGGTGAACTATTCGTACATGATAGGTTCTATATTTAGAGCCACTAAAAATCCTTTAATCAATCCATAAGAGTGGGATTTCAGTAGACTCCTACCCAATATTTATACTAGAATAATAAAGAATAATGGAGAGATAAATGGTCACCCTACCTTAGTCCTCTTGAAGTAGGGAATAAACCTTTTATAATACCATCATTAATAATAATAGAAAATTTATGAGTGGAAATGCAATTCTAGATGATCTTCCTAGTGTCTTGGTTTAATCTTACCCTTTCCATAATTTGCATGAAGAATGACTAGGAGACCCAATCATAAGATTTTAGACATATCTAGCTTAATTAACATTCCCTACCTCAAGGATATAGAGATGGAATGAATGGCCTCATGAACTAGGATAATACCATCATTATTTGTGTTCCAACCACAAAGGCCTCTTGCTACTCCCCTATGACTTTATCTAGGAGATGTTGCATTCACTTCACCAAGATAGAGGAGAAAATTTTGTATATGGTATTGAAAAGATTAATGGGTCAAATGTCTTGAATGTTGGTAGCACTCTATGATTTTTGGATCAGTACTAGGAAAGCGTTATTAATTGCCTTGAAAATAGATTTTGATTGGAAAATTTCTCTAGTATCTACTTCGACCTCATTATGAACTATGTCCCAAACTTTATGGTAGAAGAGTGGGGGAACCCATTGAGTCTTGGTATTTTGGATTCCTCTATTAAAAAGACCATACTTTTTGTCTCCTCATCAAAGAGACATTGGTAAGGGAGATATTATCAATGTCAGAGAAGAATTTATCAAAGTTATTGAGTGTGGTAGCTATGAGATGATCATTTGGTAATCTTTCTTCTAAGAGGATATTTAAAAAAAAATTAATTGCATGGCAAGAGATATAATCTTCATCCCTACTAATATCACCATTTTTCATTTACAAATGAGATATTTTATTGGTGTTCCTATGTTTTATTGTAGAGTGATGGAATAACTTGGTACTCTTATCACCCTCCTTCAACTATGTGCATTTGTAATTTTGTCTCCAAAAGGCTTCCTTTCTTGCTTCAAAATGATTAAATTAACAAAAACGTTATTTTTCCTTGAAAAGCATGTGATCATTGTAATTGATCAAAATACATAGATCTTTGATAACTAAATGTTCCACTTCAAGAGATTTTTTTTGTAAGAAGATATCCCTGAAAACTTATTCCAAATTTTTAAATTCATTTTAAGGAAGCTAAGTTTTTTAGTAATAATAAATATGGCCTGAGAAAAGTTCTTTCCACCAATTTTTTAGGGATTCCATGAGATCAGGATGAAAGAGCCACATGATTTCAAATCTGAAGGGGTAACATTTGGGTTTTGAGATTTTGTCTCCTTAAAAAACCAAGGGATTATGATCAAACCCAATTTTGGGTAGGGAAGATATCTTGTTGGAGAAAGGATATCCCAGTTTAAGGAAATTAGAACTCTATCAAGGTAGAACTGGATCAAGTTTTCACCTAATCTTCTATTGGACCATGTAAAAGGATTGCCATTTAGGTCCACATCCAATAATCTTTCATTTTCAATGAAATCATTAAATTCCATCATGTTTTCAATGAATTTTATATGACCCTCTTTTTTGTCCCTAGGAGTGAGGGGTTGTTAAAGTCTCCTGTAATAATTAGTTCTAATTTACACAGGTTTTATAGAAATCCAACATGTTTTTACAAAGAAGGTTTATAGAAGATTTATCATTAGGGGAATAAACATTGGATAAAGTTAATCTATCATTATTATTTATATCTATGAATAAAATAGAAATTTGATTGTTTATCTTCTATAAAAGATATCCTCTTAGGAAATTTGGGTTCCAAAAAACTACGAGTCCTTCTAAAGTACTTATAGAGTCTGAGGTTAAAACTTGAGCATTCCTCCATATTTTATTAGCACAAGATTTGAGAATTGAATCAAACATTTTGATTTCCTAAATGATAAAAATATAAGGGTCAACACTTTTATGAGATTACAGAGGGTCCTCTATTTCTTGGGGTTATTTAAACCCCTAATGTTCTAATAAAGGATTTTCATTTCTTATCCTGATGGATTTTAAGAGTTTTTTGGGAGCCCTTAGAAATATTTTTATCCATTTATAAGTTCCTTGCAACCATCCTAAGACATATTCCCATAGGTTTAGGGGTAACACCAATGTTGTATTTTTCCCTTCCTTTTTTACTTTTGGAGTTTGTGGCAAACCCTTCATCTCAGAGAGAGGTCCTAGGGGGAGAAAGAGTATAAACACATTATCCCTAGACTTTTTAGTGTTCTAAATATTTCAAAAGAGGGGAGAGAGGGGTAGCCTCAGGGGGGAGGCAGATAGGAGTAGTCTAAGTTATCAAATAGGGGGATTTTCAATGCTAGATATTGAGTTAGCTCCAATAATGGGGAAGGAAGTTGAGAACCCAAAGAAAGAGAGGGAAGAGGAGGGGGTTAAAAGAGGAAAAGTGAGGAGGGGACACCTAAGCTGAAATTAAGGGGGTAAGAAGGGATCGGGTCAACTTTGGGAGGGGGTAAAGGGTGATAGGATAAGGGTGGGGTGGGGACCAATCAAATAGAGGGGGGAAGGCACACTTAGGAGGGGTGACTAGTGCTCAATGAGCAAATAAGGGGGATAGAGGATAAGGTGGGAGGGGAAGGGGGAGTGGGGATTGATGGCAAACTATGGGAAATGGAGGAAAATGGAGGGTAAGGGGTATAATGGGGGTGGAGGGGGATCCAAGGATAAGCACCCTAGGGGGTGACTCACATAAATAATTTGAGCCAATAAATAAACCAAGAGGAGTAAAAAGGTTAAAAAAAGGAATAACTTTTAAGATGATAGAAGGAAAATTTATTATAGGGGCTCAAGGGTAGCCTATTTTGAGTGGATGCTTAAACTATATGTCCTTCCTTACCACCTCTTTTTTAGTCCCTTTGTGTGTGGGAGTGTCAAAATCCTAGTCCTTCTTTGGATAGTCACAAGGTAAATGAATCAAAATGGTGCACCATAGGTATATGATTACATTATTCTCATAGATAATATTATATATTCATTTTCCATACTTTGACTTTATCTTCATCATGTTTAGCAGGGGCTTATTTATAAGCATGAAAACTTGAACATGAGTTGTAACCATTATTTGATGAGAAAAAGTAACCATATCTATTTTAATAGGTTGACCTAGGGCCATAACAATACCAATGATGACCTTTGGGTGACAATATTCCAAAGGAAGTTTACGGAGATAAACCCACATTAGAACATCATCCATGGTGGTATTGCTAAGATTTAACCTAACCTTCCATCTTTAGATAGTTATTTTCACCTTGCCCATGAGTCAAGGCCCTTTTGAGAGAACCTTGGTTAGGGGTTTTTTCTTGGTAAACTTTTCTCTATCAGGAGAAACCCATGAGTGGGTTCATGTGGTGTTGTATTGACTACAAAGAGAGAATTATCAAATCCTTCCTACATCTAGACCCTGCCAACATGACCATTCTGGTTTTCCCACCCAAATAGGAATTTGAATTATTGAAGGTCCTCTGTAACATCCACGAGCATTCTATCAAGAATTGGATCATAAAAAGTATCAATAAATTAATTAATTCACGACCTAAAATGTGAATGATGATTATTTTGCATTTTTTAATTTTTAGAAGAATATGGAAATATTACTTGAAATGGATATAATTGAACTCATTATTTTGCAAGGAAATAAAAATGATAATACATGTGAAGAATAATGTTTTGGTTATTTTCCCTAATTTTATAAAGTGTTTATAATTGGATTAAATCTTTGGATATGATTATATATTAGGTGAAAAGTTTGAATAATGATTATTGATGCATTTTTTCCTATTTTATATAATTAAGATAGTAAGTAGATCAAATATGGATATACACTTTAAGATTTTAAAACCTATTAAAAATAAGAATCAATTTTTTTTATAAGAATAAATATATAATTAATAGTAATAAATTATAAAAATTATCAAGGACCCTTTTTATTGTTGTCTCATAGTATTCTTAGATAAGGGATTCATACATTTAAAAAAATAATATTAGTCAATTGAAAGGGTACCAAGAGACTTAGATATATGAACACATACATTCAAATAATATTTTATAAATGTTAATGAACCAAGTTTTTTTCATACTTTTTTTGTTTTGTTAATAATTATATAGGGTTATAATATGAATTAATATAAAAATTAAATCACATTTAATCATGAAACTAAGTTATTTAATAAGAACTCACAAAATATTCCACTTATGAGTAAATCATAGAAAATAAACCTTGGGTATAATTGATTCATTAGGATTAAGATAATTTCATCTATAGAAATATGTATCATTAAGAGATGTTTATTTATGTGTTATACTAATATGTTTACATGGTCTAATTATGTCATGGATGCATGTTAGTGAAGTGAACTATGTTCTAATGGAAGTACAAAAAAAAATAAAGTTATATTTTATGGGTATGTTACAATCGGTATTATAAACAAATTTTCCCAAAGCTTTGGGAAATTTAGGTATTTTGTTTAATGTTTCACTATTCATTTATATATTCTTCCCACCATTCATGTATTAAAGATGATGATCAAATGATTGAGATGAGTTTGAGGAGGAGGAAGAGTTAATTTAAATATAAAATGCCATATAAGAAAATAAAAATAAAGGTATGAAAAATAAGGAAATGAGATTTCCAAGAATGGTTAGGAGGGTTATAATATCATAATGATCATACTATAATTATACTTAAGCATGTTGAAATAATACAAAGAATACTAATGACAATGAATAATATGCAATCATGATTTTTAGCAAGGTGTATAATATTTCCAACATAAGTGTAAATAATTAAAATGATCAAAATCATATAATAGATTATGTAAAATAAAATATAGATAATGAGGAAGATAAACAAAGTCATAGTAAAATAATGGATCCCATCCCCCATTATCCTAAAAATCAACCATCATCTTAGTTCTTGAGTAAGAAAGCTGGGGAAATAAGTCAAGAATATTTAGAAATCTTAGAAATTACTTTGGATTATAGGAAATGAGCATTAATGAGAATGCAAAATTGGAATATTTTAGTTATATATGGAATATTATCTCTATTGAGATAGCCTAAGCACCCCAAAAGGGTGCTAATTTATAGAATTAATTGGAGATTTTTTTTAATAAAATTTTCATGGAAAATATATCATATCCAATCATGAGGATAAAAATAAGGTTTATTTTAATATCTTAGAATATATAAACATCACTATAAAGGATTATGAAGAAAACATTATGGGTCTTCTTCTTTATTTTCATTATATTCATGATGGAGACATGAAGATCGCTAATTTTAAAATAGTAATTTTAAAACTCATTTTGTATGACATCAATGTAATTAAAGTATCTAATTTAGTTGGAACTATAAAATATGCCCATAATAAAGAACACAAATTAAAATCCATGCCTTAAGGCAAAACATGCTTTCCAAACTATATCTACAATCATTAAATAAACCATATCTATATATGGAAATTAGTTATATTTCCAATTTAATAAAATTATAAGAATATAAATATCCATATAGCCCACTCATGTCTTTCCCATGTATGTTCCAAAATTTCTCATTATCATGGTAATATCTTATTAGTTGTTTGCAAGTTTTTTTTGGTTAATTTTATAAAATAACAAAAGAATACTAGTGAAACTTCATATGTCCTTGAGATATTTAATTTTTAAAACTTTAATCATTAGGATAATTATAGTGGAATAATTGACTCCATGTGATTTTAAAAAAACATAATGCTTTTCCTAGGATCCTTTTAAAAAAGTTGAATTTTTTTTGGACTGAATGTAATATAAGGACAATATTAGATATAAACATCAACCTCACCCCAAGAATTATATCATTTTGGATGTGGATAATAGTCAATATTATATAATAAAAATAATTAACATTATTAAGGTGAGTTATATAAAATAATTAAGAGAAATGAAAAAGTTGAAATTAAATAAAAATCAAAATTCCTAAATGCTTTAAATCTCTAATAGGAAAAACAAACTCATAATTTCTATCTTTTTATAAGTTTTTAGTATGCCATTTATTTTCCATTTGATACAAAAATGTCTACACCTATTGTAACTACAATAATATTTCCCAATATTGTTAGTTTCCTCTTAAAAATGTGTTGAGCGAAATTATAGTATCAAAAGGTTTGCCTAAAGTACTAAGCTTTGTTTTGGATGATATTATTTCCTCTACATCATCTTATTTTTACCCTTATTAATTACAATCTAATTTTTACAACAAATACTTATTTTTGATTCAATTTATTTAATTTCATGTATTTCACCTTATTCGTTTGATACAAATCATTACATTATTCAAATATTTTATATCATATTCTAAGATTCAACACAATCATATATCATTTATATGGATGTGGTTTGAAGCTAAATTATTCTTCAAGTTGCTGTGGAAAGTTTCACCATACCTTATAACCAAGATTAGAAGTGGAATCAAGGAAATTTGAGAATTTAAATATGATTTTCACTAAAGAACCTAAAATGAAGCTCAAGCATGAAGATAAAAAGATAAAAGTAAATTAATTTAAGTATGAGGAAGAGAGGAGGAGAGAATATTGTGACTAATTAGACCTAGGTTTTTTCCAACTTAATCAAAACTAGGTAACCTTAAAATGATCATGTCATAATGGATCATATTACACTTGATAAAAAACATTTAAAACTTTGTTTATTTCATGATAAGTTTTTAGAACTTTGGAAATTTTTGAATGTTTTAAACTTATATTTTATTATTATATTAGTTGAAAATATATAAAAATTAAAGTAACACTAGCTTTTGTAAACTTGAGATTCTTATAAGGTTGTGAAATTTTGGTTTATTTTTTAAAAGAATGTTGAAGATTTTGAAATAGAAGGGCAATTCAAAGGAATCAATTTTAATCCTTCTTAAAGTATAATCTTGAACCATTGGCTTCTATCAAACATAAACTAATTAAAATTTATTAATATAAAGTAATGAATATTATTTTCTCTTATTTTTCTTAAAAAACTATGATTAGTGTAAAAAAATAGTGTTTTAAACTTTTATCAATTCTTGAAATTTTCTCTTATAGTGTCTTATTGACCTTCAATCTCCTTGAGTGCATGCCTTAAAGGGTGAACCAAAAAAGGTGTGGGTAGGCCTTTGCTTCTTTTTAAGAGGTGTTGTTATCCACATAATGATCACACCTTTACTGGTATCAATTTGGATTCTTTCAAGTGTTTATATGTTCAAATCCTATTACGTCTCCTTGAAATCCCAACCCCATAAATATAGCTATTGAAATCTAGTTGGACCCTTCAAAATGTAGATTTAAATTATAACACATAAAAGTCCAAAAATAATCTAAAAGTTCCTTGAATTACACACACACACACACACACACACACACACACACACACACACACACACACACACACACACACAATCATAAAACTCATATTAATCTCATCGTATCAACCAAATAAGATGCAATTTAGTTGAGTATCAGCTAAAATAGAACTACATCAACCTAGATGATGCAAATGGAAAGTCTCATATGCATTAAAATAATATATATATATATATATATATATATATATATATATATATATATCTTATTTTAATGCATATGAGACTTTCCAATTTCATCATCTAGGTTGATGTGTGTGTGTGTGTACATATATATATGAGACATTCCAATTGCATCATCTAGGTTGATGTGTGTGTGTGTGTGTGTGTGTGTGTGTATACATATATATATATATACATATATATATATATATGTATGTATACATATATATATATATATATGTATATATACATATATATACATATATATATATATATACATATATACATATATATACATATATATATACACACACACACACATAAAAATACACACACACACACGTGTGTGTGTGTGTGTGTGTATGTGTATACAAATATGTGTATATACACACACACACACATATGTATACATACATATATATATTTATATGTATACATACATACATACATACATATATACATACACACACACACACACACACACACACACACACACACACACACACACACACATATAGATATACATAGACATATACATATGTGTGTGTGTGTGTGTCTATATATATATATATATATACATACATACATACATACATACATCTTATTTTAATGCATATGAGACTTTCCAATTGCATCATCTAGGTTGATGTAGTTCTATTTTAGCTGACACCCAACTAAATTGCATTTTAGTTGGCTTATACCATCAGATTAATATGATTTTTATCATTTAAACATTATATTTACAATCCTATTTCATTCCATATCATTTAAACATATTATTTGTCACTTATATTCTCTTTGACACTCACATTTCTACCCTATTTCCATTTAGAAGAGTTATGTGTATAATCTTGTCTTGAAGGAAGCTTGTCTTTTGTAAGTCTTGGTGATTTTTATGAGGTCCTTATATGGATTAGATCATATTTTACATCCTTTGAGGTATTAAAAAGCATAATAAATACTTGTAAATCACCATTGGACAAGGGGGAGATTGAGGCTCGATGGGTTCCCATCAAGGTAAGTATTTTTGACCTTGTACTCTTTACTTTATTTCATTTAGCAGGTAGATTTTTTTTAGTAGATAAATGTAGGAGTGTATGTATGGGTGTGTAATTATCTAGACTTTGTATACACCATTAACTAATGTGGATACAAGGTATTTTTGAATGGCCATTTATCCAATTTAGGTATCCCAAGACGCCATATTCCTATCATGACTCCTAATCCATTTTGATTATTATAATTTTTTTTCATTTAGTTTACTTTAATTACACAAATACTTTAATTTACTTTAGGTAATTCATTTTATTTTATCATTAGATATCTAATTAGAGTTATTCCCTTGTGTCATATGCTTGAAGGCTTTAGAATCCTTAATTTTGATATTAGTGAGTTACACCCTACTCTTTAGGTTTATGGATCCACACTTGGTCATGACCTGAACATAATCTATCATTGGGATATTTGATTATAATAATCTAAGTTTAGATCTTTAGAGATATGATAGTTATAGTCTAGTCCTAACCAATTTCATATAATTAGTTGTAATTATTAGTAGTAATTTTATAAGCAAATGATACATATAATTACTAGCTTATAATTCATGTGTCTCTTTCAAGGCTAAGGTAACTTGTGCATTGGAATTTTATTATAGAGGGATTGAAATAAGAGGGTTTACTATAAATCCCCTTAATATCTTATGTTTGTTTTAGAACACTAAACAAAACCCATAATTGGGATGGCTATTATCTTATATTAATGATTCACTTGAATACACTTGTTATATATAGATAAAATTTGGTATGCATTAATTAGTCGATAATTATCTGACATGTCCTATAATATATTTAAGATTAATTTATGTGGACATATATTTCAGTTTCTTTCATCCACTTGAGTCTAATTACAATCTATTAAGTATAAAAATTAATACACCAATTCCCATTTATATAGGTATGACTCAAATAAATAAAATAATTGATATTATTTTTGAAAATACCATGAACTTGTTCTAGACATAATAACTCCTATATTGATATAAATGATAAAATTAATGTTATATATTGGATGCACACACACAAACACACATGAGATGTGTGTGTGTGTGTGTGTGTGTGTGTGTGTGTGTGTGTGTGTGTGTGTAATTAATAAGTAATGAACACAAATCAATGACACATTTTATAGGTGGGAAAACCTCTAATGGATGTAATGAGAAACCACACCCAAATAAAAAACATCTTCCTCTCACCTCTTCTCTATCAAGCCTTAAAAAAACACTATTTGAATAATATTTTCCACACACAAATATTAAGATAATATTGTTCACATTACAATTTTCCATGAGCAAAGATTTTAAGTATATTTTACCAAGGGTAAAATGTCTTTATATATTGGGGTGTGGAGGGGGACTATTGTAACCAATGGGTTTAACCTCTCCTTGAGGAACCCAAATGGAAAAAATTATTTAAATTATTTACATGATATTACCTCATGTTAATAAATTAAGAGTACTTATTTAATTTATTAACCATTTTAATAATATTAAAGATAAATAAAACCACTTAAGCATTATTTATTCCAACACTCTCCCTTAATGTTAAGTGGGGATACATGCTATTTTCACCTTAATAAATAAATTATACTCCATCAATTGGCTATAATTATTTTAGGAGGTATGTAAAAATTGAAGGATTTTAAAACTTTCATCATGCCAAAAAACACCTTTTCAAACAAAGAGAATTATAATCCATAATCTACTCAAAGTAAGTTTAGGCTAGCACATTTGTGAGACTATAGCTCAAAGTTTATCATTAATAAACAACCATGAATTATTGGAATCTTTCATAACATAAGGACCTCCATTAAAATATAGAATTTTAATTATTTGAGTATAATAATAAAACTTACACATGAAGTTTATAAAAAAAACATAACATGATATATTATAATGCTTTACAATGAGAAGTATAGAGAATAAAAAGGAAACACATGACCATTATAAAGTGATATTTTCATGCACACTCCCCCTGAATGAAGACTCTAAGAAGCTAAACATTTCAAAAAACTGATAAAACTTGGTAGTACCAAATAGTTTTAGAAAGTTATATTCCACATGTTTATCCATAGGATAAAACTATAGATCAGTATCATCATCAAGGACTCTCTCTTAGATCATCATCAAGGACTCTCTCTCAGATAAAATGTACATGAATTTTAATAGGAATAGTTGTAGGCTTAAAATCAAATACATTAAACATAACAATGATATTGTGTGCATATTAGGATTGTGATACAATAATTGAATTTTTATCTTGAAATATAGCCATTCCTAAAAAATGATATAGAATGCATAAATCAGTCATTTTAGACATTTGACTTAGTTTATCCTTATACTTATGATTTAAAATAATTATATTGATAATAATAATATTATCAATATTTAAAATAATTAAAATAATATGAGCATTTTCAACTTTTATAAATATATGATTATCATAATAACAATTAATAAAACCTAGTTCTTTAAAATAGCTAATAATTTTAGAATACCAAGATCAAGGAGCTTGTTTTTAACAATACAAATATTTCATTAAATTAAAAACATAATGCTCTTTGTTAGGGTAATTAAAACCTTTACGTTGAGTCATTTGTATTTTTTATTATCAATTACCATTCAAGAAGGCATTTTTGACATCCATTTGGTGTATAATCTAACTATTATGAACTACAAGAGTAATAAGTAATATAACAATACTCGTTTTCACAACTAGAGAAAATGTTTCAACATAGTCAATCCTGGGTTTTTGAGTAAAAACACAAGAGACTAATCTTTATTTGAATTTGTTAATTTTTCTAATTGAATTATATTTTATTTTATAAATATACCTACAAATAACAATATGCATATTAGGCAAAGGTGGGACAAGATCACAAGTCTAAATTTTTTATTAAGGTATTTTACTTAACTTTCATAACAAGATTGCATATTTCATAATAAATAGATTCCTCAAAATATTGAGGTTCACATTCATACATAGTCATTAAAGCATGATAGTAATGTTGAATTCTAGTTAATATATTAATATTATTAAGATTATAAGACTAGATTAGGGATTTTTTTGATTTAGGTATTTTAGATTGAACATGAAATTTAGAAGGTTTTTCAGAATCTAAGTTATCCAAAATTTGTTCAAATTCCCTAGGGAATTTATTTATTCATAAGGAGTAATAGGAGAGCCAAGTTCATTAAATGAATAACATGGAGGAAGTTCAACAAAGGGCTCATAAAAATATTTTTCAAAGATAAAAACATTCCTATTCTTAATGATTTATCTTTTAGATTAATCATACACTCTTAATCATTTAGTTTTACCTACATAACCTAAAAATATCACACATAGGAGGTAAGATCAATTTTATTTCATTTAGATTTAGGAACAAATATGGAATTAGGACTACTAAATATCCTAAGATGAGCCACACTACCTTTTTTTTATACCAAATTTCTATAGCGATAAAAAGATGCAAAACTTTAGTAGGGACTATATTTAGAACAAACACAATAGTATCCATGACTTTGGCCCATAATAATTAAGGAACATTTACATAATGTAACATTATTCTATCCATTTCAATATTGGTGTAGTTTTTTCTTCCAATAATATCATTTTATTCTGGTGAATAGAGAGTTAATAATTCCATTTAAATACAAAAAATAATTCAAAAAAAATCAAATTATTTAATAATATATTCACCACTATTATCAAGTCTTAATATCTTAATATAAAAATTAGAAACATTTTCAATAACAACTTTAAATTATTTGAATTTAGATAATACTTTAAAATATGACCAAATCATTATAGTATTATCATAAATAAAAGTAACAATATATTAATAAACATTAATATATGTAACTTCAATGGGTCCTATAACATCTATATGAAACAGATCTAATGAATTTGAGGAATGCAAATCATGATTATTGTTAAAGCATTAGTATGTTGCTTACCACATAACATATCTCACAAGTTTGATGATGAGAAGAGATATAAGGATGACCAAAAATAAGATTATGAGAATACATATAATTTAAACTTCTAAAATTAACATGTCCTAATGTTTCATTCCATAATTGAGATTCATTCCTACTATGCGATGAAAGACAACATGAAAAACAAGTAAAAATATGCGTAAACTATTTTTTTGAACACCTTCAACAACCAAAGAACTAAATTGATTTATAATACATGAATTATCCTTAAGAAAATTTCAAATGAAAATATCATTCAAACGTTATGAATAGGATAACAAAGTTTTAGTAAGTTTAGGTGCAAATAAAACATCTTTAATAACAACATTTACCAATTTTATTTTTCCTTGATTATTAGCTTCTACAAATGAATTATCAACTGAATAAATATTTTTAGATATATTTTTAGTGTCAAATAAAATATGATATAAAAAATTCATATGATACGATTCAACATTATCTAAAATCCATTCATTTTCATTAGAATACACAAGGAAACATATAAAACAATAACATTAGAGTTTTATTCCCAATTTTTGTTTTGATTATGGTTTTAATTCTTTTGATGGTTTTAATTATATGTATTTCATTTTTTGTTTTTATAATTTTTATGATTAGATCTATCTTTATTATTATAATAATTTTCTATTTTATAACCAAATTTGACACATAGATTGTAATTTACACTAAAATTAACTTTATGATTTTTATTACCAAATTTTTTGTTCCTATTTTTTCTATTTATCAAATTAGGATTAGATTTCATGTTTATATTATTTTTAAAAATAAGATTGAGATCCAAAATTACTAAATGGCATTATATTTAGAATCAAAATTTGGAATCATTTGATCTTATTGAATCAAGAGAGTAGACAGAGTAGTGAGGTTAGGTATACCTCGCTCTATTTGGTATTTTGAATTAAGAATGGAAATAAAATTGTGAAAATTTTCATGAATATTAGGATAAATAATGAAATACAATAAATGATCTTGAATTAAATTAAAATTACATACATCTAATTGAGATTTTAGTTTTTAATCTTAGTAAGAAAATTAATAACTTTCTCATTACCTTTCATAGGTGTAGTTAGCAATTCAAGAATCAACTTAATAATATTAAAGAGATGAGTTCCATCATGTATAGACTCAATAAGTTTCTAGGTTTCATTGGGAGACTCTTGATTTTTGATATGGAGTAGGAAATCATCCTTAAAACTCTACAAAATAATTAACATGGCTTCCTAAGACTTATGTTAAAATGCATTGGTAAGCTCAGGTGTGACATGTCATCCTGATAGAAGTTTTTACGTCTCAAAAAAAAATTCCATAGATTTTAGGCCATAAATTCAACTTTATTCAAATTTTACATATACTATAATTATACCCATTGAGCATTTTTATATTTATCGATTAAAAAATTAGGAGAAGCCATAACTTCTGTTTAATCTAGACACTACGACACTAAAAAAGCTTTAAAAATAAGGATATTTTAATGTGAATTCAAAATTTATTTTTCAATGCAAAAATATTATAGGATTTAAGCAATAATATCCAATTATTTTAATTCAAAACAATTCACAAACTATAAATATAATCAACACAAATGATACTCAAAAGTGTCACAAAAATTACAAGTGTCACAAGTGGTTCAAAACAACTTGAACATTAAAAAAGATATAAAAAATGAATAAGGAAGCTTTAAATAAATAAATGTACCATTCTAATGTGTCTAAAATTTCCGAAAATATATAAATCAACTGGTCACATGACCATGGTTAACAAGGAATAGTCTAGGTCAAGTGTCATAAATATCAACAATAACTAGGGTTTTGAACATGAAATACTTGACACGTAAACATCTTTTTTCTAATTAATAATTTTGAAAAATAAAACTTTAATAAATTAATTTGACCAAAATAAACTAGGTGCTAGTGTGTTTTTAACACTAGACCTTCCCTTTATAGTTTTGTAGCAAAAACCAACTACCAACTCTCTAGTAAACTGCTTAAGATTTTATATGCTCTAAGTTATTTTTCAACATTTTGTTAAAATCTCTCTCTCTCTCTCTCTCTCTCTCTCTCTCTCTCTCTCTCTCTCTCTCTCTCTCTCTCTCTCTCTCTCTCTCTCTCTCTCTCTCTCTCTCTCTCTCTCTCTCACACACACACACACACACACACACACACACACACACACACACACACACACACATAGTGCATGTAAAAATATAATAAATAACTTTTCCCAATGATTGCAAGAAAGGTAGGGCCACTTAGTTTCTTTAAAGGAATTTATTGATTTCAAAAATAAATTATTTTAAAAATATATTGGAAAGACCATATACTTACCTATTATCGATCATGCTTAGATATGGTGCCCATGGAGAGCTTGAGGTAGCACAATAATATCTACAGGCCTCTAAATAACTTGAAACATTGCCAACCTTCCTAAATTTATTTGTTGATGTTAAAAAAAATTCAAACTTGAATTGTTTTTACCAAGAACTACTCTTTGAACTCACTAGGGAGGATAATATGCCACATGAGGAGATAAAAATAATCTAGGAGCTTGTAATAGCCTTATTATGGTCTATAAATTTGTATGAAACCTTGAAACAACACTATAATGCAATCAAAACCTTGCAATCAATAGAGGTTTTATGCCCAATTTGTGCTTTACTAGACTCATAATAATAATGAAGCAATATGTATATATAAAAAAATAATTATCTTTCAATGTCATACTATGGCCATACCACTCCTCTATAGGTATGAGAAAATAAAATTTTTACTTGATTTTATTCTTTGGCTCCTCTTTCTACATCTCGCCAATCAATCAATCATCACCATGATCTGCTACCATGATATAATTCATGTAATATATGCAACACACACACACACACACACACACACACACACACACACACACACACACACACACACACACACACACACACACACACACACACACACACACACACACACACACAAACACACACACACACACACACACACACACACACACACACACACACACACACACACACACACACACACACACACACACAGATATTGTGTGTGTGTGTGTGTGTGTGTGTGTGTGTGTGTGTGTGTGTGTGTGTGTGTGTGTGTGTGTGTGTGTGTGTGTGTGTGTGTGTGTGTGTGTGTGTGTGTGTGTGTGTGTGTAATTAATAATCAAATAACATATATCAATGAAAATATACAAGAGGGAAAACATCCAATGGAGGCAAAACACACAATTAATATTTATTAATGATAAACCATATCCCAATACAAATACTCTTCCTCTCACTTCTTCTCTATAAAACCTTCAAAAAAACACTCTCAACATAATATTTACCATACTCAAATACTCATATAATATTGTACAATCAAATCATTATCTATGCTCAATTTTTTTAAGCATATTTTACCAAGGGTAAAATGCTTTTACATATTGGGGTGTGGAGGTGGACTGTTGTAACCAATAGGTCCATCCTCTTCCTGAGGAACCCCAATGGTAAAATATATTTAATCTATTTAGATAATATTACCTTGTGTTAGTAAATTAAATATGTCTATTTTATTTATTAACCATTTTAATAATGTTAAGGGTAAACATCACCACTTAAAAATTATTTTTTCCAATAATAGAACTCTAGTACATGCTAATTAAATGATAATTCTTGAATGTATATCATATATGCTAGACTAAATGGGGTGTATAATATCTTTTAGTCTCAATCCACCTAAGTAAAATTGTAAGTTATTTATCACATTTGATATGCATTATTCAATTATTAAATCTATGACTTCTCTTGTATAGATACAAAATGGGACATAAAATATATTTTAGTCTAAAGATTCACTTGAGTTCACTTGTAAATTATTAATTATAAGTAAACCACATCCCATATCTAGACATGTATTTAAATAGATAACATAATTAGTCTCTATGTAGGATTATTCAAAGCATTAGTAATACTTAAATATCTTGTCATAAAAAATGTTTTTTTTTAGTTTTTAGTCATATGTCCTTAAGTCATGGACCTAGGAGAATCATTATTTTTAGTAATTTTATTTAGAAAAAAATAATCATTTTAAATTTTATATGTACTAATATTAGTAATTAAAAATACTATTTTATTTCCTTCTATAATACTTATATGTATGTATTATTTGTATCTATTATATTATGTACGTATTATGCATTTTTCATCGATGAAACAATGAAATTGAAAGATAATTACGTATTTTTTTCAAAAAATTGGACATGGTCTCATATTTTTTCTAATCCTTAAAATATTTTCCCATACTATTGATTATTATATCACTCACCTTATTAATTTATGTAATATACTTACATGGTAATTAGGGTATTATAGAAAAAACACTCCCATTCAACAACTTGATAAGTGAACTAGAACCAAAAGTACAATATTTTCCATAGCTACGTTTGTAGAATATTTGATATTATTTTATCACATTCCTTTTTGAGAGGTCCATATTTTTTATTCTCTTAGTACTTCCATTATTGAATAATAAAATCAATCTTGATCTACTTAAGAACTAGTCTATTTGTAATGTACTATAATATTTTCCATGCATTTTTTTCTATCATAATTGATAAAATTATTATAGTAAAATTTATATCATACACATGAAAATAAAATGAAAGTGATTTTACCTTAAAATATAATTATTTTTCGGCCATAATGTAGATTATTTATGACACTCCTAATTGATATGACTAGTTATTTATGAATATTATGGATGCATTAATCTATAATTTTACACAAGAAAAATTGAATCACTTATGTTTATGAGGAAGAGGAGAAGAATGAATTTGAATTGAGAGTTGAACACAATGTTTCAACTAGTAGTATCTTATTCAATTATTTTAAAATTAACTACTTAATATACTATAAGTTATTTATTGTTTAACTTCCTTTGGTACTCAAAATGGATAGGTTAAAGTTTTGAATGGGGGGATTAATAATGTGCATCCACATTCAAAATTGGATCAAAGATCAAAATTTGATTATTACTAGATTGAATTATGCACAATATCTTAAGATGTTTTGGTATAGGTAAAAATATCTCACCAACCTTAACCTATTCTCACAAGGTTGATGTAATTTTGGTTGGTGAAAAATGTCTAAGAGATTTATATTATCTAGAAGAGGGTATTTTATTTGATCAAATTTAAAACACTTAATAAAACTTCTTGCCCCATATTCTACACTTGGTTGGAGATGATTATCACCCTTTGATGTCTAATTATGATTGTAACTCATCATACAACACAAGCTGCTCATATAGGCAAATAAAATTTAAAAATTTTTTAGCACTTTTTTTTATGAATATGAGATTTATTTTCAAAGTTTTCCACCTAGTTTTACAATTAAAGTTGTATTTGTTTTTTATGGTGATAGTTATTTTTGTTTATATATGTACATACATTTGATTTTGATGTTTTGAGGTATATTAGATATATATTCTAAATTTATATGTTTTAGTTTTCCATTATGAAGGAAAAATTTATAGGATATGATGATATTTATTCTAAATAAGGATAGTTTAAGAATAAATATGCCATTTAAATTCATAAATTATCTACATGTATACATTAATTCAATGTTAAGTGAAGTATCATGTTCTTGATCCTCTCAAATTTTAAATAATGCATAGTGGATAGGGGTTTAAAAGAGCTATAATGACATACAAATACCTTAAATAGTCTCTAAACTATGACATGTGACATTATATTTCCCATCTCATAGCCTACATGCTTGATAACGCGAAAGTAGATTAGAAGGTATCCATCTAGTTTGCATTAACAATAGCTTTACATTAAACATGCATTAAAATTGTAACCACTATTCTTAAAATATAAGAATTATACATATAATGTTTTGGTAATTTCCAATGTAGGAATAGAAATCCTCAACAATAAGTTCCCAAATTAATAGGCAATATCTTAATATCTCTCAATGACTATGTATTCATAACTTATATACAAAAACCATTAACTATATGTACATTTGTAGAATTCTTATATGTGGAAATACATGTGAGGGTGAAATCAAAACTAGATAATTAAATTCCTATCATAGGTACCCTCATGATCCATATTAATGGCACCAAATAAAAAAGAGGTTTTGTTCTAGTATTATGAGTTGATGGCACAAACAAAATTGAATAATTTTTGTTCTAAAAATTTCATTTAATAATAAGGACCTTAATTAATTTGACATTTTTTATAATCACCCACTACTCTAATTTGTGTGGTCAATTATGTTTTTCAGTTACATATAAGAAATACAAAATATATTCTAGCATATGTCAATGTTTCTTTTAATTGAAAGTACTTCACCCATAATTTAATTTTTTTTGTAGAAATATAAAATTGGCCATCATAGTTAAATCCTCTCCATTTTCATCATATTTTAGTCCTTTTATATACCATTTCCATGAGTGTGTGTTTGGAAAATAAATAGTGTTGACTAAAAATGTTTTTTGACATAAAATTTTAAATTCACTAAATGAAAATAAATGTTTCAAATCAAAATATTTTTTAAGTTTATTTCAATTAAATTAATTTTAATTGGTTAATATTATGGTTTATTTTATTTTGAAAATGTTAATATTAACATTTAAATAATTTAGATTTGAGGGTTTTCAAATTAGTATGCGTAAAATATTGGTTATATTATGTGGGGTATAAAAAAATGTATAATGAAATTAATGTACAATTAGATTTAAATTATTTGGACAAGGTGTGGTAATATGTATCTCTAAAGATGAATTGTTAATCCTCATAGTGAAAGGTACATTATGTTGAATGTATATAAAAAAGGGATGTTAAATTGGCATTGGATGATTTCCATGCTGGCTAGATTCCTAATTCCCATTTTTGGTTTTTTTAAGTGTTATAGTGGTTAACATTTTATATGGAAATTTTTAAATCACTAAAAAAATCATGTAATACCCCTCAGTTAACTCCATTAATAACTATAAATTTGAATATTAATAAATTTTTAATGAAAGAAATACATTTCATTTAAGAAACCAAAATGCAATAACTAACTTTTTTTTTTTTTTTTTGAGGTAAAGAAAAAATAAAATGGATCAAATATATAATTTTAAATTCTTTGCATTGATGTAACATGAACCACTTAATGAAAACCTTGATGTAGCATGCATCACTTCTCACAAAACTATTAAACTAGAGCATTTTTCCTTTTTGAATATAGTGCTAGTTATTTTATGATTTTTTTGGAAAACCTAATTAATTATTTACTTAATGTCATAAAATGATGTGGAAACTGAGACCACTATAAATATGCATTAAATGTCACAAAATTATTTGGGAAAATGCTAAAAGGGTAAAGATAAATAAATATAACCTAGATGGAAAATAATTGCACGTGATTGTAGATCCACTTGTAAAAATGATTGTGTCATGATGTTATGAATCAATAATAGGGATGTTTTTTGGTATATGGACACAACTCGTGGAATAAAAAAAGAGATAAATGCATTGTAATATAACAGGGTGGCCTTATCTAGTATATGGTAGAGACTATATATTTTTTAGTAAGCTTTGCCTTCAACTATTTACTTTGCAAACTAAATGAATTCTTTTGATATGATGCGGTGACCATTGTGTAACTATTTATTCACTCTAAACTCTATCTCATTAAATTAATAAGACAAAAATAATCATGGATTAAAAATTAGTTAATGGGTGAAGTTATGATAGACCTCAACATCCCCTATGTTAAGCATTGCCTATATAATAAAAACTATGAATATGGATCAAACTCCATGTATTTCATCCATGCTATGGTGGTGTTTGTGAAATAATAGATCAAAATCCATAATGTGGGTGTAATCCTAGTGTTATTAAATGAATCAATCATGAATTATTATCTTCAAAGTATATTAAAATTTTAGCTCATGATTGTTAGGGTTGTGTGTTCTCAGAATTGGGAGGAATTGAGTTTTTTCATTCAATGTGAAATTAAAATTATGGTTATTTTTAGTGTGGAAGCCTCTTATTTGAAAAATAGTTTCAAATGTGGATTTATAGTGGTATTTTTAAAATTCATTTAGATGGGGTTTTCTAAAATTATAGTTCAACACTTACATAAATTTAAGTTTTGGAAATTATCTATTATTTGTTGGGAAGAAAACAACAATAGATACAGACGAAAGAGCAGTGTAGTGTTTTCCAATTAGAGTGTTATTGTATGATAAACACAAATAATTACTCTGGGTACAAGGGATAATTTGTGTACAATCCTCAAATAGTTTTAATGAAATATAGGGTCATTTTGGTGCCATTTGGGTTTATTATAAGGGAATATCATCACATAGAAAGTGAAGGAAAATGGTTAAAAATCCCTAGCATAAGGCATAATTTAAGTGTGTGAAAAGGGTGGTCACAAGTGCAATATTTTAACTTACATGTTAATTTATGTGTCTATATGTTCCCAAAAAATTTTATATTAGTTAAACAAATAAAAATAAATAGATTAAAAGGAAGAGGGCATACTTAAACTTATGTATGAAGTGTAGTTTTGAATCAAGGCCACACTATTGAATTATGTTTCACATGAACCTAAAATGAAACATGTATAAATTCAATTATTAATTAATAGAAATATGAAGAAGTAAAAAAAAGAAAATTATAAGTCTAATAACAAGAAATGAATACAATTTAATGGGTATGTAAACTATTTTGTTTTCCTAGTGTCAAAAATGGTGTAAAATAGGTGAATGTAGACGATTTGACCCTTGGATATTTCATTTGTGTTAAAAATATTGGATTGGAATGTGCCAACCCTAATCCTCATTGATATAAGAGTGTTATTAAGAGCTCAACATGTGCTTGAATCCATCATTACATACCAAGAGTAGCGAAGTATTTTTGAATACTTGTATGAATTCTAATATATTTTTATGATGCAAAAACTACTTATGTTAATTTATGTGTCTATATTTTCCCAAATTTTTTTATATTAATAAATAAATAAAAAGTTATAGATTAAAAATAAAAGGGCATTCCTAAACTTATGTATTAAGTGTAGTCTTGAATCGAGGCCACACCATTGAATTATGTTTCACATGAACCAAAAATGAAACATGTATAAAGTTAATTATTAATTAATAGAAATATGAGGAAGCAAAGACAATAAAATTATAAGTCTAATAACATTAAATCAATATAATTGAATGGGTATGCGAACTATTATGTTTTCCTAGTGTCAAAAATGGTGTAAAATAGGTGAATGTAGATGGTTTGACCCTTGGATATTTCATTTGTGTTAAAAATATTGGATTGGAATGTGCAAACCCTAAACCTCATTGATAGAAGAGTGTTTTTAAGGGCCCAAGATGTGCTTGAATCCATCATTGCATACCAAGAGTAGTGAAGTATTTTTTAATACCTATATGAACTCTAATATATTTTTATATGCATAAATTAGTGAAAAAGAGGGAACCAACCATCACAAAAGGAATAAGGTGCATTTCTAGTTCAAAAATAGTGCAAAAAGTAAGTATAATTTGGTTTGGTGTATATAAAATAGATATTGACACACATTATCATTCCATTTATGAAATTGGTGTAAATAAAAGAAAGAGGTAAATCATATGATGTGCACATGCCCCCAATCTCATATATTATGTATATGGATTTTGAGAATAAGTAATAAAAATTAGGTTTAAGATTATATGTAAAATTATTATTACTATCTTGGAATACATGCCACACATGATGCCTCGAAACTAATAAAATATAAAACAAAAATGAGTGATTTATAAAGAATAAGACTAGAAAACATGTTGTAAACTATTATTTACTACCCAAGAATCTAAGGAATTCTAAATGTGACTATTTTTTGGGTATTAGGAAAATAATGCCATGCTTGGACAAAGAAAAGGTATGATTATATCTAAATATAGTTATCCTATCCAAACTCTCTCTAATTAATAATTGGATGCGATATTTAATCCAATTTGTGAGGTCTAAAAAAATATTCCCATGCATTCTACTATACAAGATTAGTCTCTACGACAAGCCATCATTTATACCCCTATTTTGAGGTGAGTTATTAAAATTATGTAATAACTTAACTCAAAATTTAAAAATTACAAAAAAAAAAAAATGTAAAAGATGTAAATTTGAGTACTAGTGATAACATGGAGGAGCATGGAATCACCATATTTATATATTGAGAAAATTGGTAATGTGAGATGTATGTAAGAACAATAATACATTGTGAGAATGTCAAGATAGATGTTAGAAATTAGGCACGTAGATAAGTGATAAACTCTTAGTACTGAAATATGAGTAAAACTATTTAGGGAGAGATGCATGGTATTCATTATGGAATTAAAAATTGGGAGGATGCATGATATCCATCATGGCATCAAATATTGAGAAAATAATTAAATAAGTGTCATGGCTATGATACACACAAAAAAATAAATAGAAGACCAAGGGACCACATACAAGGGACATGATTAACTATCACTCACATGTATAAAAAATACAATGAAATCTTATACCCACACACAAGGACATGTTAAAATGTACACAAACCAAAAAAATAATACACACAAGACATGAAGTGGGAATAAAACGTGAAAAACATGTATGAATACATTTTGTTGATCAATGTGAGTAATTTATAAAACTTTTAGATTCAATAACTTAGATAACCAATAAGATATCAATGTATTACTAAATGAGAAATATAAATAGATGTTATTATATGCAAAGAAATGAGGCATTAACAACATGATCTATAAAAATAACGATAAAACTTGTAAATAATATTTACCTTGTGAGATTTTACACACACACACACACACACACACACACAAGTTGTAAGAGGCATGTGTCTAGTTTAGATTTGAGAAATAATAACATGTGCTCACTAGGACAAGAGCAAGGGAATTAAACAAAAATGTAGTACAATAATATATGAATAGGGTTCTTCTATTTGAATACATTTTATGAGTCTAAAACAAAGAAATAACCTTCAACTAGGTTTGTGCATTGCCACATGTATGCTATGCTTTGATTCATAAATACATGTGAAGCGTATATGACATGAAAACTTGATATAAATAATTCTTGAATATGATGCAAAAATTATTTGATATAAATGAACTAAATATATCCATGCATAGGTAATAATTGAATTTTTAAAATAAATTTATGGAGTTTAAACCAGCTTTTCTTTACTCTAAAATTGAAACTATGTATTAATAAAATTGTCCATATATTGCTAGTTGTCAAACTAGTTGTGTTGTGAGTGAATTTTTTAACTAGAACTTGTATTCAATATTCAAATTTGAAAAGATATGATTAATGGTCCAAATTAATATATTAACGAAATAATATTAGAGATAAAACATAAAAAAATATTCTCAATTATAATTAATGCAACACACTTTTATTATTTGCAACTTTACTAAATAAATAAAGTTATCTTGAGGTAGTTACAAGGAAACTTACAATGCAAGTAAAGTCTAAAAGTATATTAAAAAAAGAAAAATCTTAAACCAATAAGTGAACTTAAAATATTATAACTCAAATTAAAATATAATAAATAAACTAATTTTAACTTACTATAAATATTTGGGCATCATGCAAGAAGCCACTTGAATAGTAAAGTCAAACATGTAACTAAAAATAATCCTAGTCAACCTAGGAACCCAACTAAGATAATTATAATAAATAAATATAAATTTAATTTAATTTAATTTCTATAATCAAAAAATTATTCCCACCTCTTTTAGAATGAGTGGATAATGTTTTATACTTGACTAAGTACTCAAACAATGAAGTAGAATGAACTGACATTCCAACTATTCTATAGAAAATCATTGGAAAGTGTCCAAAAGTGATAAATTTCATAAATAAATTAAATAAAATTATAAAACACATAAAAACAAAAAATATAATATGTCTAAAAATATAACTCAAGTTCCCATATTGACATCATACTCAACATTCCCCCATTTGATGCAACGAGGTGAGATTCTTATCATCTTCTTGTGTTTTTCATGAAAATTATTTATAAATATAAACCATATTGATTATGTGAAATATTATGTAAGGTATTTACATTTATTTTTATTATAGGATAATGAAACTATTGCTTATTCCTTCGAATATCAAGAAACTAACACACTTCCCAATGTGAAGTAATAACTTCGAGTTGAATTCTTATTATTAAGAGATCCTTTCCAATATGAATTTGTGTATGCAATGATAAATATGTATATTTATGGTATTAAATTGATACCATCATTATAATTACCTCTTTTATATCTAAAAAGTCTCTTTACTACTTGAAAGTGCTTGAGGGATGGTTTTCCCATAAATCTAAAAAGTTGTAAAACCCCATAATTGATATTAGGTCTTTTCATAGTGAGATACATAAAACATCCAACCATAATTATTAAATTATTTTCATTAAATAAATTAATTCCATCATCCCTCATAATATTTTCTTAACTTTCAATTTGAGTGTTGATAGGCTTCGAATCCTGAAGATTGTACTTCTTTAACATGTCATGGGCATACTTGGCTTGATAAATGAATACTTCCTCTTTATTTTGATAGAATTACATGAAAATTAAGTAATTAATATCTAAAATATCAATCATATCAAACTATAATTTCATATATTCATTTAATTTAATCAACATATCCATAGAACTACCTATAAATATTAAGTCATTTACATAGAGACAAATGTATAAAACATTAGAATTCAATCTTTGTATGTAATTAATTGGTTCATTTTGACTTATTTCAAAGACTTGATCCAATAAATATATATAAATTATTGATTACCAATAATTTTAAGCTTTATTAAGCCAATAAATATCCTTCTTCAACTTATATACCTAAAAATATTTCCCCTTTACCTCAAAACCTTATCACTACCCCACACATATTTATTCTTTAATCACTCCATTAAGGAATACACTTTTGACATCCATTTTATATAGTTTCCATCCTTTATGAGTATATAAAATAATAATTAGTCTCATATTATCTTTACATGCCACAATATCATAATTTTCCTCGTACTGAATCCCATATGTTTGTGTAAAACCTTTTGAGACTACTCTAGCTTTTAACTTATCAACTGTCCCATAAATTTTCAGCTTGATCTTGTAGACCCAATTTATAAAATATTACATACATAACATTAATATTTATGTGATCCCATAAGATTGTAATATAGGATCCAAATGTCTATCATGCCATCCAAATGCATTTGGATACATTTTATCCAAGATCTTCTCCATCAGGTCATTATTAGGGTTTTAAGGAGGTTTAAGGGGGTTTGGACTCTTAATAATGGTTCATAAAGGTTAAGAACTTAAAATCTAAATCAATTACAATATTTTATTATATACTTGGTCCTTTAAATTTACCAAATTAATAATATCCCCATGAAATTGTTTCATACAGTTGTGAGCTCCTCAAGTTGCTCCTCAGGTGAAGAATGTACATTCTGAGCAATTTCAAGGAATTTTTAGCCAAAGTGACCAACTATGACCTCTCATCTACAAACCAAATAAAACAAAAAACCTAAAACTCCTTGATAACCATATCCATGATGGTTTTAGGTGTAATTTGTCTCTCTTTAGTCATGTATTCTAGACTTCAAGTAACATGGCTTTGAGAAGGTCTTAGATCAAGAGACTTGAATGTAGGGTTTATAAGAGTTGACCCCAAAATAGAGATGTGAATTACTTATACACATTTTTAGATATGGAATCTACCTATTAGGGTTCCTATGTCACTTGTGTTGTTTTAATTAAGCTAATTAACTCTCCTTGATGTGCATATAGTCTTCCACCTAGGCATCTAAGTAGGTCTATAAGTGGTTATCATGTATGGAGGCCCATGTAAGTGGCCATTATGTAGTTATTTGAGACCTATAGGTCCCTCTCCTTTATTAAAAACATATGGGAGGTGTAGGTCCTAATAAAATTATTACATATAGGTTTAGAGTAGCTATTTTAGACATGATCTGTATAACACATACCCTACACATGCCAACTAGTACACCATTTGGGTGCTTAGGTGACATAGGGAGACCACTAAGACTATTTCATATCCCAAATTCTTCATTTTTAGGTGTTTGAAGGTGTAACTCACTCATTATGTCATGATCAAGGTTTAAAGAGGGTTTTGGAGGTCCACCATCTTAATGATGGTTCATAGAGTAAGAACCTCTAAACTAAAACTTATTTCCATTAACATATAGCCCATAGACCCCTTAAAATATTTTGAATAACATTGGGTCCCATGTAGATTATACAGTGAGATATGAATGAAATATGGTGTGTTTCAATTTCCTTACTAGTTCATTTATGAAGGTTATAGTGTTAAAGTCTGTTCATAGAGTTGGGCCCTGAAATCACATTCTCTCTTTCATGGATCTTGAGTGCATAGGTCTGTCCAACTTACCCTAAGAAAACTGGGTATAAGTTCCCATGTGATGTGAGATATGAGTGTTGAAAATGGTAAATCGACATGGCTACATAAGGAAATAGAGCTTGAGAAGTTGTTGATAGCAAATTTAACTATTTACCTATATTATTTTTCTTGAAAAACTTCCTTCAAGACACATAGAAACATCACATGCCCTCTCATGGCTTTGAGTATATTTTTGGGGTTTTGGATCTAGTACTAAGGTGGAGATGGGGTCTTGAGACCTAAGGGAGGCTTTAGTACTTGTGGTTTAGACAAGGCTTCAGAACCTCAACTCACTTATAGGTGTATTTGTAGTGTCAATTTCATCATAACATCCTCCTTGGTCTAGTTTCCACCTTATGCACTTGTCCTTATCTTTCTATACAACCATCTCAACCTCTCCCTCTCTTAAGTATACATTAACCATCAATGTCCAATGTAGGTGCTTGAAATAGTTGGTTTTGGTGACCCGATCCATCTATTTTAGCTCCTTATATTGGTGGAGTTAGGGCCCAAACAACATATTTTCAATTTTTTATTACAACCTTTAAGACTTGTCTCCCCTAACTTTTTTATTAGGACTTACATAATTAGGATAGGCTTTTGTGTTTTGGATATCCAACTCAGACCAAAAAATTGCCTTAACCTAATATCAAAATTCTATGAGAATATAAGGGATATATATATCATCATCACTTAGGGGTTCCTTTTCACATGCTCTTGGCATTACCATTTACTCCAGTCATATAATATAGACTAACTAAGTAAGCCTAACTCATTGTATATATTTGAGCCATTCTTCTTAATCATTTGTTAATTTTTTTTCCTTAGAAACATTATCTCCATGCTCTAACTAGAATCTTCATCTGAGTTATCTCCTCTATGGCATAATAAGTCTCATATTAAAGGTTGGGGATGGACTGCGTACAAATTTGATCAGTGATTTAGATATGTTGACTATCAAGGGTCTATTGAGCAAGTTCATGAGTTAGAATAGTAATTTCATTATTATACTTGAGACCCTAATGGCCTTCCTTATGTTTAAACACATAAATTTAAGATAAATATCTCTACAATATATGTCCCTTTTTATGCATGTTGAGGCTTAACTACATATGATAACTTTGAGCCCTTTGAAGGCTACGTTGAGTTGGGTTACTATAGGTGGCCATCACGCTTGTCAATAGTACTTACATTTGGATATCCCATTTTCATATAGTCTTAATCTATTTTCATGGTCTTATACAATATTTGTCCTTGTTATCAACCCTTAAGCATGGGTATAATGGTTCATACCTTTTAGCAGCAATTAAAAGGCCTTATGGAGTTTTAACTTGGGATTCAAAGATCATTCTAAGGTGAATGATAGTCATGAGATAATTAGATTATAGGGGTTACTTGAGAGCTTAAAATAGACTATTGAATCATAATCAAGATGGCACATAAAGACCCTAGGAATCCCTACTTATATAATCAATAGATAAAAACTTTTGGAGTTCATCAATTAGGCATATGGAATGGGAAATTGAAACCTAATACTCTCTGAATACCTTAAATTTCACTAATGAACTTTAACTTCTTCTAAAAATGATTATGAAGGAATTGGAGGGATATATTACCATTATTTGGAATGTGAGGGTTATAATTAGGTATAATCATCTTAAAGTAAGGAATTTTCAACATGAATACAACACCCTTTTCATTCCATTGTGTTATAATGACCTCTACGCCATTACCATGTGGAACTCAGTCCATATCCATATTGGAGATCAAATATTAGTCATACTCATTTGAAGTTATAATTTTAAGAGAGTTGGAGGTCCCTCTAAACACTCAAATCAAAATAAGGAGGTATTATGATCAAATAAATATAGTAAACTATCATTAAACCTCAAACTAGTGTCATTTTCTAGATATGTGCATTGAAGATCCTCCTTCAACATTGGAACCTTGCCTAAAGTATGAAGTTAGTGATAAATTATATGGTTTTTTCTTCCATAGGCTCACACTTATGAAATAGGGGTGGAGGATTACATGGTAGGACCTTGAAAGACTAGGGAAGACATGGAAAACCATTAGTTTCATTAAACAAGCTAACATTACATTTAAACCATTCCATATTTTGGCCCTATATGGATATAGGAGGATAACTAATTACGTTAAGTTCTTAACATTTGTTATTAAATCACAAGGGATTAATCTAGAAACTAGTTCCCAAGATTAGAGAGCCATTAGACCCCCTTCCTCTATCCAAGAGCTTAATCCAACATATTCTCTCTCTTATAAAAGTTGTGTATAAATCTAAAGTGTTATCCATGGATGCCAAAGATCTTGCTGGAGGAAATAGAATAATTTTTAGCTCTTTTGGTTATAAAAATTTAATATTTTCTCACCTAATGCCTATGTTGAACTCCCCTTGCAAATCCCTGACTCTATATGACCATATCTTTATTGTATGGATTTGTACTTGTCTAAAAACACCTACAACCTATAACTTTCTTGCATTTTTATCAAGATATAGACCTTAAAATTCCATTCATGGGTAGGAGGGAAAATATGGGTCAAAAAACATTTCAAAATGTATGGCATGGTTGGGGAAGTTTAAAGGACCTATTTTCACACATGTGAGGCCCATTTAGTGGCAAATAAAAGTCTTTGACTTATGAGAAGAAACCTTTAACATATGAAATAATTTGATCATGGAATTACGATACTCATTTAGGCCTTTGAGGATGTCATTAATGGTTTTATTTTCATTTTAATTTTAAACTAGCATCATCTTAAGGTCAACCACTCCCTTTTAAGATAATAGACAAATCTCAAGTGAAGGTGAAAATGGAGGTTACTTCAATACTTACTAACAGATATTAAAAAATTATAAAGGTATATATTAGGTAAAAATATATTCCTTATAACACTTTTAAACCTTATAATCAAACCATACCTTACATATCTTCAACATATTGGAAGGATTCATCATGAGTCATAAGTTGTAGCATTGGGTCATCTTCATTATGAGACAAATTAGACCATTAAGATCATCATAAGGCTTACTGTAGATGATTATACATGACTAAACATAAGGTAATAAATTGAAATAATATAAATAGGGTGAGTAGATGAATACCATATTGTTCTTTGACATGACAAAATAGTTTGAAACTACTACCTAGACAAGATAACCAGTTATCTCTTTTTGGACTATCTTAACACTTTAAGATGGTATACAAAGGGTGACCATAAAGGTGAGTTAAGGTTATCATTAATATTTTGACTCATTTTAATTCCTAAGCATATAAATTATTCAACATTATTGGTGACTCTAAAGGCTTGACTACTTGTTGGTCAAGAAGACCTAGGATCTCTTGCATACCACTCATGTTCTAGATGAAAGACTCTTGGACTAACTATCAACTCATGAATATTACCTTACATAACTAAAATAATAAAAAAAATATAAAATACACATAAAAAGACACAAGGAAATAATAAATACATAATAGAAAACAATAATAACAATCAATGTGAAATCATGTGTTGCAACACTTAGAGGAAGGAAACTAACTACTATGTATGAGATGGTTTTGTGATTCTAATAATAATAATAATTTAGGAACACCCCATTAATATTTATAGGGAGTTTCACACAACTCAATTTGGAAAATTACAAGGAATTATTATTTTTATATCTTGTAATGACATATGGCCCACTCTAAAGACTATCAAACTTTGAATGCTTACCTGGCTTGACACGGTCTTCATCCCACTTAAGTACAATGTCACCTTGTTGGAAGTTATTTGAAGAGGATCTATTTTAAAATTATAAATTTACCTAATATTATTGGAACACATGGCATGCATATCATCATCCCTTGTCTCTTTCATCTCCCTCAATTCTTTCATCCTCACCTCCATTGCATTACTTTCCATGAGTTCAAGTTGGTGTGAAAGTTCCAAGGTTAGGAGCTCAAGTGATATGGGCAGCCTTGAATATTTTAAATATACAATAAGATATGCTGAGTGTCAAATATACCTATTTTTATTAATATTTTCTACCCATAAGGAAATCCTTATCTTAGTATGCCATTACCTTTGGTTTTCCTCCATTGTTCTTCTTATGATCTTAACGAAATTCTTGTTGGTGGACTCTGTTAGTCCATTTCCTTATGGATAGTAGGTAAAGAACTAGGGTAGACAAAATTATTAATATAAAACTCACTCTCACTTGCAATATTTAAGGCTAATGCATTATTTGGTATGGTGGTGGGGTGGGGGGACCCCAAATTTGGTCACTAGGTTGTCATATAACTCCAAGACTGAGTTCTCATTTTCCTTTTTAAGTGCAACTACCTCCACCCAGATAATAATATAATAAATAGAAATCAAAACCCACTTATTTCCAAAAATATATTGGGGATGAATTATACCTAAAAATTCTAGGCCCCTCTACATGAAGGGCTACTCCACTTGAATAGGCTTGAGAGGCAAGTTAGCTAGTATTTACTTGCTTGTGAACGTAGCACATTTTTGGCACCTCCTAAACCGAGAATGAAACTACTTGAATAAAATTGGCCAAAAATATATTTATCTTATTATCTTTACTACTATGGTCTTGGTTTCAAAGTGTCCTCCTATAGGCCCATTAATTTGAATAGTTTCTGCACACCTCAAAAGCATGCCATCAAGGTCCTTCTTTAAGATTAATCAACCAATAAATAAATATTTAATGGATTATATTATGAAGTAAATTATCCTTTTCTTATTTATCCCTATAGTAAATTCTCCCATTTGGAATAAATAAATAGTGAAATTGGTTTAGGAGCTTATTAATTTGAATAGTTTCTGCACACCTCAAAATCATGCCATTAGGGTCCTTCTTTAAGATCAATCAATCAATAAATAAATAGTTAATGGATTATATTATGAAGTAAATTATCCTTTTATAATTTATCCCTATAGTAAATTCTCCAATTTGGAATAAACAACCATGTCTTGGGTCTAGTTAGAAGGAGATAGAGGTGGAACTACTTGTTGATCATCTTCAACTAACAAAACCATTTCGTTGTCACTTTTCACATCTATTAGAAGGTGTTAACATAGTCCCATAACCCTAACCAACTTGGTTACCTTGAATTATATGTCATATTCCATGTATTTGGTCACCTAACTAACCCTCTTTTCACTCAAGTCTCTATTAAGGATGAAATATTTGGTACTAGGATGAACCACCATGATAAATATTTTATTGTTAGACACCATGTGTTTGAACATATTGATACCTATCATGAATACAAGTACATGTTTTTACACACATTTTTACCTCTCTTCATACCCTTCTATCACTTAACTAAAAAAGGATATGGGTTGCTCAAGGCCTTCACTATTTCACTATATAAGCTTGGTAGAAATAGTGTCATTTTTAGAGAAGGCATACATGAAGAAGTCCCTTGAAAAATTAGTGTTGATGAGGGTGGGATTTTGAACAATGGTTTGATTTATGTATTCAAAGCTTCTTTTACCTTTATTAGTATATAAAAACTCTTTATGTTTCTTGAACATGTGAGTTAGAGGCCTTATCAATTCTACAAATCTAGGTATGAACCTTCTGATGAAGTTGATTTTGACCAAGAAAATCTACAATCCATTCTTTTGTTTCGGTAGTGATAATTCAAGGATCACATCTATCCTTATAGGGTAAATAGAGAAACTTTATTTTAACACCACATGTCCTAAATGTCTACCCTCATGGACCACAAAGATTATTTTTTGGGGTTTAAAGAGACCCCAAACTACCTGCACCTATCAAACACTAGCCTTAAATGTGTTAAGTGATATTTGGGTTCCTTAGATAATACTATGATGTCATCAAGGTATATGATAAATATATCATTTATAATCCCTTGAAAGGACACTTCCATTTGCCTTTGGAAGGTAACCCTTGCATTGGACATCCAATGGGCATCTTCTTGTAAGCATAAATGCCCCAATTAGTTATCAAGGTAGTCTTGTGTTGATCTTCATCCTACAATAACACTAGATTGTACCATGGGTATCCATCAATGAGAAATTTGTGAGCCTAAAATACTTTGAAGTATCTAATCCATAGATGGTAGAGGTTATTGATCTCTTAGGGACACCTTATTGAGATCTATAAAGTCTACACATAACCTTATCTCTCTTTTCTTTTTTCCTTATAATCAAAATAATTACCACCCATGAAGAGTATTTGATGGGGAATATGATGTTAGATTCAATGAGATTTGTTAACTCCTTCATAATTATATCAATCTTAGGGTTGATTGGTCTTTGTTTTTGTCTCACTGACTTAGCAGTTGCCTCCAACTCTATGGTATGCAAGGCCAAACTAGGGTCAAAACCCTTCAAATAATGGTACTCCCAAGAAAATATGTCTATAAACTATTGACATAGTTCTATGAATTATTCCTTCTCCTCTTTGGTGTTTGCTTTTCCTAGTTTGAGTAGTCTATCTTTAAAGATGATGAATTTATCATAGGACTCTTATTTTGTGGATATGAGAACCTCATCTTTTCTTAGCTGATCATATTCATTAAATATGCTTTATAATGTCACAAAACCCTTAGGCAACTTATTTTTACTCAATTAGATAATATGGTCCCCATATTTCTATTACAATCTACATTAGTTCCTTGAGCAAAATTCTACCTCTTGCTGCAAGAAACATACAATTTGCTTATCATTATTAAACACCTACCATCTCATTTCATTATTAGGGGTTGAAGCTTTGCATACCACTTTAATTTTATACTTATCTTTGATGTATTTGATATTCTAAGTATAATCATTGGGGGGGTGAATCACTGTACAAAAAACTTTCTTTCAATTATATCCAATCATTAATGAACTATGAAAGAAACATTGAGATCTAGAAATGCATAAAGACCATTTGCAATAGCATACCACAATAAAACACAAATATGAGTGGGAAACGCTGAAGGAGAATAAAAACCATTTTTATCCTTAAAAATGGACTATAGTCCTGTAAAACAAAAGATAAAATTCTATTGAGCACCAACTCAACTTGGAGCACCAACCCCAATGAAGTCAAGCACCCACTTGACTAGGCTTTAGCAAGCACCAACTCCTTAAGTGACTCAACACCAACTCAACCAAATCATTAATATTGATCACCAAATCTATGATTTAATATTATTGTATCATTTCAAGACCTTATTTTTCTCTACTAAGAAGTATTTTATTCACTTATGTTACTTTCAAATATGCCTAAACTACCTTATATATATATATATATATACAAGTCTCATGGTCATGCACCACTTGGTTGGACATGTTAGTTCCTCTTTCACTTAGCCTTGCATACTTTGAAATAAATGGCAAAAAAAGATGGAAAACCTACTAGAATTTCATTGTATCTGGGGAGGGGTCAAACATCTAGAAAAGATTGAATGAAGAAAATAACTGGGAGGTACCTATAAAGGGTATGGTTAACTCCCTACTACTTTTGGATCTGCTTGAACTAAGATGAGAGGACCTATGGAGTATCCCACTCACATGGATAGTTTATGAAATTCAATCTCCATGGGGATTATTAGCTCAAGACAATACTAATTTGGTTAGAACATAACCAAACCTACTCACTCCACCCAAAAAGGGTTGTCACACAAAATGAGAAAATGTTCTAAGTCAGCCACAAGATACTAAAGATAGATATGAACATGATTTCAACCTTAATTCTAAAGAATGTTCAATATAAGAAGGGTTGAATAAGAGATTGAAATATTGGGATTTAAATCACAAAACATAGACACATGTTAATTACACAATGTTTATGCATATATATGGAAATAACACTTCAAGTATGCAAAGGGTGTGTTATATGTATGCTAAGATAGGGTAAGACAAGTTTTATCAATTAATAGAAAAGAAAGTGGAGGGTTAATGAGTGAAAACTAATAAATTAAATAAATTGCTATATCATCTTTACTAATAAATGTAGTACAAATCTATAAAAAAATGAAATCAAAATCATGAATAAATGATATCCTTAAAGAACTCCTTCCAACTGAATCCATGAGCCTAGGACTACCCTTAAAAATCCTATCAATACCCTATTCCCAAATCTTAGATTAGAAATTATTTTATAACCTAGATATAATCTGTAAATGACTACCATAAAGATGAATACACCATATAACCAATCTACTAAGCATGTAAAATAAAGCACTATACTTCAACAACAAGAAGAAAATGGAAATCATGAATAGATTTCGTTTATCAATTGAATATAAATTGAATACAATGTGTTTTGAATAGCATAATGGTTTAACACTATGCAAGACAATTCTGTGACATGGGAGACATATCAAATACTCTCAAAGCTTGCCAATTATTTTATAGTAGAAATCAATTTAGCAGTAGAAAGATCACATAAAGAGAACTCTGCGAGGCTATAGCTCTTGACTAAAAAATTTAACCAACCATTATAAAGGGACAAACCCCCTTTACTTATACAATAGAATTAAGCCTGGAATATTCGTAAAGATGCTTGGGCTAGAAGATTCTTTCATGGGCCTAGAGTCTATTAAACATTGTAACAAACATGATTCCTCAGATATGCTTTTGATCCTATGATGATGGAAATATTGATCCTCCACCTTGGTGGAATATTTTCTATTTATCTACATAGAGGAAGATCTTGCAAGGGACAAAACAAAACCTTTTTCCTCTTGGACAATAAACAAAAATGTCCCATTCCTATCCTCATGATTATACACAAACTAACTGAAACCAATGTGCTACTAATGGGATGTGTACAATGTTTTCGTAATAGAAAATGAGAAAAAGAAGGGAGGGAAAAGAAGAAAGAAGTGATGTTAGATCATAAAAACCAAAGTATCCAATTATGGTATAGAGTTTATCTAGATGATGAAATATTTCACAAACTTATTCTTATACCTTATGTATCCTTCCATCATCGAGATGAGATTTCCTTGTTCCAAGCCTGCTTGATAGTTGAATTTTACTTAGTATTCTTCAATCTAGGTGGTAATCTTCTACAGCATGGTCTACTTTCATCCAATGAGCTCCTTAAATTGGTCACAATAATTCTCAAGTGACACTAATTTCTTTATTTTATCAACATTAAAGGACTCTTATGGTGCATTAATAAGGTTTTTTAGAGTAATACATACTATTTCTTCCTCCAAACCAATTACACCATCAAGGATTACTATCTTCCCAAGTACAACATCTATCTCTTTTATTACAATTTTGAGGGAGTACTCCTCTCCTTTCAAATTGAAGATGCCATATTTGAGAATTGTCAGTCAATGCTTGATTGCCAATTGATATTCTATATGCCTCTTATGATCATTTGGAGTAATGATCTTCTTAGCTATTAGATTATTTGTGCCCATCTTGTAGACCTCATCCATTTTCCATTAGACTTCCTCCAACTTCTTAATGTCAACCTAATATAAAAACATTTGAGCATCACACTCCCTCTTATTATCCACTATGTCATTCAATAACTTTAATGCTAAGTGGATTATTTCTTTGGCCCTACTACATAAATCTTCTTGCCATTTTTTTTGCCCTTCTTCTAGACATCAAGTCATTAATTCAACCAAAATCAAATGACTTAATTGAGAAGAGAGGATGCTTTAAAGCAATACTAGTAGTTGGAGTTACTACCTTGGGATCACTCAATTTATATTTCAAGTATTGGATCATAGCCTAATTTTGTGCCTTTAATTCCTCCATGGTGGCTTTGTCTTTATCCATTATATGAGTCACCATGTTCACCAAAACTTGTGATCTATGAGTTGGCTCATTCCTTGATGGCTTCCCTAGATTTTATCTTTAAATAGTATAACTCTCAATGGGAGCATCTTTCTTCAAAGAATCTTGTGGGGAAATGGATATCTCTACAGTCCTTTCTCCTATAGTAGTGAATGTGGTTTTGGAATGTGTCTTGGCCTTCTTATAGGGTTCATCCATATACACCTATGTGATCTTCACTACATCAATTTCCCTAATCTTGATCATAATGTCCTTTTTTTACCTAGAGAAGGGGTCTGGTCTAAAATCCCATTGATGTAGTGGAGATTAATGTAGGCCTGAAGATAGTGTAAGGCAGTGTCATCAGAGTACCTAATGTAGGAAGTGCTATGGGAATGGGCTATGGACTCAACACAAACTATTCAATTTATTTATTTATTTCCAACTCCTTACCAATTTATTTATTTTTTCCAAGTTACCATTCAAGGTTTGAATCTATCTTCTTGAAAACTTCAATCTTTGGCTAAAATTTGTGGGACTCCTTCAACAATTTCTTGATGGATGACTGACTAGAAGGTTCTACACTTGCTTCACCTTCTTTATTTATCTAAGCTTTAGGTATAAATGAGGCTATGGTGACCTCCTTGTTGTCTTCAGGTAACTCTTCACCAATCATGGCCTTAGGACCTTTATTATGGGTTGGATCATGGACCTTGATGCAAAGAAGGAGATCTCGAGGTAATTAAATTGAAGCAACACTACTTGAAGCACTATTCTCATCACCTTTATTGGGTTGGTCTAATTCTTTATTTATCTCTATATGGGTTGGGGTACCCATTTACAAGTTTTCTCCCCCACCTCCTTCTATATTTTCCTTTAACTCTAGTGATAAAATTGACACCTTTAGAGGGGAAGGGATAACTTTTGATACCTTTAGATTTTCTTATAATCCTTCTTATTCAACCACCACTTTAGGATTAGTGGTGACTTGAATATCCTACTCTATCTCCAGCTCATGTTTATTATAATATTTATTCACTTCCTTAATTTCACTCTAATTATCTTGGCCTAGTAGATGGGTGATGAGATTTTCAACAAACATCTTTGTATCTAATGAGACTATTTCCTTTTCTTGAGGGGCTTGAACTTTAGTGGCCACCTAAACCACAACTTATACAACATATTCAAATAAAATAAGATCACTTGAGGGCATGATTTATTCCTCATTACCTTTACCTTTCACTCCTAAAAGACCCTCTTTTATAAATAAGCTAACCATTAGGACCTTTACTGGGGTTTGTAGTCTTTCACTTAGAGTTATTTGCCCAATTATTACTTGTGGAGGAGTGAATGATCATTGCTTCTTCATCACCTGAAAAATGAGCCTATCCTCATTTGAGTCTTATTCATCACTCATATCTCTCAACCTTTGAGCATATGAGGATTGATCCTCTTTCCTCTTCATGGGGAGTTCCTTAGATGGTAGATCATTGAACACAACCTCCATTTTCTTAGGAATCCTAAAAAGAGGATAAAAATCCCTTTTGAATCTTTTTTGGTTGGGCTTCTTTGTATTTTCTTCACCTCCTCTTTTTCTTGAATAAATCTTTGGGGGAGGGACAATGGTTAGCTATTATGCTAGTGGAGTAAGCGAAGTAATAGTTGGATTGACCACTAGGATGGTTATTAGGATGGATGGTATCATTTGGTCTCCCTCTAATGTAATTGATATTGGGGTGGCATTGGCCAATGTAAACTCCCATTTAGTAATATTATCCCAATTTTCAGCCAGACTTGTTAACTTTGAGAAGGATAATCCTACCTTGGATTATGATGTAGATATGGAATCCACATCAATTGGCTTGGTGAAGTCAACATCACCCACCTTGATCTTCCCTTTTTCCCCCAACACTGGTGGTGAAGCTAAGGAAACACCATTGTAATCTAGGAGCAAACCCTTTAAACCATAAACTTGTCCAAACTCTCAAAGAGTAGGGTTATCATAAGTGTTAAGATCAACCCCATATTCCTTCAACCACTTGAATGTTATTCTCATGATTGGTATGGCTCACCACGTAATGCAATCATTTTCCTTAGCAATTATGTCCACCTGTGAGATGGCCTAGGCTTCAATATTGGACTAATTATACACTGTAGACAATATCTTATTATCATCCTCCATGTCCTTGGGGATAGGAAAAATATTGTAAGTGATAACTTCTTGCACTATTAGCCTCATATAATATATCTTTTTAATGTATTATTTAGTAGTGAAATTAGACTAGATGTCTTCAAAATATGATTGATGCAAAATTGAATTGGTCACTTTGTTCACCCACCATCTGATATCATAGTTCAACATAGGTGGCATCTTGTCAATCACATACTAGCCCATCTCTTGCTCTAAACCCTTAGTTTTGGAAATATAAGGACATGAATAATATCTAATTTCAATTAGAAAGTTGAAGCGATTGTTTATATTCTTTACCGTTATCATCTCATGTGGGGGCACCATACATTGGCTCAACTCCATCACTACTAGTCTATCATCCAACTATCTCAGTAGTTTATGTGAAGACCATAAGTAGCCACTTATTTTGATATAAGTGAATGTTATCAATTGAATATATGAGACACCATACTTATCTATTATGTCTCTAGCTACCTTAGACATTCTATTTAGGCTCCTCAGAGGAAAAGGACACTCATTATAGTATTAAATAAATAATTGTAAACTCTATAGAAATTCTTATTTAAGCTATCCAAAGCTATTTAAAGATAAACCTAATATATTCTCATCTCATTGGGATTCTTGGTGAGCCCTTGGAATGTCTTATTATGTACCAAGTTATACATTAGGTAGGAGGACATGTAAAATGTACTTGTGAATACCTCATTTGAGTGAATTGAAATTTGAGGCTACATCATTTACCTATATAGGTTGTCACTTAAAATGGTAGCCTAATCCAATTTATTCTATTATTCCAACAGATAGATTAATATTATGAACATCCAAGGCTCAAATTTATCTATGGTGGGCATCACATAAATTTTGCCTACCATGGCAATCACATACTAGGGAAATTCCATAAATTTTATAAGTTTTAGAACCTTAGACATTCATGAGACATTTTTCATTTTCTTATCTAGCTAGTAATAGTTTACAATGTCCCATATTATCTTGTCATTCTTGTTTGCATATTCTTAACATTCTTCTAGGGAGAACATGATACTTTCAAGCTCGAGAGGAATCCCAAGCATGGTGTTGAGGGTCACAAGAGTAAAATAGTAGATAATTGATTGGATACCATTGATGAAAGTCCTAGTATTCATATGATATACTTGAGCACATGAAATCACTAATTTTGGGTATGGGACAACTAAGGGGAATACTACTATAGGGGTGATATAACTCATAATAAGATTTTAAACTATTAGAAGAGGGTTTGGATACTGCAAGACATTCAATAAGGCTATAAATTATAACCACTAAACATTTGTATCTTAGATTTCATTAAAAATAAAAAAGATGTTACTCTTGATAGATGTTGAAGTAGTTTCCATTATTCCCTAGATCTCTAGTGCAATACTTTAAACCCAAATGAATTCCTCACCATGATCACGCTTGAAATACCTTCAAACCTCCTCAAAAATAATAAGAAAAGGAGATAAAAAAGTACTTACTAATAATTCAAAGGGTTGCATGTAGTTGGAACTAATAATCTTTAAAGAATTCACCATAATCACTTTTTCATGTTGCACATACCTAGGGCACACAAATGGATTGAAGAAGCAAGTAAAAGCTATAAATACAAAATGTGAACATGAATGAAGGAAATTTCCTTAGGTATAATTCTTTGTATTTTGAAATTAGGGTTTCCATTAATACTTTGAAACATAATGGCTAATTATCAACTACCCCCTTTATTAGTTTAAGCTTCTTTCGAGAGAGGAAGGAGAAAGTGTAAATGTTTATTTTATGCAAGACAATCCTCCTTGTAACATATATCCATATAAGTAAACTATTTCATCTTAGAACTTTTTGGGCCTTTAGGGACTTTTTACACCTTTTTTACTAAAACGTAAGTGAACCAATCTTAAAAAAGTGCCTGGAGCTTGAAAATCCCTAAGGACCTACCATGTGTTATTACTTCTCTTTGCAAATTTGGGTGTTTGGGCCTTCAAGTTATTTTTTCACCTTTCCCATGAAAAGATAAGTGGGGAAATATTTAAAAAGGGCCCAAAAATCATAAAACCCTGAGGACCCACCACATGTCCAACATATATGCGAGCTTGGACTCTCAGCCAATGTTTCCTCTTTGCACCATCCTTCTTGATATAGATAAGGGTACAAGATCCTTTCAATCCTTGAAAATAGTCTTAAAATTCCCCTATGATAACGACATGTCTTTCATCTAGATCATTAAACAATTCCTCACCTTAGTCACCAAAACACAATGAAGGTGCAACACAACAATTTCATCAGGGCCACAAAACTTTTCTTCTTCAAGCACAAGGCAACAAATTAATGTATGCAAAGAGACTTGGATACATTTATATCATTTCATAATGAATATTCCCACTATGAAACCTTTGGCCAAAACAAATGACCTTACAATTCCTTCATAACTATTGAAAATGTTGTCCATCTTCAAAAAGTGCCCTTCAAGAGTTGTGTAAGTTTCCTTTGCCTTCTAAAAGTTCCCTTCAAGAATTTTGTAAAGGCAAAATGCCTGAAATAAATGATACTTTAAAGATTTTACAAGGGAAAATGACCCTATAATTCCTTCAAGACTTTTGTGTAGGAAAATTTCCTAAAGGGAAAGTACCCTTCAAACCTTTTTCCATGGACAAAAGGTCCAAAATAAATGACCCAAAAACACTTAAGACCAAAATGAAAAGATATAGAATTCTCTCAGAACTTTTGTAGTGGATAAAATGTCTGATGAGAATAAGTCTTCAAAATTCTTGTCTAAGACAAAACTATTGAAGACCTATTTCCATTAGGCATTGTGTTCATGTAAAAGGCCCAAAAATTCTAAGGGAAAAACACCTTCACCAAACAAAGATACGACAAAGGACTAAGCAAATTATGAACAGGAACTTGACCTTCTAAAGGAAAACATAGAGATAGAAATGAGGCTAATGACTTAAACATTAATACTCAACCCAGGCTAGACTTAGGAATTTTCATGGACAAGGGCCCAATTACTCCATTGTAACCTTAGAAACTAATATAGGCTCTCACAAAACTTGGCAAATCAACAAAATACCATAGACAAAGATATCAAAACACAACATATTTTCAAACTCCCAAATATTTTGATGATAAAAAGGGTATAAATTACTTGGTGAAGATTTGGGCTCTAATATTTTTACCCATGGTATGTTTTCCTTACTTTCATTGAAAATTCTTTGACTCCATGGCCCAATGGATAGGCATCTAGTCTGGTGTCAAATAATTTGCAACAAAAGGAAGGAAAACATACCATGGGTGAACATGTTGGAGCCAAAATCTACACCAAGTAATTTATGCCCTTTTTAGCATCAAAAGATTTGTGAGTTTGAAGATATTTTGTGTTTTTATATCTCTATCTAGGGTATTTTTTCGATTTTCCATGTTTCATGAGATCCTATGTCAGTGCCCAAAGTTTCACTAGAGTTATTAGGCCCTTATACATGAAATTGCTTAAGTTTAACCTAGGTTTAGTATCAATGTTTAAGTCATTAGCCCCATTTCTATCTCCATGTTTTCTTTTGGAAGGTTAGGTTAATGTTCATAATTTGCTTAGTCCTTTGTCATGTCTTTGCTTAGTGAAGTGTTTTTCCCTTAGACTTTTTAGGCCTTTTATATGAACACAATGCTTGATGGAAATAGGTCTTTAGTTTTTTATCTTAGATAAAAATTTTGAAGACTTATTCTCATCAAACATTTTATCCATTATAGAAGTTCTAAAAGAATTTCATATCTTATCATTTTGGTCTTAAGTTATTTTTGGATCATTTATTTCAAAATTTTTGTCTATGGAAAAAGGTCTAAAGGGTACTTTCCCTTTGAGAAATTTTCCCACATAGAAGGCCTAAAATAATTATAAGGTCATTTTATCCTTGTAAAAATTATGAAGGAACATTTATTTTAGGTGTATTGGCTTTTCAAAATTCCTTAAGGGTACTTTTAGAAGGCAAAGGACACTTACAAAACTCTTGAAGGGTTATTTATGAAGATGGAGGACATTTTCAATAGTTATGAAGGAATTGTAAGGTCATTTATTTTGGCCAACAGTTTCATGATAGGAAGATTCATTCTGAAAAGATAGAAATGTATCCAGGTCTCTTTGTATACAAATTATTTTTGCCTTTTTCTCGAAGAAGAAATTTTTTTGGGCCCCAAATGAAATTGCCATGTTGTACCTTCAATGTATTTTGGTGACTTTTGATGACTAAAATTTTGCTTGATCTTAATCAATCAACAATGGGAAGTTTCAAGCTGTGGGACAATGCGGCTTGAAACAACCTCCAAATTTTAGAGAAGCTGGTCTCTTCTTTTTGTATTGGGTGTTGGGGAAAAGGGATAGGAGACTAAATATAAATGAAAAATGTAGGAAGTGAAACCTAACTATGGAAATGAACCTGAGAGTAATCCTAATCCTAACCTGAGCACAGAGAAACTATTATATAATTTAATTACATTTAAGAGCAGACAGGTGCATGATCAATGTAAATGATTGGAATAATAGAAATAGAGGCTCACAATAGGGGAGTCTTTTGCTGAGATACAGGAATTGTCAACAAGGGCATAGTGTTCAATGTTCTTAATAAAATCCTTCAATCACATAAGAGGTGCAGAAGTCATGCACAGTTATGTAGAACTTTAGACTCCAAAAAATGAGACAAAAGAAAATAACATTTCCAATCACAACACTAGCAAATCTATAGCATATACTGCTATGTAAATGACATGGATAACACCAACCAAGGCATGGAGCTTAAATTTCCTTAATTCATTCAGCCACATAAAGTGCACAAAAACATGCATAATTATATCAACTTTACAACTTCAGGAAATCAAGACAAGAGCAAGTGATATTACTGGTCAAAATACAAAAAATCTAAAACTATAAAATTCCCCCCGTTTTTTGATTTTACAATTCATCTTCTTTTATAGCCTCAGATCACTCCTTCCATCACTCTCTTTCCTGCACAATTCTCCTCCATCCTTTTCTCATAGGGGACAAACAGACGGTGCTTTCAATGCCTTGGATGCATCCTAGTCTTATCAAGAACTACCCTGACTGCGGCATGGCAATCCATGTCTAGTACCTCTCTTTACACTATAAAGTCTTCATTCCATCATCTATTTGGCCGCTCAACTGTCTACTCTGCCTCTACTGCTAGGGGACAAATGGACGACATATTTAATGCTTGTAAGCCCCAAAAATCTACCCAGTGCACTATTTTATCTACTCTGAGTAACTCACCGAATTTCCCCCATTTTTGTTGTAACAAGTAGACAACCAATTTGAAATGGAAAAGGACACTTAGTCAATTTATGAATTTTCCCTCTTGTTGTCTACAAGGCACCAGAGGATGACACTTGGCCGCTTCTGCTTTCCCTTGAAATATCATCCGAGACCCACCACAATCTTTATTCAGTAGTTAGGCTCAAGATGGTTTCTTGAAGGTTGACATGTGGTGACCTCCACTATTCCTGGGAAGATACGTGGCATCTTATGCTTATCCTTCTCAGGGTATGTGGTGAGGGACCAAGAAGGTGATACTTGGCAGCTTCCTCTGCACTTTGACACTTAGGCAAAATGAACCGGCCCTCTGCTTCAAAATTCTACCGCTATGTCCAGGACATGCAGGAACCAAAATTACAGCACTCGAATCAAAAATAAATTAAGTAGGATGTAGAGTAAAAATTACTCTATAGTTATTGGTGACCACTAGGACTTTTGAGCCTACTCAAAAAGAACCTGACTCCTACTATCTCAAAATTTCAAAATTTACAACTTCAACAGTGTTGTTTGGTAGATGGAGCATTCATGGTTAGATAATCATTGCTTACTAAATCAAACACATCTAGAGAATTATGGAGATTTTTGAGAGACATAATGTGTCAAGAGTCTTGGAAATTTTGAAACAATTTTGAGCTACGACCATGTGCTCAAATAACACTTATTTAAAAGAGAGAGCGAGAAAGAAAAAAATGGGAAAATAGAGTAACATAACTAAAAGAAAACTACTATATACAGCTAACCAAGTATATTTTCCTCCCTCCTGAATCAAAAGGAACGTTTTTGAAGTCTCCTTTATGGTGAGAAGACTTATGGTGCCAGACAAATAGCTAAATGGGAAGGAAATTTTGTGACCTGCTCCTCTTGCCTATCACCTTGCTTGGCTTGTATCTGAGTGGATCAAAATCAAACATGCTTCTGACATATACATACTCTATTTGTCCTTGGAAGCTTGTTGAATGTTGGTCCCTGAGAATGGTGCTTTTCACCAAGAAATTAGTGGTTGCTAGTTTATCACCATTAGCCCTTTTTTTGCACATTCCCTCTGTAGTGCATCATGGTTTGACCCATTTCCTTTTGCTTCGTGGCAGACCACATCAAACTCATCCTCTATTGCATTATCCTCCTTTTTCATTACTTTGACCTCTTTAATGGATAATTTTGATAGAGTGTAATAATTTTTCACATGTAATTGAGGCCTAGTGCTATGTTGTTCATTTGGAGCCGATTCATAGCTATCTTACAAAATGGTATAACATGACCCGATAAACAAATCATGTAAATCATGGTCCAGGTATTACTCCTGCTCATTATCTTGCAAAGTGAGAAGAAATTCTAAGATTATTTCCTCTTCATCAAAAGCCAAGATATATGCTACTAGGACAGGATCCCAAGTAGCTAGTGGTACAAGGAGGATTAAGGGGCTACCAGTGTTCTAGCTTACATAATTTCTTTGGGGTACAAGGGTTCCCATATTTGGTATAGGTACAAATTGGTTAGCTCTTCTTCTTGAAATAATTACTAGAGGTGGAAAAATAATACCTAGATTTGCAGCAGATTGTGATCTAGTGACTGGTCCACAGCTCTGACTCCTTGTAGCTCTCTGGTTCAGGTGGTCTTGAAAGAAACTTCAAGACTGGTCCCACCAGTCATGCCAAAAACTGTTGATGACTGAAATTGTGCTTGATATTAATCAATCAACAATGGGAAGTTTCAAGCTATGGGAAAATGTGGCTTGAAACAACCTCCAGATTTTAGAGAAGCTAGCCTCTTCTTTTTGTATTAGGTGTTGGGGAAAAGGGATAGGAGACTAAACAGAAATGCAAAATGTAGGAATTGAAACCTAACTATGGTGATGCACCTGAGATTAATCTTAATCCTAACCTAATCATAGAGAAAATATTTTATAATTCAATTGCATTTAAGAGTAGACAGGTGCATGATCAATGTAAATGATTAGAATAATAGAAATAGAGGCTCACAATAGGGGAGTCTTTTTATGAGATATAGGAATTGTCAACAAGGGCATAGTGTTCAATCTTCTTAATAAAATCCTTCAATCACATAAGAGGCACAGAAGTCACACATAGTTATGTAGAACTTTAGACTCCAAAAAATGAGACAAAAGCAAATAACATTTCCAATCACAACACTAGCAAATCTATAGCATAGACTACTATGTAAATGACACGGATAACACCAACCAAGGCATGGAGCTTAAATTTCCTTAATTCATTTAGCCACATAAAGGGCACAAAAACATGCATGATTATATCAACTTTACAACTTTAGGAAATCAAGACAAGAGCAAATGATATTACTAGTCAAAATACAAAAAATCTAAAACTATAGAATTCCCCCCTTTTTTTGATTTTACAATTCCTCTTCTTTTATAGCCTTGGATCACTCCTTCCATCACTCTCTTTCCTGAGCAATTCTCCTCCATCCTTTTCTCATATGGGACAAATAGATGGTGTTTTCAATGCCTTGGATGCATCCTGGTCTTATCAAGAACTGCCCTGACTGTGGCATGGCAATCCATGTCTAGTACCTCTCTTCACACTAAAAATTCTTCATTCCATCATCTGTTTGGCTGCTCAACTATCTACTCTACCTCTATTTCTAGGGGACAAATGGATGGCATCTTTAATGCTTGTAAGCCCCAAAAATCTACCCAGTGCACTGTTCTATCTACCTGGAGTAACTCTCACTGAATTTCCCCCCATTTTCACTGTAACAGGTAGATGAGCACTTTGAAATGGAAGAGGATGCTTAGTCAATTTATGAATTTTCCCTTCTATTGTCTAGAAGGCACTAGAGGATGACACTTGGTCGCTTCCACTTTCCCTTGAAATATCATTCAGGACACACCACAATCTTTATTCAGTAGTTAGGCTCAAGATGGTTTCTTGAAGGTTGACATGTGGTGACCTCTGCTACTCCTAGGAAGATACGTGGCATCTTCTGCTTCTCCTTCTAGGGGTATGTTGCAAGGGAGCTAGAAGGTGACACTTGGTAGCTTCTGCTACACTTCGACACTTAGGCAAAATGAATCGGCCCTCTGCTTTGAAATTTTGCTACTATGTCTAGGACATGCAGGAACCAAAATTGTAGCTCTCAAATCAAAAATAAATTAAATATGACGTAGAGTAAAAATTACTCTACAATGACTAAGGTGAGGAATTTCCCGATGATCTGAATGAAAGACACATGGTTATCTTAGGGGACTCTTAAGACTATTTTTGGGGATTGGAAGTATCTTGCACCCTTTCCCATATCAAGGAGGATGGTGTAAAGGTGAAATGTTGGCTGAGAGTCTGAGATAGCATCTAAATTGGATACATGGTGGGTCCTTAGGGTTTTATTAGTTTTGGGCTCTTTTTGAACATTTCCCCACTTATATTTTGGGGAAAGGTAAAAAAAGACCCTAAAGGCCCAAACTCCTAGATTTGAAAAGAGAAGTAATGAAATGTGGTATGACCCTGGGACTTTTCAAGATCTAAGCCCTTTTTGAAGATTACCTCACATATATTTTGGTGGGTAAGGTATAAAAAGACCATAAAGACTCAAAAAATTTGAGAGTTTGAGATAGCATCTAAGTCAAACATGTGGGGGGTCCTTGGTGTTTTATGAATTTTGGGCCCTTTTTAAATATTTCCCCACTTATATTTTGGTGGGAAAGGTGAAAAAAGTCCCTGAATCCTTAAACACTTGGATTTGAAATGAGAAGTAATGACACATTATAGGACCTTAGGACTTTTCAAGATCTGGGCCCTTTTTGAAGATTGCCTGACTTACCTTTTGGTGGTAAAGGTGCAAAAAGTCCTCAAAGGCCCAAAAACTACAAAGATGAAAAAGTTTGCTTATATGGATCCATGCATTGCAAGGAGGATTGACTAGCATAAATGAAACATTTGCACTTTCTCCTTCCTCTTTCAAAAGAAGCTTAAATGATTAAAGGGGGTAGTTGATAATTAGCCATCATGTTTCAAAGCATTAATGTGAACCATAATTTTAAAATACAAAGGATTATAACTAAGGAAATTTACTTATTCTCATTTACCTTTTATATTCAGAGCTTCCACTTGTCTCTTTGGGCCATTTGTGTGCCCTAGCTATGTGCAACATGAAAGAGTGATTATGATAAATTCTTCAAAGATTTTTAGTTTCCATTACATGCATCCCTCTAGAATATCAGTAAGTGATTTTCTAGCTCCTTGTATTGTGTTCTTTGAGGAGGGTTGAAGGTATTTTTAGGGTGATCATAGTGAGGATTGTTTTTGAGTAAAAAGTATTTCATTAGAGATATAGGTAAAAATTATGACTACTTCAACATCTATCAAGAGCAAAATTATTTATATTTTAGATGAAATCAAAGATATAGATGTTTAGGGGTTAGACTTTGTAGCTTTATTGATTTTATTATAGTAGCCAAACTCTCTTATAATATTTTCAAATCTTGGCATGAGTTATATCACACATGTGGTAGCATTCACCTTGGCTACCCCATAACTAAAATTAGTGATTGTATTTGCTCAAGTATATTAACCAGATACTAGGACTATCATCGATGGTAACCAATTAGTTGTCTACCCCTTCTCTCATGTGGACCTTAACACCATTCTTGGGATTCCCCCATAGACTAAAAGTATTATTCTTTCCATAGAGGAATGACAAGAGTATGCAAGAAAGAATAATAGGACAATATGGGACATTATAAACTTTTAATAGCTAGTTAAGAAAAGGCAAAAGGTCTCAAGAATGTCTAAGATTCTAAAATAGTGGAATTTAAGGAATTACCCCAGTATGATTGTAATGGTAACCAAAATTTAAGGGATTCCCACAATATATAAATTTGAGCCTTAGATGTTGATAATATTAATTTGTGTGTTGGAACAACAAAAGAAGCAAGATTGGGCCACCATTTTAAATGACAACCTGCATAGGCAGATGATGTAGCTTCAGGTTGAAGTCCACTTGAATGAGGTATTCAAAGGTACATTTTACATGTCCTCCTACCTGATTTATAGCTTGGTATATAATAGGACATTCTAGGGGCTCACTAGGAATCCTAGTGGGATGAGAATATATGAGGGTTATCTCAAAATAACTCTAGATGGCTTCAAGAAGAATTTTTGTAGAGTTTACAATTTTTTCTTTAATATGATGATGAGCATCTACTTTCCTTTGAGTATCCTTACTTTAATGTATAAGGCATATAGAGACACAATTGATAAGTATGGCACCTCATATATTCAATTCAGAACATTCACTTATATCATAATAAGTGGCTACTCAGGGTCTCCACATAAACTATTGAGATACCTAGATGATAAACTAGCAGTGATAGAGTTGATCTAGTAGATGGTGCCCCCAAATGAGATGATAATGGTGAAGAAGATACACAATATCTTTAAGTTTTCATTTAAAGTTAGACACTATTCATGTCCTTCTATTTCCAAAGCCAAGGGATTGGAGCAAGAGATCGGCTAGTATGTGATTAACAAGATGCCACCCAAGCCAAACTATGATATCAAATGGTTGGTGAACATAATGACCAAAGTAATTTTACATCAATCACATTTTGAAGACATCTAATTTGATTTCAATATTGAGTAAGATGCCAAAAATCTAGATTATATGAGGCTAACATTGTAAGAATTTATCACTTATAATATTTCTCCCATCCTCAAGGACATAGAGGATGATAATAAGACATTGTCTATAGTGTATAATCAGTCTAATATTGAATTCCATACCATCTAATAGGTGGAATTAACTACTAAGGAAAATGATTATATTCCATGGAGGCCATACCAATCATGAGAAGAAACTTCAAGTGGTTGAATGAACATGGGGTTGGTATTAACACTTCTTATACCCCTACTCTTTGGGACCTCCAACAAGTTTGGGAGTTAAAGGGTTTCCTCATAGATTACATTGGTGTTCCCTTAAATCCACCACTAGTTATGGGGGGGTGTAAAGGGAGGAGAATGGTTGGTGTTGTTTACTTCACCAAGCCAATTGATGTGGAGTCCATATCCACATCATGGTTCAAGGTGGGATTATCCTTCTCAAAGTTAACAAGTATGGCCGAAAATTGGGATAGGATTTCTACTAGGGAGGTTATATTGGTTAGTTCCACCCAATATCCATTACATCAGAGGGAGCCCTAATGATACGAGCCATCGTAGTGGTTAATCCAACTATTGTTCCAACTGCTCCACCAACACAACAACCAACCATTATCCCTCCCCAAAATATTTATTCAATAAAAAGAGGAGGTGAAGAAGAGGTAAAGTAACCCAAGAAAAAAAGAGTTAAAAGGGCTCTACATCCTAAAGTTAGGATTCCCAAGAAAAAGGAGGTTATGTTTAAGGACTTTCCTTTGAATGAACTCTCCATGAAGAGGAAAGAGGATCAATCTTCATATGATCAAATTTTGAGAGATATGAGTGATAAATAAGACTCAATTGAAGATAGTCCCATTGCTAAGGTGATGAAGAAGTAGCGAGCATTAACTCTTACACAAGTAAGAACTGGGTAAATAAATCTAAGGGAAAGACCCTAGACCCTAGTAAAGGTGTCAATAGTTAGCATATTTGTAGAACAGGGTCCTTCATGAGTGAAAGGTAAAGGTAATGAGGAAGAAATAATGACATCAAGTAATCCTATTTTCTTTGAAGATGTTGTACAAGTTAGGGTTGAGGTATCCACTCAAGTTTAGGCCCCTCAAGAAAAAGAAACATTCTCATCATATATAAAGATGTTTTTTGAAAATGTTATCACCCAACACTAGGCTAAGCTGATCAAGGTGAAGTTAAAAAAATGAATAAATATGAGTTGGAGCTAGAGTATGATATTTAAGTCACCATTCATCTTAAAGTGGTGGTCAATCAAGAAGGACTACAAGAAGCTCTAAAAGTAGCATATGTTGTCCCTTCCCCTCTAAAGGTGTCAAGTTCAACACCAAAGAAGAAGGCAAGTACAAAAGAAGGTGTGGGAGTAAACATTAAAATAGGTACCCCCACCCATTTAGATAAAAATAAATAATTAAACCCACATAATAATGGTACTGAGGAGAGTGCTTCAGGTAGTGTTGATTCAATAAAGTACCTCAAGGTCTACTTCCTCACCTCAAGGTCCATGATCCAACCCAAAATAAAGGTCTAGAAGCTATTCTTGGTGACCAAAAAATAGGTCACCATATACTCATCTATACATGAAGCTTGGATAAATAAATAAGGTGAAGTAGGTACAGAACATTCCAGTCAATCCAAATGACAAGGGAGCTCCATCAAGAAATTACTGAAGGAGTCTCACCAATTTGGGCCTAATTTTGAAGTTTTGGAGTACATAGAGACAAACCTTGAAGGGGAACATGGATAAAACAAAGAAGGTGGTAAGGAGTTGGAAAGTGATGAATAAATTGAATAGTTTGTATTGACTCCACAGCCCATTCCTTTCACACTTACTACATTAGATACTCTGATGACACCACCTTACACTATCTTTAGGCCTACATCACTGTCCACTATATAAATGGGATTTTAGACCAAATCACATATTTTAGTCAAAGAATAGGTCAAATAAAATAAGGACATCATGAGCAAGATTGGGGGGATTGATGTAGTGAATATCACTCAGGCATATAAGGCCCAACCTCTAAAAAGGCCAAGACACATTCCAAAACCACATTCACTATTACAAGAGAAATGAATGTATAGATAGTCATTCCCCCATAAGATTCTTTGAAGAAAGATTCTCCCCTTGAGAGTTATATTATTTATAGCTAAATTCTAGGGGATCCATAAAGGAATGAGTTAAAACATATCTCATAGGTTTTGGTGAACATAGTAGCTCACCAAATCAACAAAGAAAAAGACACCATGAAGGAGTTAAAGGCATAAACTCAAGCCATGATCTAATACTTAAAAAAGATATTGGGTGAGCCCAAGGTAGTAATTCCAATTGCCAGTATTGCTTTAGAGCATCATCTCTTCTTAATAGAGTCATTTAATTTTGGCTAAATATATTACTTGAAGTCTAGAGGAAGGGTGACAAAAAAATGACAAGAATATTTACACACAAGGGTCAAAGAAATAATCCACTCAACATTGAAGCTCTTGAACAACATAGTGGATAACAAGAGGGAGTGTCATGCTTAAATGTTTATCTATGAAGTTGAAATTAATAAGTGGGAGGAAGTCTAGTCAAAAATGGATGAGGTCTACAAGATGGGAAAAGATAATCTGATAGCTAAAAACATCATTACTCCAAATGATCACAAAAATCCTAGATAATATCAATTAGAAATCAAACATTAACTAGCAATGCTCAAAGATGGCATATTCAATTTGAAAGGAGAGGAATAGTCCCTCAGGATTGCAAAAAAAGAGATAGATGATACACTCAAGAAGATGGTAAGCCTTGATGGTGAAAAATATTTAGAGGAAAATATAGTATTTACTACTCTAAAAAAACTCATTGATGCTCCACAAGAGTCCTTTGATGTTGATAAAATAAATCAATTGGTGTCACATGAGAAATCTTATGACCAGCTTAAGGAGCCGATGAGATGAAATCAAACCATGCTTCACAATATTTCTATTTAACTTGAAGAATATTAAGTAAAATTCAACTATCAAGTAGGACCACATAAAGGAAATATTTTCCCAATGCTGGAAGGATACACAAGGTATAAGAACAAGTTGGTGAAAGATTCTATATCCAGATCTACTCCAGAGCATAACCAGATATTTTGGTTTTTTTGAGCTCACACCACTTCTTCTTTACTCTCCCTTATTATTTTTCTAATTTCCTTTTGGGAAACCATTGTACTTGGCCTATTAGTGGCATGTCCCTTTAAATTAGTTTTTTTATAATCATTAGGATAGGAAAGGGATGTTTTTGTCTATTGTGTAGAAAGACCAAGGTTTTATTTTGTCCCTTGCAAGATCTTCCTCAATGTAGATAACTAGAAAATATTCTACCAAAGTGGAGGATCAATATTTGCATCATCACATGATCATGAGGATATTTTATAAATCATGTTTGTTACAAGGTTTAATAGACTCTAGTCCCATGAAGGAATCTTCCAGATGGAGCCTCTTTTGGAATATGCTAGGCTTAGTTCAATAGTATAAGTAAAGGGGGTCTATCCCTTTATAGAGGTTAGTTAAATTTTTGAGTCAAGATATTTAGCCTTGAATATTTCTCTCTATATGATTTATTTGGTGCCAAATTAATTTATACTATAAAATCATTGGTAAGATTTGAGAGCATTTTACATGTCTCTGTTGTCACAAAATTATCTTACATAATGTTAGACTGTTATGCTATTTAGAATGCATTATATTTAATTGATAAATGAAATTTGTTCATGGTTTCCATTATCATCCTATTGTTGAAGTATAGTTCTCTATTTTACATGCTCAGTAGATTGGTTATCTAGTGTATACATCTTTATGGTAGTCATTTAGAGATTATATATAGGTTGTAAAATCCTTTATGCTCTGAGATTTGGGAATATGGTATTGATATCCTTTTTATGGGTAGTCAAGGGATCATGCATTTAGTTGAAAGGGATTTTTGAACGATAGTATTTATGCATGATTTCAATTTCATTTATTTCATATTTGTAATGCATTTATTGGTAAAGATGATATAATGGTTTATTGAATTTATTACTAATCACTCATTAACCCTCCACTTTCTTTTCTATTAATTGATAAATCTTGTCCTAACCTATTTTACCCTATATATAACATGCCATTTGCATACCTAAAGTGTTATTTTCCTAAAGATAAATAAACATTGTGAAATTAACATGTGTCTACATTTTGTGCTTTAAATCCTATAATTGCAATCTCTTATTCAGCCCCTCTTATATTGAACATTATTTAGAATTAAGGTTGAAATCATGTTCACATTTGTCTTTAGTAGCTTGTGTATAACTTATAAAATTTAATCATTCCATGTGAAAACAATTCACAAGTGGAGTGAACAAGTTTGGTTGTGTTCTGGCCAGATTAGTATTCATTTGTGATAATAATTCCCATGGTGATTGAATTGCATAATATATCCATGTGAGAGAACTACCACACAGGTCTTCTCACCTTAGTTTAGGTAGAGACAAAAGTATAAGGGAGTTAACCATACCCTTTTTAGGTGCCTCGTAGTCATTTTATCTATTTAGTCTATTCCTGATGTCAAACGCCTCCCCAGCTACATTAACATTCTAGTGGGTTTTCCATCTTTGCTTTCCATTTCTCTCAATTGTGCAAGGCTGAGTGAGAGAGGTATATAATTAGGAACCAAAATCTTTTTCATGCCATTTTTAGGGACTAAATTTAAGTCTTAGTCATTTGTGTTATTGGGTACTCTTATGGAGGGCCATGATTATTTCACCTTATTAAGTTCTCTGTTATTACTACATCGATCCAACTATCTTTCATGCATCAACAACCCACCAATTTTTTGGTTCCGTGACTCCAATGGGGATGTTCACCCCTATGTTGTAAGAATTTTTATGATGTTCTTGTTATTATTTTCAATAGTTGAAAGTTTTTCATTCTATCAGTTGTTAGTAGTAGTTGTGTTTGTTCTAGTCTATAAGTTTTTGCTTCTAGTGGTGACTCTATTACACTAAAAGTTCAAATATCAATGCCTATTATATGTACTCATATCTTTCTTGAACATTTTTATTTATATATACAAATCTAGAGGGTACTAGGTCTTCCTTTTAGAAAGATCCATCCAAAGATCTTATCCCTACGTTAAAAGGTCCATCCAAAAGGAAACAAGTGTGGAATCCTATTGTATGACAAAACTTAGGAAATCAAGTAAGACCTGAATGGTTTATCCCCTATTTTGTTTACCCCTTTTCTCAAATATCCATTTAGTTGAGGGATATTTCAAGAAATTTGAGCTCCCTACAAGTCAAGCTCCTTCTCCATGAAGAAGTATTTCTCCTCCTTCAAATCCTCCTCATAGTATTCATTCACACCTATCCCCTAATTCATCTTCATATTTAGATTCAAAGATAGGAGACCATGATATGAGAAGTAGGAGGTTTAATGCAGGTAGTGACAATGGAGAAGAGGATCAAGGTCTGGTTAATAGATGTAGACCATTTTTTATTTCAAGATTTAAACCCATTAACTTTGATGGTATGCCTAGTTTCCCTAATGAATTTCACATTAAATTTAGAAATATATTGCCTAATTTTCAAGGGAATAATTCCATGTCTAGGGAACAACATTTAAAAGCTTTATTAAATGTTATTGAAGACTATGAAATTGATTTATAATATGTGTGTATAAATATCTTTGTAAACACACTTGAAGAAGAGCCCTGAGAGTGGTTTATATCCCTCCCTGATGGATCCATAGACACATGGAAAGATATGATTGATGCATTTAAAAAGTGAATTTGGTGATAACATTTATCCTAAATTATTGCTTGCCAAATTTGAAAACCTCAAGAAAAATATGAATGAGTTTGTTAAGGATTTTAGTTCTAGATTTATTAAGGTATTAATAAGGCTACCAAAGGATATATGACCTAGTCATGATAATTATTTGATTAAAACTATGATTAATTTGACAATAAGGCAACATATTATCTCAGATACAAAGCTACCACAAATCTAAGGGTGACCTTTAATTTGGCTATCCAAATAGAGAATAATATTAAAGTTATGGGTAAGCCTTTGAACAAGAGGGGTAATGTCAAACTGGTGAATACTAAAAATCCTTAAGCATCCCATAAGAATGTATATTTAGAGGAAACTATGAATAATCTAGCTACTATTATGAAAGAAAACTCTTACAAGCTGGCTAGAGTACAAAAGGGGTTGTCTCACGGTTCTTCTAAATATGATGATAGGAGGGTTCACAAGAGAGACAAAATAAATCATCCTAGGGACCATGGTTAAATTTGGATAGCTTCCTAACGTAGTAAAAATGACAAGGGAAATGAACTTATAAGGGATGAAAAGCATGAGAGAAACCAAAACCAGGGAAGTGGAAGGGAAGTACCAGATCCTTTAGCTATAAAGGTCAAAACAATCAATTGTAAGCAAGATGATGTGTTTCAAAAAGATGAAATATGGCACACATATATGTAAATGTTAAAATAATATGAAGATAATGAGAGGAAAAAGACTCCTAAGAAAACAAACCCAAGCTATTGAGGAGAAAATATATATTGAAAGACATCACCATATAGATATTCTAAACCTTGATAGTGCAATTATGATGGTTATGAATATGTTGAAGATGAATTGAATATTTATCCTACATTCACATGTGAAGCTCCTCCTACAAACATCAACGAGGATTTTGAACAAGAAACATTGCTAGAGAGCTATGCCACAACACTTCTTGAAGGCTTTGAAGAGATTATAGCAAATGAAAAAGACAATGAGGTCTTTCAAGAAGGTATAGAATTGAAAGAGGCTATCCCCTTCATAGATATGCAAATATTCCATAATGAGACAAAAAGATAGTAGTATGAGGCATGTTTCCAAGGTCAATAATATTTCATCTACCTTCAAAACTTATGCAAGCTGACTCCATTAAATGACATGCCAATCCAAGGAACAAAAAGGAAACATGGTCATCTAGAACCACATCCAAAAGGAAGCATGCTTGGCATCCTAATTCATCTAGAGAGGAAGGAGATTCAAGGTAATTCCATTTTTATCTAATAAGGGTGGTATGTTTAAGTTGAATGTACATGATTAGTTTGTTTGATGTTGTCCTATGTTCCCTAAGTGCTTAGTAACACAAGTGTGCTTTTGTTGTGTGTGTTTGTTTTCCTTGTTATGTGTTGTCTTTACTTTGTGTGTTTTGAGGCAAACCAAATATCTTGTTATTCAATTCAATTGTTTGTCTTATTTTTTTTGAGTGCATTTGACTCCCTTTGCCCAATGGATAGGATAAGGCTACTAGTCCTTAACATAGGCAAGCATGTTACCCCTAAGAATTGCCAAAAGTGTTGACCAAATTTGAATTTTACTCAAATTGGGTCAATACATACATTTATAAACTTTTTATAAGGTTTCCATATGTCTTATTGCATCTTATGTTATTCTATACATCTCACTTATCCTTGCTCCAACCTACCTTGTGCTTGTCTAGTCAACCAAAATCAACTTTGGTCAACCCTAGTCAAACATGGTGAAAGCTCCAAATTGTGTTAAATATGTCATAATATGGTATTTTTGATGTTTTAAGATGTTTAAAAGTCATAAATTTTTCATTCTCCATGTTTCATAGGCCAAAAACACCTTTTGGTCATTTTTCTAGCTCAATTAATGACTTATACAGACTTTTCAAAGAGAAAATTTGTCACCAAGATTGATCCTAATAGTAAGATGTAAGTCCAATAGATATTTATATATAGAATATGGTAGTTTTTCCTTGAAAATAGGCCATTAATGGCACTTGTATAGACTTGGGAAGTCCTCCTTCAACACAAAACATGGTATAGTGTCTCTTTAGCTCCCTAAAGTCATTTACACACTTGATGTGAAGATATTTCATTAAAAATTTCATTCTTTGCTTCTGTTTCTCCTTTCTTGTCTTTACAAGCCAATGAAGGTCAACTTTGCATGCTTGGTGTGAGCCGTATAGGTGGAATTGGGAGAAATGCTCTTGGGGGTTGAAAGTAATCTGATTCTAATTCAAATCCATTGTATGAATTTTGGATTCCATACATTCTCCCTTGTGAATCATTTCTAAGACCTCAAGTAACTTTTTATGCATTCACATCTAAAAGGGGTCACTATTTACACTTGTTTTAGAAAAGTTTGCTTTGGTTTGATGAATTTGATTATTTCGTATGATTCTTAGGGCCTCTCCATAGGCTCCCCATGGTTCTCTTACTCTTATAGGTCTCAAGGCCTCAATAGGCCTCCTTTATGCTTATTTCTACTTGCGAACTAGTCTTTTGACACTTTCAACTATCTTAGGTGATGAAGAAGGTTTTCCACATTAATATGAAAGTATGAGACATTGTTATAGGTGATTTAATTAATTAATATTAATTTATAGGTGTTGGAACAAGTTTTTAATTCATAAAATGACAAAGCAATGTTCAAATGTTTATGTTTCTCCTCACTATTGGCCTTCACACTTGTGTGCACTCCTATAAGTGGCCTGAACAGATGGTGTAGAGGTCTTATGGAAATTTTTTAATAATAGGGGATAAAATTTTACCTTTAATTCATAGGTTATCATGGTATAATTATATATAAAGGTGAATTTTTCATTAGGAATGAAGGTCATCTTCAAGGATGATAAAACTGAGACTCAGAACCTGGATCCCTTTTCTATCAAAACAAAGCTCCTAACCTTTTTAGGATGTTTTTGTAACCATTTAATATTTATCTTTGGTCACTTATTATGAAATATCATTTTATCTCTTAGGAATGAAGGTCATCTTCAAGGATGATAAAACTGAGACTCAGAACCTAAATCCCTTTTCTATCAAAACAAAGCTCTTAACCTTCTTATGATGTTTTTGTAACCATGCCATATTGATATTTGGTCACTCTTTGGTCACTCCTTGTCATGTATAAATAAGAAATTATCATTACTAATTAAGTTCATATTCAAGGAAGATAAAATTGAGACTCATAACCTAGATCCCTTTTCTATCAAAACAAAGCTCCTAACCTTTTTAGGATGTTTTTGTAACCATGTCATATTGATCTTTGGTCACTCCTTGTGCATTATCATTTTATCTCATATTATGGACAATAAGTGTGACAAGTTTTAAAGGATGAGAGAAAGTGGAGAGGGGTGTTCAAGAGGCTAAAACTCATGATCAAACACACTAAGAACACTCAGTAACATCTACAAGGCTGAAACTCAAAAAGATCATTTTCAACCAATGCTTCAATTTCAAACCATGCTTAATGTTTGAATAGTTTTTATGTTGGATAAGTAAAATTTAAATATGAAATTACATTCCAAGAAGATAATGTTCCTAACCTTAGTTCATTTTCAAGTTCCCAATCCACACACAAGCTCAAATCAATACCTACAACAAGGCAATGACCTTTTTGAGTGTCAAGATGTTACTTCGATCCATTCTTGATACACCTAAGCTAAATGTAAGTATAAATAAGGGATATGTGACTTAAATAGATGAAAATTAAACTTATAAAAATCATAACCATGACCTAGATGAGCCCATGGTAACCTACAGGACCCTAAAAGAGATTTCACACAATCAACTATGATTGTCTCAATTAGTGATTTAGAAACTTGTTGCAATTTGGTGTCTAGGGTGTTTATTATAGGAGATATTATATTTAAACACTTTTATACCAAGAGGGGCTCATTAATAATTATTTTAATAACTAAAACCATCACCAAACATCAATCAAGGCTTAGAGATTCACCTATAGAATAATTTGTCTAAATCTCAGGCAGTAAGTTAAGAGTAGGGTTTTTCTGGTGCTAAAAGAGACTATATCACTGTAGTTTTGGATAAATAAAGGTGAAAAATATAATGTTTAGGATAAATTATAAGTATAATTTATGCATGTTATGTTACCTTTAGACCTAATGTTACACTTGAGCACCTACAAGGGTCACTAGCAATATAGTGTCCCAGTCAAACAATGAAGTATGAGGAATGATGCTTTTGTGTGATAAACATGGTTTACTTGCGAGAAAAAAGTATAAATAATTAATAATGAGATTATTTATTAAAATTAGGTCTTATAACATAATTTACAGGGTTAAAAACATCTAATTGACACCTATAGGTAGGGAAGGAAGGGGAATTGTCATAGTCAGTCAAGCAAGAAGGATTCACTTTGTAAGCTTGGTGAGCACAGGTGATGTTTATAGTGATAAAAGGTGGTGAATGATTTATATAAAATAAATAATGATGATCTCACCCTGATGGAACTCTCATAAATTTATATTCACCAAGGAAAATGGTAAAAAAAACAAGCAAACACAACCCCTATGCCCTGCCTACAGATAATCTACTCTTAAGAAACTCAATCTTGGAATTTGTGATTTGTAAAGGCTCTTTTATTGGAATTAAGAGTTAAAAATTGGTATATATTACCATTTATACCTATATTTTTATGAGTTAAATATGGGAAGTGCCCCTTATTTTGTCTCAGACAAGGGGTACTTCCCTAGTTTCATTAGAGGATAGTTTTGAGAAAAAAAGGAGGTAAAGTGAACTAGAAGTCAGGGAACATTTCAAGGAAGATTTTAAGAGTTTTAATACACTTAATAAAATGTTTAAAACTAATATATATGGTTGGAAACCAAAAATAGGTACTCCATGCTACAAGGTTTGTAGTCACCATGGTAAGGAATGGTAAAGCTTGTTGCTAAGTAAAGAGATCATTTTCATATGTGGACTTGGTTGGACATTATGGATTGTTGAATAATGTTTAGGGGAATATTTTAGATATGTTAAACCCATTTATATTCAATAAAAAACCATTGACCCTCATTATAGGCCAATATTTGTAGGCAGGCCCTTTGGACAAGGTCTAGGCCTAGTTTTTAAAGGGTAGTCATTCTCATTTATAGCTTTTGATGATATATTTTAGTGATTGAAACATGTTTTTATGGTATGAAATTTTTTTTCTAGACCTTAAGTATGTAGGAAAACTCTCCAAGAAGTCATTTCTAGCTTGAAACGAACTTAGACCCTTATAGAATATAGGACAAGGACACAAATGGCAACATTAGATGCTTATATCTACCATGATGCTTTGCATGGAGAGCTAAGATGATTGGAGATGTTAGGGAGAATAAATAAGAATATATAAGTGGATTTTTTTGAAATTCTAATGTGCCAACTCTATGAACCAAGGTTAAGTCCAGAAATTATTCTAAAACCCTTGAAAACCCTCTCTAAGGACCCAATTGATAAGATGAAGCAAATAGGGAATCTAGATGGGATATAAATTACATGAAACTAATTAGAAGTGATATAATAATATCCAAGTCTCCTCCACATGTGATTGATGTGTACTACACTTGTATTAATGGTGCATAACATGGTTCATTTTGACTAATTTTTGTGTTTTATAGGTGTGAAAAGGTTTCAAAAGGTGTAATCACTTTTGAAAGATAGGTTGATAATTTTTATAATTATCCATGGAATTTTTATGAGTTATTTAATCTCCTAAGTGTGTTTACCATCTTCCTCATCTTAGCCAGTCATAAGGAATGGGGAGTGAACACTTAGGAAAAATGATGAAACTCTAATTGGGAAGAATTTTGAGGCTTGTTTGATGAACCTGATGACTTGAAAAATCTTTAAAAGTGTCATTCCTCCTTTTTCATAGATAATATTATAGACTTCGAAAGGTTTTGGATGCTAGGCATGAGAGGTACATGAAAATGAGTCATTTGAGACTGTCAAGGATGATTGTGCATGGACAAAAGAATAAGAATGATTAGGGAATAATCTAATGCATGTGAGTGCTTGTTAGTATCCCCTCCCACTCATATACATCATCAAACCTGACACTATTTAGTTATGAGGTAGTTTTGTGAAGGCAAATCATGAGGGCAGTTTCTTAGGCAAGCACAAGGGAATATATGCCACATGTGTAGGAGTTAAACAAGTTTGAGAAACTTTTTTCCTTAATTATATTTTAGGACCTATCTAATTATATATTCCATGCTAATTTAACTCATTTTCCTTGCTTGAAAAATTTCTTAGTGACTATTGAGCTCCCCTTTCTCTCTCTCATCTCACAATTTTTATAAATTCTAGCCTTTTAGGCTATTACACAAATCTCTCCACCTAGGTATGGTGAATCCATACCAATTTTTTTCCTTGAGATAATAAATATAGTTTTTTCTACCTCATTAAATATATCACTAACTACATGTAGTGATTATTGGTCTTGTGCAAGTGTAGTTTTCCTTACCTTCACATGTTATCCTTCCTGGTGCCTTGTGTAGTTTGAGATATTTATTTTATAGGTTAGAAAGAAGTGTATAATGTGGATTATAGATGTATTTATTAGTTTATTAAATAGTGTTTCTATAAGGCCTATTTTCTAATTCCTCCTAACCTAGGCTCTCTTCAAGACCCCATGCTTGAAATATTGATGTGGAAGAGAAGATTCTCATTGGATGAAGTGTATGTGTAGACTTCTCCTTGGTTCCAAGTGCATGTTAACTGGTGTGAGTATAAAAATTATTTGGTGTATCACATCCCATATACTATATTTTATTTTAGTTATCCTTTTCCCTTTTCATCCCCCTAAGAGTTAGTAGTATTTAAATCAAAGTTGTACATCAAGGGGAACTAGCCCCAAATCTAGAGATCCACCTCAAAGTTGGATCACCCATAACCCTGAGGTGGTTCTATTGTGCCACTTGAATGAGGAGAGACTTGTCATATCCTCAAAGGGTGAAATTTCAGGTGATAATAGGTACCCCCACCCATATAAAGATAAATAAAGAATTAGACTAGCCTAATAATGGTGCTAAAGAGAGTGCTTCAAGTAGTGCAACAAAAGAGATAAATGTTACACTCAAGAAGATGGTAAGCCTTGATGGTGCAAGTGATGTTAAGGAAGAGAGAATATTTACTAATATAAAAAATTCATTTATGCACCACAAGAGTCCTTTTATGTTTATAAAATAAATCAATTGGTGTCACTTGAGATATCTTATGACCATCTTAAGGAGTTCACTAGATGAAATCAAATAATGCTTCAGAAGATTATTGCATGGCTTGAAGAATACTAAGTAAAATGTAGATATCAAGTAGGATTGCATCAAGGAAATCTTGCCTTGATTTTGGAAGGATACACAATGTATAAGAACAATTTGGTGAAAAATTCCATCATCTATATTGACTCTAGATCATAACAAAATATTTTGGTTTTTATGAGCTAGCACCACTTCTTTCTTCTTTTCTCTCCCTTATAATTTTTATAATTTCTCTTTGGGAAACCATTGTACTTAGCCTGTTAATGGCATGTCCCTTTCAATTAGTTTTTTTATAATCATGAGGATAGGAAAGGGATGTTTTTGTCTTTTGTGTAGGAGGACAAAGGTTTTGTTTTGTCCCTTACAAGATCCTCCTCCATGTAGATAACTAGAAAATTTTCTATCAAGGTGGAGGATCAATATTACCATCATCAAAGGATCATGAGCATATCTAAGAAGTCATGTTTATTATAAGGTTTAATAGAATCTAAGCCCATAGATAAATCTTCCAGTTAGAGAATCTTTAGGAATATGCTAGGCTTAGCTCAATTGTTTATGTAAAGGGGGTTTATCCCTTTACAGAGGTCAATTAAATTTTTTAGTCAAGATCTATATACTCAAAGAGTTCTCTTTGTGTGATGTTTTTTATACCAAATTTATTTTAACTATAAAATCATTAGAAATATTTTAGAGCATTTGATATGTCTCCCTTGTCATAGATTGTCTCCGTTGTGTTCAATTTGTATTGAATTGATAAATGAAATATGTTTGTGTTTCCATTATCATCCTTTTGTTGAAGTAAAATTCTCTAGTTTACATGATTATTAGATTGGTTATCTTATGTATTCATCTTTATGGTAGTCATTTATAGATTATATCTAAGTTATAAAATATTTTTTGCTTTGAGATTTGGGAATAGGGTATTGATATCCTTTCTAAGGGTAGTGTTGGGCTCATAGATTCAGCTAGATGGGGATCTTGAAAGATAGAATTTATGCATGATTTCAATTTCATTTGTTTCAAATATACAATGCATTTATTGGTAAAGATGATATAGTGGTTTATTTAATTTCTTAAACCCTCCACTTTCTTTTCTATTAATTGATAAGTCTTGTCCTACTTTATCTTACCCTACATATAACACATCCTTTGCATAATTGAAGTATTATTTACCTATAAATGCATAATCATTATGTAATTAACATGTGTCTATGTTTTTTACTTTAAATCCCAACATTTTAATTTCTTCTTCAACCCCTCTTATATTGAACATTCTTTAGAATTAATGTTGCAATCATGTTCATATATGTTTTTAGTATATTATGTCTAACTTAGAAGATTTACTCATTCTATGTGACAACCCTTCCTAGGTGGAGTGAGTAGGTTTGGTTGTGTTTTGGCCAGATTAGTATTTATCTATGCCAATAATCCCCATGGGTAATGAATTGCATAATCTATCCATGTGAGTGAGCTACCCCATAGGTCCTCTCACCTTGGTTTAGATAGAGATAAAAGTATTAGGGAGTTAAACATACCCTTTATAGGTGCATTCCAATAATTTTATCCATTCATTCCATTCTTGATGTCAAACCCCTCCCTAAATACAATGACATTCTAGTGGGTTTTCCATTTTTTCTCTCCATTACTCTCAACTGTGTAAGGTTGAGTGAGAGAGGTGTATAATTTGGAACCAACATCTTTCTAATGATGTTTCCAGGGACTAAATTAAATTCCTATTCACTTGTGTTATTGGGGATATTATAGAGGGATATGAGTATTTCACCTTATTAAGTTCTCTATTATTACTACATTGAACTGACTATCTTTCATTCATCAATAGCCCACCAATTTTATGCCATCATGACTCTGCTAGGGATGTTCACCCCTATGTTGTAAATTTTTTTTGATTTTATTAAAAATATCCTTAGTATTTGAAATTTTTTCATTCTATCAATTTCTATTATTAGTTCTATTTATTTTAGTATAGAATTTTTTACTTCTAATGGTGACTCTATTACATTAAAAGTTTAAATATCTGTGCCTATTATATGTACTCTTCTCTGTATTAAAGAATTTTATTTAGTTATACAAATATGGAGGGTATTAGGTCATCCTTTCAGAAAGATCCATCTAAAGATCTTGTCCCTAAGTTAAAAGGTCCATCTAGAAGGAAACAAGTGTGGAAGCCTATTATAAGCCAAAATTTAGGAAATCCAGAAAGACTTGAATAATTTTTCACCCATTTTATTTACCCCCTTTTCTCAAATATCCCTTTAGTTAAGGGATATCAAATCCCTTTCGAGAAATTTGAGCTCCTAGCAAGTCAAGCTCCTTCTCCACAAAGAAGTCTTTCTCCTCCTTCAAGTCCTCATAGTATTCATTCATAGATATCCCCTACTTCATCTTCATATTTAGATTAATAGATGGGATACTATGATATGATAAGAATGAGGTTTAATGTAGGTAGTAACAATGAAGAAGAGGATAAATGTCTAGGTAATAGATGCAACCATTTGTGATCCCAATATTTAAACCTATCAACTTTGATGGTATGCCTAATTTCCCTAATGAATTTCCCATTAAATTTAGAAATATATTGCCTAAATTTCATGGGAATAATATCGTGTTTGGGGAAAAACATTCAAAATATTTCTTAAATGTTATTGAAGACTATGAAATTGATCTAGAATATGTGTGTATAAATCTATTTGTGAACACACTTGAGGAAGAGGCCTGGGAGTGGTTTAAATCCCTCCCTAATGGATCCATAGACACATGACAAGCCATTTTTTATGCATTTAAAATGCAATTTGGCAATAGCATTGATCCCAAATTCTTTCTTTCAAAATTTGAAAACCTCAAGAAAAATACTAATGAGTGTGTTAAGGATTTTAATTTTAGATTCAGTAAGGTATTGAAAAGGCTGCCAAAGGACATAATACATAGCGGTGTTAATTATTTGATTAAATATTGTGATCCATTTTACAATAAAGAAACCTATTATCTCAGACACAATGCTCTTACAAATATGAGGATGGCCTTTAATTTGGCTATCCAAATAGAGAATAATATCAAAGTTATGGGTAAGCCTTTGAATAAGAGGGATGATGCCAAACTAGTGAATCCTAAAAAGCCTCAAGCCTCCCATAAGAATGTAGATCTAGAGGAAACTATGAAAAATCTAGCTACTATTGTGAAAGAAAACTCTTACAAGTTAACTAGAATAGAAAAAGGGCTATCTCAAGGTTCTTATAACCATGATCATAGGAGGGATCATAATCAAGAGGAAAGAAATCATCCCAGGGACCAGGTTCAAAGCCATCCTACTCTCCAAGGTAGGAATAATGACAAGGGAAAGGGGATTTCAAGGGATAATAAGCATGAGATAAACTAGAATTGGGGAAGTGGAATGGAGGTACCAGATCCTTTAGTTACGAAGGTTAATATAGTCAACATTGATATCAATAGATGTGACAAGTGATTCCTTCCTCATCCTCCATATAATATCAATGATAGTGATGTTCAAGGTGTAGATGGCATTGAATGTGCATTTGATGAAGATGAGATCTATATTGTTGAATTTTAGGAGATGGAAAGTTACACCTTCTAAGAGGACATTGTGGGTGATTTAATAGTTCTTGATTATGAAGGAACTCTAGCCTATGAATGTTTTACTTTCCAAATTAGTGAACTAGATGTGATGGTTGCCTCTCCATATACATAGATGATGAGTGTTACTATTGCTCAAGCATTCTAGAGAGCATGTGAAAAGGTAAGGGTCCTAACCCCAAACTTCATCCATGAGATAAACATGATGCATTTATATGAATTTCATGTTCATGATTTTGAGTTTCTAAGATCAATGATGAAAGAAAAATATGAGGACTCACCGCCATTGGTTTAATGTCAATTGATGATCAACATAGAAATTACCCAAGTGAATAAGGAGTACAATTTGAGAAGTAGAGATAAAAATGCTCCTCTAAAGGATAAAGACTCTCTTGGTCCTAAAGTAGAGATAAAAGAGAAAGAGACCAAAGGAAGTAAAGAGGTCCTAAATACCACCAAGATTAGTTCTACACCTTGAAATGCTAAGCAAAAAGGTACATAGGCCAAGAATATAACTCCTTTATTGTCTATTATTCCCAGTAAGGAAGAACCCATGAAGCCTCCCTTAAAAAGTGAAGTTAAAAATGTTGTTCTTCTTCTTCTCTCCACTTGAATCTTGAGGTGTGTATCCCAAATGAAAGTGTCACTAGTCTACATGTTAACACTCCTTTGCCTAAATATAGTATCCATGACATGGACCATGTATTGAGTTAATTGAAGGTTATAGTATCCTTTGTGAAATTTCTCATAATTTTAGAGAATAGGAGAAGATTTTTTGAATATTTGGGATTCACTAAGAAAATTATTTCTAATGAGATTATTGAATCTAAGCCTTCTCCCATTCCCCTTGTAGAAAGTGAGAACACCTCAAAATCCCTTAAACATCACTTGAAGGTGTATTTAAGAACAAAATTGGTAGAAAGTTAGCTAGATGTTGACCCATTCTATACCACCCTACTGATTAATGGTGTAATTTTCCATAACTACATGTTTGATTCTACTACATCTCATAACTTTATGCCACTAGCTATGCTGAATGAACTCTACGTAAGAATAAATACAACATATGGATGATGCCTCACCATGGATTCTAGAGAATTACATATTTTTGGTGTGGTTAAAGGATTGGTTGTGTAGCTTTCATAGTACCCTGGTAAATTCTTGAGTATGGACATTGTTGTTATACATTGTCTACCGAAATGGGGTATGTTATTTTCTAGAAAATGGGCTACTAGTATTGGGGGTAGTGTTCAAATGGACTTATCCTATGCCACCATACCTATAGATGGGAATATAGTTCACTTGAATCATGATACATAAATTATTCATGTCTTGAGATATCCTAAATATTATTTTAATGAATTATTATATGTGGATACAAACATTGGAAATTTTGTGGGTAGTATTGAGTACGAGGACCTACCTCTTGAATTTGGTGTTATAGATGAAGACTCCATTTGAACTATGTATTTTGAGGGACCATGTTCAATTATTAGAAATGGAGTAAGGGTTATCTTATGTGCCCCTAATTTACAATTTTATATATAATCCTAATTATCCTTTCAGTGCACAAATAATATTGTAGAGTATGAAACACTCTTGATTGGCCTTCAGATTGCTCATGAGTACGAAATCACAAAGTTACTAGTCAAGGGTGATTCAGAATTAGTGGTGAGGTAGGTCTAAGTTATTTACACCATGAAATAGAAGAGACTAAATTAGTATCAAAACACTATGTGGGATTACTTGTAATGGTTCAATGATTCCAACATTGAATATCATGCCCGAGATTTTAATTAGGTAGCAAATATGCTTACAAAGAGAGATACATAATTTAAAGTTGAAAATAGAAATCCCTCATGTGAATATGAGGTAGAGGTGTTAGTAAGACATTTTTTCCCAAATAACATTGATCATCGACAAGTTTTTGATGATGATGATCAAACAAAAAGGTTTCTATGTTGTATAGATGAGTTCAAAGGAACCATTACAGATCTAGACTCCATGATACATGTATGTGATGGAAAAGAAAAATTATTTAGAAAAAAAATTATCTAGTTGAATACTAATACTATCCCTAGAGGATTGGTTAGTCTTGAATCATCCTTTGATGGAGATGATATGATTAAATATATAAATATTTCTATATCAAAGGATGTAATTGAGATTAACATCAGGACTAGGGACAATCCAAAGAAAGTTTGGCTTAGTACTCACCTAAGCAAGAAAGAGAAGGAAGCATTTATCAAACTTTTAATTAAGTACCAGGACTATTTAACATTGTCATATTCAGATTTGAAGGCCTATAAGGAGGAATTATTCTATCATGTTATCCCCCTTGAACTTGGTATGAAACCATTCCACCAAAAATATTATCCTATTAATCCCATCTTGGCCACCAAGATGCAAGAGGAAATGAAGAAATTGATGGACAATGGGATCACTCAACCCATTAGGTATTCATCATGGGTGGCCAATATAGTCCCTATAAGGAATAAAAATAGAGATATCTAGCTCTGTCTTGACTTTTAGAATTTAAATAAGGCTTCACTAAAGGATAATTATCCATTGCCTAATATGGAAAACATGCTTCAAAATGTTATTAGTTTTGAGCTATTGTCATATTTGGATGGTTTTTTGGGTTACAATAAAGTAGTAGTGAAAGAGTCTAAAAGGTCTAAGAATGCTTTCACTACCCCATGGGGAACCTATGTGTACATTTGAATGCCTTTTGGTTTAATGAATGTAGGTGCCACCTTACAGAGATCAATGGATATGACATTCACCAAGTTAATGAATATGTTTATTATGGTATATGAATATGATGTTATAGTATACAATAAGAAAAGGGATGACCACTTAGGGCACTTGGAAAAAATACTTATCAGATGAAAGGAGTTTAGAATCTCCCTCAATCCTAGGAAGTGTCACTTTGGAGTGTAGAAGGTAAATATACTTGGGTACATTATGTCTAAGCAAGATGTAATGAAATATCACAGAAGGGTAGAGGCCATTGACAAGGTACCCATCCCATATACCAAAAAAGGTATTCAATATTTATTTTTCTAGACTAACTTTGTTATAAGGTTTATTTCCAATTTTATATAGATTTCTCTACCCATTACTTCAATGCTAAAAAGGATCAAACTATAAGGTGGGAGGAAAAGGATACCAAATCATTCCAAGACATCAAGGTAGCTTTGAAAATTGCCTCGATGCTTGCTACTCTTGACTACATAAAAAATTTACAAATATTTTTGTTTGCATATGAGCATACTATTGCTATAGTGATACTACAAAAGAATGATGAAGGTCATGAGCAGCCAATTGATTTTTCTAGCAAGGAATTAGAAGGATCTAAGTTGATATATAACATAATGGAAAAATAAGCCTTTGATCTCTTAAAGGTTGTCAAATAGTTTAGATCTAACATTCTGATTGTAAAGATCATGGCCTATGTTCCCCACTCTATGGTGAAGGACATATTAACTCAGAATGAAACTACTAAAAAAATATGTCAATGGGTCAATAAAATTCAAGAATATGACCTAGAGATACAAACTACTAAGTTGGTAAGAGGTATGGGTCTCACCAAGCTGATGATTGAAGCCAACTTCTAGGCTATAGAGGTGAATAATGTAGAAGGGGTTCTTGATAGCCCTAGATCCAAGTACAACCAATATTCATGGTACAAACCTATAGTTTATTACTTGAAGACTCTAAATTATTTTCCTTGCTTAGAAAAGAAATTAAAAGAGGACCTTGAAGTTAGTATCCCAAAAGTATCTTCTTTTTTAGGATGATCTAGCCTAGAGGATCCCAAAAGGTGTCCTCTTAAGGTTCTTAGTGGAACATGAGATTCTTGAATTGGTTAAAAAGTTCCATAGTGGTGTGTGTAGTGTTCACTTTGCTCCTAAAGTCATTGCACACAAGTTTCTAAAGGCCAGTTATTGGTGGCCCACTCTATTCAAATATGTTGATACTATGGTAAGGTGATGTCAAGAGTGCCAATGATTTACTGAGAGAATGAAAGCATATAGATCACTTCTCTTATAGCCAATTTTTGTTGAGGGACCTTTCATGTAGTGGGGAATAGATTTCATGGGTGAAATATCAGATGCTTCAAGTGTTGATCACAAGTGGATCTTATTAGTAATTGATTAATTCATTAAATGGGTTGAAGCAATCCCTATTAGAAAATAAACCCACCACATAGTCATTGATTTTATTTTGAATAATGTGATTTGTTGATTTGGAGTGCCAGTTAAAATGGTCTATGACAATGCCATGTTCTTTAGAGCAAAACAATTAGTAACATTGTGTGAAAATTATGGGATTGATAAAACATATGCCTCCAATCACAATCCATAAGGAAATGGATAGGCTGAGTCTAGTAATAAGAATTTATTGAAGATTATTAGAATTACTTTGGATGCCAACAAAAGGAAATGGGGTGAGAAGTTGAATTTTTCCATCTAGTCTAATAGGTTGAATCCTAAAAGGTCTACTAAAATAAACCCCTTCAATATTTTTTATGGATCTCAATCTATTTTACCCCTTAGTAGAACACTATAAGGAAAGGATCAACCATATTATAGAGCTTGATGAATCTTGTAGACAAGCTCATAAAAATCATTTAAATTTTAAAGAATGGCTCAAAATGATATTTAATAAAAAAAGGTCACCCTTAGAGCTTTTCAAATTGGTGATCTGGTCCTACTCTGGGATAGTAGACATGAAGAAAAGGGAAAACATGGTAAATTTGATTCCCTATAGATGGGTCCCTACACCATTGATTATCAAATAAGGAACCATATGTTTTATCTTAGAGATATTGATGAAGAAATCTTAGAACTGTCAATTAATGGTAAACACCTCAAACACTTTTTGGATTAAGTCCATGCTAGCCTATGTATGTAAGTACATGTTATATAGTCCCTTTGTGTTTTGTTTCCCTATTTAGGGTTGTGTTTGTATAGTTTGTGTTTTCTCCTTTTCCTTCTTGGTTGTCTTTAGATTCCTTATTATAAATTAGTTCAACCATGGTGTGTTTTCCATGCCTTTGTTGTAAAATTTTTGACTCCATGGCCTAATGGATAGGCATCTAGTCTGGTATTCTCTGTATACCTATTGGGAGTACACATCCTTGAGTAAGAGCTAATGATGGAGCCTAAATATACACCAAGTAATTTATTCCCTTTTTAGTGTCAAAATATTTGGGACATTAAAAATCTATTATGTTTTGATATCTTTATTTGGGGTATTTTGTTGATTTGCCAAGTTTAATGAGACCCTATGTTAGTGCCCAAAGTTTCACTAGAGTAATTGGGCCCTTATTTGTGAAAATGCCTAAGTGAAACCTATGTTGATTATCAATGTTTAAGTCATTATCCCCATTTTTGTCTCCATATTTTCCTTTAGAAGTTCAATTTTATGTTCATAATTTACTTAGTCCTTTTTTGTGTCTTTAATTGGTGAATGTGTTTTTCCCTTAGACTTTTTGGGCCTTTTATATGAACATAATGCCCCATGGAAATAGGTCTTTGAAATTTTTGTCTAAGAATTTTTTTTTTGAATAATTATTCTTATTAGACATCTTGTCTGCTACAAAAGTTTTGAAATAATTCCATATCTTGTCATTTTGATTTTTAAGTGTTTTTGGGTTATTTGTTTTGGACTTTTTGTCGATGGATAAAGGTTTGAAGGGTACTTACCCTTCAGGAATTTTTACCACATCGAAGGCCTAAAGGAATTATAGGGTCATTTTTCCCTTGCAAAAGCTCTGAATGATCATTTATTTTGATCATTTTGCCTTTACAAAATTCTTAAAGGGAAATTTAAAAAGGCAAAGGACACTTGCACAACTCTTGAAGGGCACTTTATAAAGATGGAGGACATTTTCAATAGTTCTAAAGGAATTTTAAGGTCATTTATTTTGGCCAAATGTTTCATGGTAAGAAGATTCAATATGAAAAGATAGAAATGTATCCATGTCTCTTAGCATAGATTGATTTGTTGCCTTGTGCTCGAAGAAGAAAAGTTTTGGGGCCCCTGATGAGATTGCCATGTTAGACCTTAAATGTGTTTTGGTGACTAAGGTGAGGAATTAATCAAAGAGATAAATAAAAGACACATGGTTATCTTAAGGGACTCTTAAGACTATTTCCAGATAATAGAAGGATCTTTCACCCTTCCCCATATCAAGAAGGATGGTACAAAGTTGAAACATTGGTCAAGAGTTTGAGATAACATCTAAGTTGGACACATGATGGGTCCTTAGAGTTTTATGAGTTCTAAGTCCTTTTTAATATTTACCTACTTATATTTTTGTGGGTAGGGTGTAAAAAGTCCCTAAAGGCCCGAACTCCCAAATTTGAAAAGAGAAGTAATGACACATGGTAGGGCCTCAAGACTTTTCAAGATCTAGGCCCATTTTTAATATTCCTCACTTAGCTTATGGTGGAAAAGGCGCAAAAGGTCCTTGAAGGCCCAAAAAGTGCTAGGATGAAAATTTTTACTTGTATGGATCCATGTGTTGCAAGGAATATTTCCCAGCATAAAGGAAATATTTGCACTTTCTCTTTCGTCTTTCAAAAAAAGCTTAAACAATTAAAGGGGGTAGTTGATAATTAGTCATTATGTTTTGAATCATTAATGTCAACCCTAATCTCAAAATTCAAAGGATAATAACTAATGAAATTTCCTTCATTCTCATTTACCTTTTGCATTTAGAGCTTCTCCTTATGTCTTTGAGCCATTTATGTGCCCTAGCTACGTGTAACATAAAAGAGTGATTACGATGAATTCTTCAAAGATTTTTAGTTTCAATTACACATAACCCTCTATATTATCAACAAGTGTTCTTCTATCTCCTTTTACTATGTTTTTGATAAGGTAAGGTGGAAAACTAGGGGCCGAACCCTTCATAGAGAAAAAAGACAAGAAGGCAATCAATTGTCAGGGAATCCAAGAACAACACACCTTGTTCTGATCCCACTTGTTAGGATCTTGCTCCTCAAAAAGAGCACAATATGATTACCAAACTTAAGCAATTAAACATGCAAAAATATCCAAAAGTACAAGTAACTAGAATTCAAAAATAGCACAAAATATGAGAGACAATACACTGTCTTGTATTAACATTTGTATAGAAAAGAATACAATAAAGAGCTGCCACACTCTTCCACCTTATAGAGGCTTCCCACAGCTCAAGTGTACAGTAATTCTTCTTCAAAAACACTCTCCTACCAAAAATGGTCCCAACACACAACTCACACACAGAATTGGTGTTCACTTCTCCAACCAGTTAGTAATAACCCTGCCAGTACCCAAGCACTCTAAAGTACTTCAAGTTGATCTCCCATGAACCTACAACATACAATTCAACAAACCATACTCACACATGTAGATCTCCTATGAGCTTGAAATAACTTTCAACTCAATGATCTTACAATGGAAGGATCTTCCTTGCCTTCCTTTCTAGCTCATCATTAGTGGAACTAGGAGAAACACACACTTTGTTCTCTTCACTAGCACACTTTACAATACATGCCAATGGGTCTATAAATAGATCCCAAACTTGAACAATAACATAGACTCTTAGTTTACTAAAAATAGACATGCAGCTCAAGACTGGAAATAGCCTTTACATGCAAACACTCTGTTCACTTAACTAACTGTTTGTGCAATGAACAGTTTTGGAACACACAGGTGATCGATGCCAGTCCCTGCTTGCCTAGTCCTGCCAATGTCGGCTGACTTCCTACTGACACCAGTTGCCTTCTGCATTGATCATGACTGATGTAGGTCATGCTGTCGATGCTGGTGCTTCTGGGTCTTTAGCAACCTCCTTTTCTTCATCTGCATAGTTGAAGCTTTTAGCTCCACAACCTAACAATCTCCCACTTGGAGATAAATAGTTACAACTGTACCTATACCTATACACCATCTAGTTTGTTCCCTTGGCTCTGTATCCCTCTTCAAGATCACTCTTGAAGACCAACCACTACAAATCGTATAGTGCAAGACTTGTCATCCAAATCACCTGCCACATCCACATCTACAAACCCCTGTAGAAAATAACTTGAACCTGCATAGCATGTACACCTGCTGCTAGTCCCTCTAAGAATCCACTAAACTGCCGTCCAATGCTTCTTTCTCAGATTGGCTCCAAACTTGTGACAACTCCCACTGCTTGGGAAAACTTAGGTCTAGTACATACCATGCACTTAACCTCATTATGTGAATCAAGACACTATTCTGTGAACTGTCCAACCATCAGTGTGCTAACCAGTCTCACACAATCATCTTGAAGCAAAGTCAACCTGTGACTCTCGATGTCTCTAGAAGACACTCATGCCAAAGAACCTTGCTGCTCCCAGATTCTTCATGACACACCTCTAAACTAGCTTTACCTTTAGTTCAACAACTCCCTGTATATGTAACCCTGTAACAAGCACATCATACAGTAATAGGATAATGTAGCTAATATTATCCAACCTAGTAAAGAGAAACACAATGATCAAACCTCCATTGCCCTGTAGCTTATACAAGACCATATACTCAAGCCTTCTGTCTCACATATCCATTTCCGCTCTTCTTCATCCTGAACATCCATTCATCTCTTAGTGCTTACTTCTAGCTGGCAACTCCACCCAAAACTCATGTTTGGTTCTTTTCTAAGGAATCACATCCTTCATCCATGCCAAGCTCCCACTATTTCCTGGATCTACCTGTTCTGCTTCTTTAACAACTTCCTGGTTTTATACCATAAGTGAGCAACAAGTAGTGTAAAGAAGGGAAATGATGAATTTGAGGCTTACCTACCCTTTAAGTCCTCCATATGGGTGCTTGAGACTCCTTGACAGCTTGCTGTCCACCCAAAATTCATCTCAGTGACCGATGCCAGTCACATCTCAGTCTACACCTGACCGATGTTGGTTCCCTACGACTGCCTCATTATCGACGTCAGTTCCCCCTTACTGACGCTGGTGTTTATCTACCCTGAGTCACCAATGTTGGGCTACACATAGACGATTTTGGTCCCTGTCTGGATGCCAACGCCAGTTATCCTACCGACATTGGTCTCTGTGTTTTTCTTGTGAGAACTAACTTTTTCCTGTGAACTCCTTTTGGATCAAACCCTTATCCAAATCACCCTTGCTCTACTCAAAATTCTTCTACCCCTTATGCTAAACTCTATCCATCACCTTCTCCTTGAAAACCAAGGCTTTCCTACTTTTGTCACTAACATCAGATTCCTCAAGAAACGTTACCTTCTTCTTCTACATACAGAAACCTTGATCTATGCTCTTCAAATCTAAAAGCATACCCTTTGACTCAAGAACATGCGTCTCCTTCTTATTCATGTGACCAAGCCTATTAAGCCACATCTTTGAATCTACGGCTGAAGTAGATAACCCAAAAAGAGAATTAGTAATACAAGTAGATAGATAAAGTGTACCTACTTTCTTACCTCTTGCTACAATAAGTGTACCATTGGTAACCTTCCAAGAGTCCACTGTGAGAGTTATTGTGCAACCCTCATCACCCAAACTTCTTACAAAAATCAAATTCCACTCTAGAACTGGGACATGCATGAGCTCTTTTAACACCCATGTGTTACCTGTCTACAATTTCAGCTTCACTTTCCCTTTGCCAACCATCTGACAAGGCTTACCATCCCCTACACAAATTTCTCCAAAGTCTCCCTGGACATACTCATGAAAAAATTTCCTATTTGGGGATGCATGAAAAGAGGCACTAGAATCTAAAACCCAAGATTATACTTTATCTAAAGAACATACTAGAGCATCTTGTGTAACGTAATCCACAACATCTACTTCTTCTTCATGTCCTTCATGCTGATCTACTACCAACCAACAATCTTCTTTTCCCTACTCTTTGTTTCCACATTTCTAGCAGGTTATTCTGCCATACCTGGACTTGGACCTCCTACTATTAAACTTCTCCATTCATAGTCTACTATCTTTTGCCATTGCTCTACTCCCACTCAAATAGAAACCTCTATGAGTAACCTATAATCAACACACACTAAACAGATCTAATCCAACCTGTTAGTATCCCAACCAAAAGCTTTGATACCAGTTGTCAGGGAATCTAAGAACAACACACCTTGTTCTGATCCCACTTGTTAGGATCTTGCTCCTCAAAAAGAGCACAATATGATTACCAAACTTAAGTAATTAAACATGCAAAAATATCTAGAAGTACAAGTAACTAGAATTCAAAAATAGCACAGAATATGAGAGACAATACACTATCTTGTATTAACATTTGTACAAAAAAGAATACAATAAAGAGCTGCCACACTCTTTCACCTTACAGAGGCTTCCCACACCTCAAGTGTATAGTAATTATTCTTCAAAAACACTCTCCTACCAAAAACGGTTCCAACACATAACTCACGCACAGAATTGGTGTTCACCTCTCCAACCAGTCAGTAATAACCCTGCCAGTACCCAAGCACTCTAAAGTACGTCAATTTGATCTCCCATGAACTTACAACCTACAACTCACACATGTAGATCTCTTATGAACTTGCAACAACCTACAACTCAATGATCTTATAATGGAAGGATCTTCCTTGCCTTCCTTTCTAGCTCATCATTAGTGGAACTAGGAGAAACACACACTTTGTTCTCTTCACTAGCACACTTTACAATACATGCCAATGGGTCTATAAATAGATCCCAGACTTGAACAATAACATAGACTCTTAGTTTACTAATAATAGACACGTAGCTCAAGACTCAAAATAGCCTTTACATGCAAACACTTCATTCACTTAACTAACTATTCGTGCAATGAATAGTTCTGGAACACACAGGTGACCGACACCGGTCCCTACTTGCCTAGTGCTGTCGACGTTGGCCGACTTCCTGCCAACGCCGGTTGCCTTCTGCACTGATCATGACCGACATCGGTCATGCTGCTGACGCTGGTGCTTTTGGGTCTTTAGCAACCTCCTTTTCTTCATCTGCATAGTTGAAGCTTTTAGCTCCACAACCTAACATCAATCAAGATATGCCTTCAAAGAGACAACGATACTAGTTGAGAACCAACAGACACATAAACAAGGAAAATAATAAATGAAAAGACTAGAGTTAGAGGGGTCTCTCCTTAGATAACCATTTATTTGAGAAGATCATTAAGTTTCTCGCTATTCTTTGCATTGTTAGCAGGCTGAGTATTACCCACTTCTTTTAGCATAGACATGTTCAGGAGAATTGTATTCCAGAGTCCCTTGGTGAAATTTTACTCTAGCTACTAAATACAATCCTTTAAGGCCCCAATTTTAGATTTCCAATCAGTCTCATTCTCAATTTCCTCACTAGCTTCCTTGATATACACATTCCCCTTATTGTCAATAGTTTTCATAATGTCAGAACCATGCTCCTTGGTAACCTCAAAATCCTTAGTCTCCTACTTCCCTCCAGTGTCCTCAAAAATTTCCTAGATTTCCAACTCCTTGGACTCTTCCTCCTGGATTGCTTCCTCTGAAGCACTTTCTAAATAATTAATAAGTCTAGCCTCTGAGGTGGGTTTACCAGTAATCTGCCTTGACCTGCAAACTTTGGAGGAGAAGCCTTCCTTATTAACTTTGGAAGACTTATAATATTTGCCACATTGGCCCCTCGTGGCCCTACCCAAGTTTTTGTGGGTCCCCTCCATGGTATCCCTAATATTCTCTTCCTCCTCATCAACCTTCCTCTTCTTACAGTTCTTGCTTGCAAAGGAGATGGGGGGGTCAATAGGGGTCTCTTCTAGGGTGGAGAGAGAAACATCTTTTGTTTTGGTAGGATCTAGGGAAAAATAGGACTCATGAATAGCATCACTAGACATTGGATTGGAAGGAATGTCACCACTATCAATTCTAATAGTCTTGGATGGCTTAAGGGCTCAATAAAAGTTATACAAGTAGAAAATGAGGAATTCATTTGACTTCAAAGTATTGCACTAGAGAGCTAGGTAACAATGGTGGCTACTTCAACATTTATAAAAAACAACATTATTTCTATTTTGGATGAAATCAAAGATACAAATATTCAAGGGTTAGAATTTGTAACCTTATTAAATGTATTGCAATAGCCAAATTTCCTTCTAGTAGTTTTAAATCTTGGCATGAGTTATATCACCCATGTGATAGAATTCCATTTGGCTACCCATACCCAGAATTAGTGATTATATGTGCTCAAGTATATCAACCAAATACTAGGTCTATCATCAATGATATCTAATAAATTTTATACTCTTCCACTCCTATGGCCCTCAACACCATGTTTAGGAATCCTCCCTAGCCTGAAAGTATCATGCTTTCTCTAGAGAAATTCCAAGAGTATGCAGACAATAATGACAAGACAATATGGGACATTATCAACTCCTGTTGGTTGGTTAAGAAAAGGCAAAAGGTCTCAAGAATATCTAAGAGACTAAAACTAGTAGAATTGAAGGAATTACCCTAGTACATGATTGACATGGTAGTCATTATTTATGAGATTCCCACCACAAAGAAATTTGATCCTTAGATGTTCATAATCTTAATCTATGTGTTGGAGAAACAAAAGAAGCTAGGTTGGACCACCATTTTAAGTGACAACCTACATAGGAAGATGATGTAGCTTCAAGTTGTAATCCACTTGAATGAGGTATTCAAAGGTACATTTTACATGTGATTCTACCTGATATACAACTTGGTACATAATATGGCATTTCAAGGGCTTACCAAGAATCTTAGTGGGTTGCGAATATATTAGGATTATCATGAAATAACTCTAGATGGCTTCAAGAAGAATTTATATAGAGTTTATAATTACTATTTTAATAATATTATGAGTGTCTTCTTTCCTCTAACGAGCCTCAATAGAATTTCTAAGATATAGAGAGACATAATTGATAAGTATGACACCTCATATATTCAATTTAAAACATTCACTTATATTAGAATAAGTGGTTACTCAGAGTCTCCACATAAACTACTGAGATACCTAGATGATAGAATATCAGTGATGGTGTTGAGCCAATAGATGGTGCCCCACATGAGATGATAATGCTGAAGAAGATAAATAATCCCTTTAAATATCTTATTAAAATTAGACACTATTCATGCCCTTATATTGCCAAAGCTAAGGGATTAAATCAAGAGATGGACCAACATGTGATTGACAAGATGTCACCCAAGCCAAACTATGATAGTAGATGGTGGGTGAACATAATGACCAATGTAATTCTGCATCAATCATATTTTTAAGACATCTGGTCTAATTACACTATCGAAGAAGATGTCAAAAATCTAAATTATATAAGGCTAATAGTGAAAGAAGTTATCACTTCAAACATTGTTCCCAACCCCAAGGATATGGAGGATGATAAGAAGACAATGTATATAGTGTATAATTATTCCAATATTGAAGCCCAAACCATCTCACAAGTGGACTTCACTACTAAGGAAAATGATTCCATTCTATGGAGAGCTATACCAATCATGAGAAGAACCTTTAAGTGGTTGAAGGAACATGGGGTTGATCTTAGCACTTATGATACCCCTACTCTTTAGGAGCTTAGACAAGTTTGGGAGTTAAAGGGTTTCATTCTAGATTACAATGGTTTTTCCATAGCTCCACCACCAGTGGAAGGGGGCAAAGGGAAGAACAAAATTGGTGATGTTAACTTCACCAAGCCAATTGACATGGAGTCCATATCTACATCACTATCTAAGGTGGGATTGTACTTCTCAAAGTTAACAATTCTAGCTAAAAATTGGGATAATATTACCATTGGGGAGGTTACAGTGGTTAGTGCCACCCCGATATCTATTACATTAGAGGGATTCGCAATGATACCAGTAATCTTAACAGCCATCCCAGTGGTTAATTTAATTGGTGTTCCACTTACTCCACCAACACAATAGCGAACCATTGTCCCTCCCCTAAATATTAAGAGGAAGCGAATGAGAGGTAGAATATCTCAAGTAGAAAATATTCAAAAGGGCTCTATAGCCTCTAGTTGGGATTCCTAAGAAAAGTGAGGAGGTTATGTTTAAGGAATTGCCTTCTAAAGAAATATTTGTGAAGAGGAAAGAGGATCAATCCTCATATTCTCAAAGGTTGAGAGATATAATTGATGTAGTAGATTTAGATGAAGATAGTCTAATTTCTAAGGTGATGAAGAAGCAACATGCATTCACTCCTCCACAAGAAATAATTGGGAAAAGAACTCTGAGGGAAAGACCCTAGACCCCAGTAAAGGTCTTGAAGGTTTACTTATTTATAGAAAGTGGTCCTTTAAGATTGAAAGGTAAAGGTAATAAGGAGTAAATTATGCCCTAAAGTGGTCCTCTTTCCTTTAAAGATGTTGCATAGGTTGGGGTTGAGGTAACCACTCAAGTTCAAGCCCCTTAAGAAAAGGAAATAGTCTCATTAGATACATAGATATTTGTTGAAAATCTCATCACCTAACCATCAAGACAATGTGATGAAGGTGAAGTTGAGGAAATGAATAAGTATAATGAGAAAGATGACTTGGAGCCAAAGTAGTACATTCAAGTCACAACTGATCTTAAAGTGGTGGTTGAACAAGAAGGACTACAAGAAGCTCTAAAAGTATTATAGGTTGTCTCTTCCCCTCCAAAGGTGTCATGTTTAGCACCAAAGGAGAATGAAAGTAAGTAAGGTGTGGGAGAAAAGCTAAAAATGGGAACCCCCAGCCATATAGAGATAAATAAATAATTAGACCAACCTAATAAAGGTGCTGAGGAGAGTGCTTTAGGTAGTGTTGCTTCAATTGAAGTATCTTGAGGTCTACTTCCTCTTATCAAGGTTCATGATCCAACCCAAAATAAATGTCTAAAGGTTGTGATTGGTGAAGAGTTGGCTAAAGGTAATAAGGAGGTCAACATAGCCTCACCTATACTTGAATCTTAGATAAATAAAGAAGGTGAAGTAGCTGTAGGACCTTCTAGTCAATCCATAGGATAAGGGAACTCCATCTAGAAATTGTTGGAGTCTCACCAATTCAGGCTATATTTTAAAATTCTGGAGCAGATAAAGCCAAACCTTGAAGGGGAACTTAGATAAAATAAATAACATGGTGAGGATTTGGAAAGAAATAAATAAATCAAATATTTTGTGTTGATTCCATAGCCCATTCTTGTGGTACTTCCTATATCAGGTACTCTGATCACACTACCTTACACTATCTCAAGTCCTACATTAATGTCCACTACATCAATGGGATTTTATACTAGACCCCTTCCCTCGGTCAAAGAATAGGTCAAATAGAAAGACATCATCAAAAATATTGGGGAGATTGATGTAGTGAATATCACTCAGGCATACAAGTTCAAACCCCCCAAGAAGGCCAAGATACATTCTAGAACCACATTCACTGCTACATGAGAAAATAATGTAGATATAACCATGCCCCCATAAGATGATTTGAAGAAATCTACTCCCTTTGAGATTTATAATGTTTACAACTGCAATCTATAGGATCCTTCAATGAATGACCTAGAGCACAAATCACAAGATTTGGTAAACATGGTGGCTCACCAAATGGTCAATGACAAAGCCACCATAGAGGATTTGAAGGCACAAAATTAGGCTATGATTTAGTACTTGTAAAAGGAAATGAGTGAGCCCAAGGTAGTAACTCCAACTACCATTATTAATCCAAAGTGTACTCTCTTCTCAATAAAGTCATTTAATTTTGGCCAAATTGATGACTTGAAGTCTAGAGGAAGGGTGATAGAATAAATAATCCACTCAGCATTGAAATTCTTGAATAATATTCTCAATAATGCTTGGATAATTAGATGGAGTGTGATGCTCAAATGCTTATCTATGAAAAAGAAATTAAGAAGTGGGAGGAAGTCTAGTGGAAAGTAGATGAGGTCTACAAGATGGGTACAAATACTCTGATATCTGAGAAGATCATTACTCTAAGTGATCATAAGAATCTTAGAGAATATCAATTGGTAATCAATCATTGATTAGTGATGCTTAAATATGGCATATTTTATTTGAAAGGAGAGTAGTCTCTCAAGATTTTAATAAAAGAGATAGATGTTGCACTTGAGAAGATCATAAGCCTTGATGGTGCATGTGATTTATAGGAAGAGACAATATGTACTACTTTGAAAAATCTCATTGATGCACCATAAGAGTCATTTGATGTTCATAAAATAAAGCAATTGGTGTCACTTGAGAAATATTGTGACAAGGAACTCATTAGATGAAAGCAGATGATGCTTCAGAAGATTGTTTCCTAGATAAAATAATACCAAGTAAAATTCAACTATCAAGTAGGCCTAAATCAAGGAAATATCACCCTAATGCTAGAAGGATACACAATGTATAAGAAAAATTTGGCAAAAGATTCTATCTAGAATGACTCCAGAGCATAACTAGATATTTTGGTTTTTTGAGATATCACCACTTCTTTCTTCTTTTCTCTCCCTTATTCTTTTTCTCATTTGCCATTGGGAAACTATTGTACTTATCCTATTGGTGGCATGCACCTTTCATTTAATTTTTGTATAATCATGATGATAGGACAGGGATGATTTTGTCTATTTTACAAGATGATAAAGGTTTTGTTTTGTCCCTTGTGAGATATTACTCCACATAGAAAACTAGAAAATATTCCATCGAGGTGGAGGATCAATATTTCCATCATCATAGAATCACAAGCATATCTGAGGAATCATGTTTGTTACAAGGTTTAATAGACTTCAAGCCCATGAAATAATCTTCCAACTAGAGCATCTTTAGGAATATGCTAGGATTAGCTCAATTGTATAAGTGAAGGGGGTCTATCCATTTATAGAGTTTGGTCCATTGTAAAGGGATAGATGCCCTTTACTTATAAAATTGAGATAATCCTACCATATTCATAAAGATGCTCTAGCTGGAAGATTCCTTCATGGAACTAGAGTTAGTAAAACTTTGTAACAAACATGATTCCTCAGATATTCTCGTGATCCTGTGATGATTCAAATATTGATCCCCACCTCGATGGAATATTTTATAGTTATCTAAATGGAGGAAAATATAGAAATGGACAAAGTAAAACCTATATCCTATTGCAAAATAGATAAAAATGTCCCTTTCCTATCCTCATTATTATACAAAAACTAACTGAAAGGGGTGTGCCACTAATAAACTGAGTATAATGGTTTCCCAAAAAAACCAAGAAAAAAAATAAGGGAGGGAAAATAAAGAAGTGGTGCTAGATCATAAAAACCAAAGTATCCAGCTATGCTCTAGAGTCGATATGGATGATGGAATATTTTTTCAACTTGTTGCTATACCTTATGTATCCTTCCAACATTGGGGTTAGATTTACTTGATCTGAGCCTACTTGATAGTTGAATTTTACTCAGTATTCTTCAAGCTAGGTGGAAATCTTCTAAATCATGGTCTTCTTTCATCTAATGAGATCCTAAAACTAGTCACAAGATTTTTCAAATGATACTAATTTTTTTATTTTATCAATATCAAAGGACTCTTATGGTGCATCAATGAGGGTTTTTAGAGTAGTACATATTTTTTCTTCCTCCAAATCACTTACATCAAGAAGGGTTACCATCTTCCTAAGTGTAGCATCTATCTTTTTTATTATAGTCTTGAGGGATTGCTCCTCTGCTTTTAAATTGAAGATCCCATCTTTGAGCATCACTAGTCGATGATTGATTTCCAATTGATATTCTCTAGCCCTCTTGTGATAATTTGGAGTAATGATCTTCTCAGCTATTAGAGTATCTGTACCCATCTTGAAGACCTCATCCATTTTCCACCAAACTTCCTACCACTTCTTAATGTCTACCTCATAGATAAAAATTTGAGCATCATACTCCCTTTTATTATCCACTATGTCATTCAAACACTTCAATGCTGAGTTTATTATTTATTTAGTCCTAGTGTGCAAATGTTCTTGCCATTTTTCTATCACCTTTATTCTAGACTATAAGTTATCAATTTAGCCAAAATCAAATGAATTTATTGAGAAGAGAGGATGCTTTGGAGAAATACTATAAAATGGAGTTGCTACTTTGGGATCAATTAGTATATTTTACAAGTACTAGATAATAGTCTAATGTTGTGCCTATAACTCCTCCATGGTGGCTTAGTATTTATCCATTCTATGAGACACCATGTTCATCAAAACCTATGACCTATGCTCTAGCTCATTCATTTATGGATCCCCTAGATTGTAGTTGTAAATAATATAAATCTCTTGGCAAACATTTTTATTCAAAACATCTTATGGGGGAATGGCTATCTCTACATTCCTTTCTCCTATAGTAGTGAAGTTGTTTATGGAATGTGTCTTGGACTTCTTGGGGGGTTTGTAATTATACACCTAAGTGATCTTCACTACATCAATATCCCTAATATTTCTCATAATGTAGCTATTTTCTTTGACCTATTCTTTGACCCAAAGAATGGGTATGGTCTAAAATCCCATTAATGTAGTTGACATTGATATAAGCCTTGAGATAGTGTAAGGTGGTGTCATTAGAATACCTGATATAGGAAGTACCATATGAATGGATTGTGGAATCAACACAAACTCTCCAATTTCTTCTTCACTTTCCAACTCCTTACCACCTTGTTTTTTTCTCCAAGTTCCCCTTTAAGTTTTGGCTCTATCTAATCCAAAACTTCAAAATTTAACCCAAATTGGTGAGAATCCTGCAACAATTTCTTGATGGAGCTCGCTTATCCTATGGATTAACTAGAAGTCTCTACACATGCTTTAGCTTCTTTATTTATTTGAGTTTTAGGTATAGATGAGGTAATGGTGACCTCCTTGTTTCCTTCAAAAAACTCTTCACCAATCATAGGATCTAGACCTTTATTATGGGTTGGATCATGGACCTTGATGTGAGGAAGGATACCTCAAGTTACTTCAATTGAAGCAACACTACTTGAAGCACTCTCCTTACCACCTTTATTAATATTGTCTAATTATTTATTTATCTCTATATGGGTGGGGTTACCCATTTGTAGGTTTTCTCCCCCACCTTCTTATGTATTTACCTTCTCTTATGGTACTAAACTTGACCCCTTTAGAGGGGAAGGGAAAACTTGTGATACATATGGAGCTACTTGTAGTCCTTCTTCAACCTCCACTTTAGGATCAATGGTAACTTGAATATCCTACTCTAGTTCCACCTCATCTTTCTCATTAGATTTATTCATTTCCTCAAATTCACCTTGATTATCTTGGCATCGTGGTTGGGTGATGACACTTTCAACAAACATCTTTGTATCTGATGAGATTGTTTCCTTTTCTTGAGGAGCCTGAATTTGAGTGTCTACCTCAACCCCAACTTGCATAACATCTTCAAAGGAAACAAGATCACTCAAGGGAAAAATTTCTTCCTTATTACCTTTACCTTTCACTCTTAAAGCATCTTATTCTACAAATAAACTAACCATGAGAACCTTTATAAGGTTCTATGTCTTTCCCTCAGTGTTCTTTACCTAGTTCTTACTTATGGAGGAGTGAATTCTCACTACTTATTCATCACCTCAACCATGGGCCTATCTTTATCTAAGTCTTCTTCATCACTCATATATCTCAACCTTTGAGCATATAAGGATTGATTCAATTTCCTATTCACAAGCAGTTATTTAGAAGGTAGGTCCTTGAACATAACCTCCTTCCTTTTCTTAAGAATCCCAACTAGAGGTTGTATATCCCTTTTGACTCTTTTCTACTTGGGCTACTATGCCTCTTCTTCACTTCCTCTTTTTATTGAATAAATCTTTGGGTGAGGGATAATTGTTGTCTATAGTGCTAGTGGAGTAGGTGGAACAAAAATTGGAGTAACTATTGGGATGGCTACTAAGATGACTCATATTATTGGGGTTCCCTCTGATGCAATGGATATTAGGGTAACAATATCCAATGTAACCTCCCTATTAGTAATCTTATCCTAATTTTTAGCCAAACTTGTTAACTTTGAGAAGGACAATCCCACCTTGGACTGTGATGTATATATGGACTCCACATCAATTGGCTTGGTGAATTCAATAGCAAAAACCTTGCTCTTCCCTTTACCCCATACCACTGGTGGTGGAGCTAAGAGAATACCACTATAATCTTGAAGGAAACCCTTTAGATCTTTAACTTGTTAGAGCTCCTAGAGAGCAGTGGTATCATAAGTGCTAAATCAACCCCATGTTCCTTTAACCACCTAAAGGTTCTTTTAATGATTGGTATGGCTCTTCATGGAATGGAATCATTTTATTAAGTAGTGAAGTCCACCTGTAAGATGGCCTAGCCTTCAATACTGGACTGATTATACACTATAGACAATGTCTTCTTATCAACCTCCATGTACTTGGAGATGGGAGTAATATTTTATGTGATAACCTATTACACTATTAGCCTCATATATTCTAGCTTTATGACATCTTCCTTAGTAGTAAAATTAGACCAGATGTCTTCAAAATGTGATTGATGTAGAATTACATTGGTTTCTATGTTAACCCACCATCTAATATCATAGTTTGGCCTGGGTGGCATATTTAAATCACATACTAGCCCATCTCTTGCTCCATTACCTTGGATTTGGAAATAAAAGGACATGAATATTTCAACTAGAAACTTGAAGGGATTGTTTATCTTCTTCTCCACTACCATCTCATGTAGAGGCACCATCTACCAACTCAACTTAATCACTTATAGTCTATCATGCAAGTATCTCCATAATTTATGTGGAGACCCCAAGTAGCCACTTATTTTGATATAAGTGAATGTTTTGAATTGAATATATAATGCACCATACTTATCAATTTTTTCTCTGGCCCCCTTAGACATTCTATTGAGTCTCTTTAGAGGAAAGAAGAAAATCATAATAGTATTAAAGAAATAATTGTAAAATCTACATAAATTCTTATTGAATCCATCTAGAGTTATTTCAAGATAAACCTCATATATTGTTATCCCACTAGGATTCTTTGTGAGCCCCTGGAACATCCTATTATGTACTAGGTTGTACATCAAGTAAGAGGAGATGTAAAATGTACTGGTTAATAGCTCATTAGAGTGAATTGAAACCTAAAGCTACATCATCTACCTAGGTAGGTTGTCACTTAAAAATGGTGGCCCACTCCATCTTCTTCTACTGATCTAACACACAAATTAAGATTATGAACATCTAAGGCTCAAATTTCTCTATGGTGGGCATCCCATAAATTTTGGCTACCATGAAAATCACATACTAAGGAAATTCCTTGAATTATATCAATTTTAGACTCTTAGACATTCTCAAGACCATTTTCCTTTTCTTAACGAACTAGTAGGAGTTATAATGTCACATATTATCTTATCATTTTTGTTTGTGTACTCTTGGCATTCCTCTAGCTAGAACGTGATACTTTTAGGCTGTGGAGGAATCCCAAGCATGGTGATGAAGGCCATAAGAGTGAAAGAGTAGAAAAAAGATTAGCTACCATCGATGATAGTCCTAGTATCTAACTAATATACTCAAGCACATGCAATCACTAATTTTGGGTATGGGGCAGCCAAAGGGAATGCTATTGCATGGGTGATATAACTCATGCCAGGATTTGAAACTACTGGAAGAGGGTTTAGATAATATAATAAATTCATTAAGGTTACAAATTCTAACCCTTAAACATTTGTATCTTTGATTTCATCCAAAATAGAAATGATGTTGCTCTTGATAGATGTTAAGGTAGATACCATTGTTCCATATCTCTCTAGTACAATAGTTTAAACTCAAACAAATTGCTCACTATGATCACCCTCAAAATACCTTCAAACCTCATTAATGAATAAAACACAAGGATGTAGAAGAACACTTAATGATAATCTAGAGTGCTGCATGTAATTGAAATTGAGAATCTTTGAAGAATTCAGTGTAATCACTCTTTCATGATACATGTAGCAAGGGTGCATGAATGTATCAAAAATGAAAGTAAAATCTCTGAATGTAAAAGGTAAACATGAATGAAAGCAAGTTCCTTAGTTATAAACCTTTGCATTTTGAAATTAGGGTTGCCTTTAATGCTTTAAAACATAATGGGTAATTATCAAGTACCCCTTTAATCATTTAATCTTCTTTCAAAAGAGGAAGGAGAAAGTGAAAATGTTTCCTTTATGTCGAGGAATGCTCCTTACAACACATGGATCCATATAAGCAAAAAATTTCATCCTAGAGCTTTTTGGGCCTTTAGGAAATTTTTGCACCTTTACCACCAAAAAGTAAGTGAGGAAATATTTAAAAAGGGCCTATAACTTGAAAATATCCAAGGAAATACCATGTGTTATTACTTCTCTTTTCAAATTTGGGTGTTTGGGTCTTTAGGGACTTTTTGCACCTGGCCCACTAAAAGATATGTGGTTAAATCTTCAAAATGGGCCTAAAAATCATAAAACTTCAAGGACCAAACATATATCCAACTTATATGTTATCTTGGATGCTTTACCAATGTTTCACCTTTATAACATCTTTCTTGATATGAGGAAGGGTCCATGACCCTTCTTATCCCTAAAAATAGTCTTAAGAGTCCCTTGAGATTAACATGTGTATTTTATTTAGATCATCAAGTAATTCCTCACCTTAGTAACCAAATAAAATTGGAGGTATAAAATGGTAATTTCATCTAGGGCTCCAAAATAATTCTTTTTCAAGCTCAAGGCAACAAATCAATGTATGCAAAGAGACTTGGATATATTTCTATCTTTTCAAAATGAATCTTCCTATCATGAAACCTTTAGCCAAAACAAATGACCTTAAAATTGCTTTGTAACTATTTAAAATGTCTTCCATTTTCATAAAGTTCCCTTTGGGAGCTTTGAAAGTGTCATTTGCCTTCTAAAAGTGCTATTTAAGAATTTTGCAAAGGCAAAATGCCCGAAAGAAATGACCCTTCAGAGATTTAGCAAGGTAAAAATGACCTTATAATTACTTTGGGACTTTTGTATGGGAAAAATGACCAAATGGAAAGTATCCTTCAGACCTTTTTTGATGAACAAAAAGTCCAAAATAAATGAATTGAAAAAATTTTAGACTAAAACAACAAGATATTGAATTCTTTTATAACTTCTATAGCAGATAAGATGTTTGACAAGAATAAGTCTTTGGAATTTTCATCTAAGACAAAAATATTAAAGACCTATTTATGTTGGGCATTGTGTTCATGGAAAAGGATCAAAAATTATAGGGTAAAAACACCTTCACTAAGTAAAGACACGACAAAAGACTAGGTAAATTATGAACATGAACCTAACCTTCCAAAGGAAAACATGGATACAGAAATGGGGCTAATGACTTAAACATTGATACTCAACCTAGGCTAGACTTAGGCATTTTCATGAACAAGGGCCCAATTATTATAGTGAAATTTTGAGAACTAACATAGGATCTCATAAAACCTGTGAAATCAACAAAATACCCCAAATAGAGATATCATAACATAACAAATTTTCAACCTCCCAAATCTTTTGATGTTGGAAAGGGCACAAATTACTTGGTGTAGATTTGGGATCCAACAAGACACACATCTTAAACATATTATTTGGGCCATATAATAGGTATTATAACATCTCATAAGCATTATTAAAATTAACTTTGGACCTCTTTTGGTATGTAAAAACTCAATTAGGACTCATTTCTCTTTTAAGCCTCATGGAGACATAATTGCATTAGGTCTATCATTTTAGTATCAGAGATTTATTCTCTTGGGACTAGATGGCATTATCAAACAAATAAAAACCATTCAATCACTTATAAAAATAACTCTAATAACCTATTACATTTTTTTATTATACCTATGTCTTTCATTCATATCATGAATGCTCTTTTAGGACAAACTTCCCTATTAAGCCTGTGTACCTCAAATGTCCATCTTGCAAAAATGAAGCTCAAATAATCTTAGAATAATATAATATGAAAAATTAAACATGTATTAAATTAATCCATGACCTCAAGGTCATCATTAAATGTTTATAACACTTTCACTTAGGAGATAAATGCTCAAGAACATCTTTGGAACTTACTTAGAACTACCAATTTACCTCAAAGACTAGTCATTGTGACTTAGACCTCCAACACCTATGTAGACACTTTTAATAAATAATTATGAATTTAAATGGTCATATGATATCTATATACCATTATAATATGAAAAAATAATATTTTTTAATGCCAAATATTTATCTTGTAGACCAATTTCTTGACCCTATATCCCATAGTCTTATCTGAACCAGATAGGTCATTTTGTTATAGGTACAGTCACTAAGAAGGGAGTGCATCACTGAAGAAATATATTTAAAATTTAATTCCAATCCTTTCAAAACCTTAATAAATTAACATAATCATTCATATAATATACAATTCATTCATAATAATGAATAATAGATAATGTAAGATCACACATACAACACAAAATCTATGTGGGAAACCCTATTAGGGAATACAACCCACTCTCAAGCATTAAAAAACATGGAATAATTATCATATAAGAGATTTAAAAATATTATAATTTGTTAAAACACATGTTTTACAAGGATCACCTGTGCCTACAATGGTCAAGTCCTTTTGACCTATATGTTGAACACCCTCCCATTACCTATGAAATAAACATCTCCCATTTGAACTAATGTCTTCAACACCTAATGATGGACACATAATTTTATAACCCTTTAAAAAAACCTCTCTATCTCATACAATCCTCTCACATAGGCATGCCACAATATCTCTTCTTCTTCACTCAAACTTCTCTTATATACACACTTAGACCTAGAAATCCTTCTTCTATTCGCTTCTCTCCCCAGTCTTCAAACCTATATGAGCACTAATCTGACATCATAAATATGACCTATAGGTCATACACATAGTCATAAACTTTATATTATATATAACCCATCCATTAGGCACACATAATTTATTCTTTCCTTTGTTCCACAACTCTCTCACACACTCCTTTTATTAAGTCTAGAAATCATCACCTTTGATTTCACCTTTGATAGAGCCTTCATGATTATTATTCTCCAATTCAGACATAATACTTGAATTAAACCTTAATACATCTTACATATCTCAATACCATCCTCATAGGTTGGCCATAGCAACTATGGGTCACACTTAAGTAGCTACACCTTTTAATTAGGCCTTAGTATACCTTATAAGTCTCATGAAGACCTACTCACTCCTTTCGCACTTAAAAAAGCAAATTAAAAACATATGACCACTTATTAAATGCATAATTCTTCTCCACATGACCCCTTAAACATCCTCAAAATATTATATCTATCACAGAACTCCTCTGTTAAAACAAAATAGATCAATTTTTGACCTTATACACAAAAACACCATGAATGAACACACAGTCAACTTCTATTTTTTTTTCATACTGAATATTGATCAGTCTAACCTATAAAATCCATATAGATGATCCTCATGGAGTCTATAACACTTTTCAATAGCTAAGTCCCATTGAAACATCAAAATATTATCAGAACAAAGTCAAACATACTTCTTGGTTCACTTATAGAACATGGTCAAACACAATAAATTTTGGAGCTCAATAAATTTGACTTTACAAACATTCAAAATTTCTAACCATATTTTCTAGATGAAACTTGAAGTCCTCTATAACTTTAATTTTCACTACATCAAGACATTCATCTTATATCAAAAGTTATAAGAAAAATAATGAGCACTAGCTTTTCCCTTTGATAATTCAAAAGCCAATGGTCACTATCTAAATATTAAACATCAAACACTTTGTTATCATCTCAGTGATTCCTAACAATTTGGAATAAATGTGTTTGATTAATATCTTCTAGAGTATCCTAGTTTTCAACTTTGCTAAACATCTAATAGTTTGACCTCATCTCATGCTCCCTAGAAACTCTGACCAAATACACACCATTAATCTCCTCAAATTATCCTAGTCTTTACCATGCAACACTCAACATTGATTTCTATCTCTATGAAACCCCGTAAATCATTGACATTCTATCAAATCAACAAGATAATGACACTTGTCACTAGTATGTGCAATATTTGATGTTTTGACTAAATATACAACATTTATCTTTACCATATGATTGAATGTTCATCGTTAGATATCCATCTATATGAACACCCACATGCCATTGATATGCTGCTAACACACTCAGATTGAGATACATGTCATCAACATGTTCATTCTTAGGTACCTTTGAAAATTTGACTTCATGAGTGCCATTGATCTCTGTCTAACAAGATCATGCACTATGTCATATCATTATCTAGTTAGAATAAATGCTCATGTTGTATCTACTCTAATTAAATGTTCATCATAGATCTTCGAGATCAAAAAATTGGATAAATATGGGAACTTGGTAAACTCTATCTGAGAATCCAAATTTTCACCTTAATAACTTTTCCTATGCTCCATGCCTAGAATTAAATTTTTTGAACCATATGATCTCCTTACATAGGGGAATCCATCCATGTATCAAATTACTCTTGGAACATTCACGTGTGTTAATTATAACATCATAAATATGCTCACTCAACTTTATCTACTACTAGACCCAAAATGTCCAAATGATAACTATGAACTTCTATATGAATTCCACTCATGCACACAAGCACTCAAATCATATAATACCTCTTATGGGACCTCTTGCACATCCTAAAATCACCATACTCATCTCTAAGCATCCCTAACCATGCTGAAAATTAATATCACCCAATCCTACTTCAAGCATATTAGGACAAGCACACTACACACTTTGTCATTGACACTTAGACTATCAAGACACTTCATCCACTCTTCTAGACACCTCCATGAAATCACTAACAAATATCCAACATTCTCCCCCTTTATTATGGATGTCAACACCCATCATACAACTCACCTTCTTTTTCTCTCTTCAATAACTCTTACAATAGGAACCTTCTCCCCATTTGACATAATGAAAAAGTGGGTAAAAATTGATCCCAAGGATCAAGAAACATCTAATAGGGAATCCTCCTAAGATCTTTGAGCCATTTCATCTATTGAACATCTTTAGCTCTCCACACACCATGAAGAACCACCACATAGGCTTACTATCATTTTCTCTCAATCCACCTCAAGGACATCCAATAGACCTTCATGACACTAAAAATATAATAATATCCTCTACTCTATGCATTTTTTATCCTTGGACATAACAAATTTAATAATCTAGCTTCCCCTTTGATCATGCAAACTTCTCAAGTCATTTGACTTAGCTCCCCCTAACTTGATTCTCCTCCTTATGCCAACCTGAAATACTCCCCCTTGATATTTATAACCAAATATCACCTAAATAAATTAGAATAACACCTTCATGTCCTCAATAACATGAAAATATAAAAATGAGAACACTAAACTACTCTAGGTCTTCAAACAACACCATTTTACTTTCATACTCTCACTTGCAAGACACTTCCAAGAATACCAAAAAATCTTCAATCCACACACTAAATAAGAAATATGTTATAAATAAACCATATAAATTACATTTAAACACTCATACCATGCTCTTATGGATAAATTGATCAAAAATCACTCTTCTTCATGCTAGGCCTATCTAGACTCCTTGTAACCCTACATCAAAAGTACAGAGACCAAAAAATTTAGTGGACACACTTTAAAGACATGAAACTTCATATATGGATCAACATCATATTCCCCCTCAATCACACCAATTTTTATCACCTATCTCATCCTATGAAACATACTTCATTCATAAACCTACTAGCTAATTAGGCCTTCATCTTGACAAAAACATGAATAATTTGAAAACCACAAACCTTCAAATATATATGAAGCTTTATTTGACAACCCATTTGGCCCATTTAACCTATTAATGATCCTCAAACCTCACCTCATAAATCAACCTAATTTTTAAACATATTCCAAAACTGTAGAATCTCAAAACAAATAGGGTCAACAAACCTCCTTTTGATCAATGCCCACCTCTGTAAATTCTTACACACCTAGAGACAATGGTCACACACTTTTGGACTAAGATTTGAACCTCCATAATTTTGGGAACCTATTTGACCTTCAACAAGAAAGATAAACCTGAGAGCACACAAAAACCTCAAAAGACATAAACAAGATCATCAAAACATAAAACCACCTAAAACACATAATAAAGAAGTGCACATACCTTTAAAAGCACCAAAATATTATTGAAATTGCATCAATATTGTTATACACTTGGAAACACCCATTCTAACCCTATAGACATTGCATACATAGTAGGCACCAAGCCAAAATGGAAAAAAACACCTTTTGACATCATTCTAACCTCATCAAAACACTTATCCCATCTTGACACACCAAATTCAATTGGAAACACTCATATCTTTATTTATAAAACCTAGGAGTGACCTTATAAATAACACCACAATAGTACTTGCTTATCCACTAAAAGGAGTCTCTAAAGGAGTAGAGATAGAGACCTCTTCTACACCATAATTCTCTAAAACAAAGTGAATCTAGGAGGGGACCACATATCCTCAATAACCACTAGAATCCTTTTATAGCTATAAAACTTATTTCTCTTCTTCTTCTTCTTGTTAGTATTGATCATTGAAGTATATTATTTGCATTGAATAGCATAACCTTCAGACCTTGACAACATAGAAACTAAGCTTGAAACTTACACATAGTAGGTTTTTCATTAGCATCCAACCATATCTCAATACTACTCTCAACTAGCACCTTGGTGTTCTCATTGAGATTGATCTCTTCATTCACAACATAAAGAAACAATGAGATCCCTTGGCACTTTTCAAATTCTGTAGCATTTTTTACCATACTAAATAGATTAATTGGACTTATAGACTCATCATGACTCACACTTTCCACCATTGGTTTCCATGAGTTAAATTTACTTCATCCTTTCATGCTAGGAGCTTGGTTAAACTTATCCTAACTTTATAACCTTTGCTTGCAAAACCTAGTAATGTGACCAATCTTCTCATAGTTGTAGCAAACAATACTTCTTGAAGGAAACTCAACTTTCCTTAATATAAATGGACAATGTTTTAAAAAAGTGTCCCACATTATGAAAATTTAATCACTTAACATTTATTACACCACTTAACACATGATTTCACTCATTCTTAGTAGGTCTTCTACACTCTTTAACCCTATGACTAGATTGGTTACATGTGTAATAGTAACCATTAAAACTTGCATACCTCATGGACTTTGGTTATAAAAATATTAGTTTTCTTCATTTTTATAGAATATTAAATCCATGACTAATTTTTTATATTCAATGTCTTATTTTTATTTTTCAAATTAGTCTTAACCTTGTCTTGAGTTACATTCTTTTGTTTTTCTTCATATCCAAGACTAGTTCTATCACTAGCATGCTTTTTACTATTCAGAATGATGTCTAGATCAATTGAGATTTTTTAAAATCTCACAAATGACTTCAAATTATTATGTCTTCTCTAAATAAGCTTTCAACAACTCAATTTCAATTACATACATTGAACACTCATCTTCTTTAGCTTTTAGGCTTGTAGATAGGATATCCAATTGACAACTGAGATGCTTGACTATATCTTCACGCTCCTTGGTGTCTTTATTCATTATTTCCTCAAACACATTGAATCTATATTCATATTAATTTATTTTATCATTCATTTTATTATTAATCTTCTTCTCAATCTTCAGTTCTTTAAGAGCATTCATCAAATTCAATCTCATAGTCCTCTTTGTGTTCTTCATTATTTGTATCATTCCAAATAGACTCCTTTTGATGTGAGAAAATTTATTCCTCATCCATGAATATGGATTTATATTTAATATGACCATCATATTATTTATCAAACTTAGAATCATTATATTCACTCTCATCTGGTGAGCTGTAATCTTTATTGGTGTAGAGACCTTTCTTGTTGTCATATTTTCTGAATCCTTTCTTCCTCTTATCAGACCTGCATGTTTTCTTATCTTCATTTTAGTCTTCACCATGATAATAATAATAATAATAATAATAATTATTATTATTATTATTATTATTATTGAACTTATTATAAAAATGTCCTACCTCTCCATAATTGAAGTATTTGAAGAGTAGTTTACCCTTATACTTGTCTGAACCTATTTTTAATTTCCTTGCAAACAAAGCACTTAGTTTATAATTATCATATCAGATATGTCATCCTCCTTGAGTTCATTACCTTTAAAATTTTAATTTTAATTAATTTATATAGTTAATGCTTCTTCCTTCTTTGTGACTTATCAAAATCAACTCTCATCTCATAGTCAATATTAATGCCATGCAATTCATCCATCTTCAATTGAGTAAGATTACGACTTTCTTCTAAAATAGACACTTTCAAATAAAACTTTTGAGATATAGAGAGAGACCTTAATATTTTTTTAACTATATTATCTTCTTCAATATTCTCTCTAAGACCTTTGAGAATGTTCACAATCTCATCAACTCTTTGTATAAAGGGTGTAACCGAATCTTCTTCCTTAATCTTGAGACTCACAAATTATCTTTGGTGAACCTAAAACTTTTGCAATTTAACCTTTGAATATCCTTCAGAAATTGTCTTAAATTTAACCCACATTTCCTTTGTATATATGACATGGATTCTTTTGGTGTATTTATTCTATGAAATACCACAAGTGATAACATTCATTGCCTTATAATTTCTCTCAAACAACTTCTTATTTGTATCACTAGATGGAGGAGTTGTAGGTGCAGAATAACCATCCACAAAAACATTCCAATTGTCAAACACTAGGGACATGATGTAGGTCCTTATCCTCACACTCCAAAAATAATAATTGGATCCATTGAACATTAGTGCTTGTTTAGTGTAAAAACCTCCTTGAATTTTGATGGCTACCCATATTGTACCTTGGATCACCTTCAAGTTGTCAATATTTTACCAAAGGACTAGCTCTAATACCAATTTTTATAGGTAAAATAATTAGGGGGATAAATTAGTGAAACAAGATATTCCAAATTTAATTATAATACTTTCAAACCTTTAATCAATTACCACAATCATTCATAGAATATACAAGTCATTCATAAAAATGAACAATTGATATTGCACAATCACACATACAACACAAGTTCTATGTGGGAAACCCTCTTTGGTAATAAAACCCACTCTCAAGCCTTCAAACATATGGACTACTTGTAGTATAAGATATTTTAAAACTTGAAACTTCAGTGAAACACTTGTTTCACACAGAGCACATGCCCCTAGGATGGTCAAGTTCGTATGACCTAAATGTTGAGCACCCTTCTAACACCTATGAAATAAAAATATCCACCTTTGAACATATAATCATTTATTCATATTGAATATGGATTTCTCAAACCTCCAAAATACATACAAATGATCCTCATGGAGTCTACAACACTCTCTAATAGCTAAGTCACCTTGAAACATTAAAGTAAACTCAAATATCCTTCTCAATTTACTTACATAACATGGTAAAACACATAATAAACTTTGGGTATTAATAAATCTAACTATATAAATATTTATACCTTATAACTTGATTCGCTAGATGCACCTTGAAGTCCCATAGAACTTTTATTTTTACTACATTAATAAATTCATCTTATATCTAAAGATATAAGTGAAATAATGAACACTAGATTTTCCATTTGTTAACTCAAAAACCAATGATCACTGTGTAAATATTAAACAACAAACACTTTATTATCATCTCACTAATTCTTGATAATTTGGAACAAACACATTCAATTGATCTCTTTGAGAGTAGTTTAGTTTTTAACTTTTCTAAACATCTAAAATTTTAACATCATCTCATGATCCTTGGTAACTTTGACCCAATATGCATTGTTGATCTCCTTAAATTATCCTAGTCTTTACCATGCAACACTCGTCATTGATCTCTATCTATATGAACACCTATGAAATATTGATCTTCTATCAACTCAATGAGATAGTGACACTTGTCACCAACACATGTAATCTTATAATATTTGACATTTTGATTAAATACACGTTGTTGATCTCCATTATATGATTGATTTCTCATCATTGGATCTCCATCCGCATGAACACCTATGTGTCATTGATCTACTACTAACACATTGAGATTGAGATACTTGTCATTAATGCATTCATTCTTAGGTACCTTTAATAATTTGAATTCATGTGCACCACTAATCTTTGTCTGATAAGATCATATACTCTATTGGATCCTCATCTAGTTAGAATAAATGATCACCATTAGATCTACTCTAATTAAACACTCATCATAGATCTTTGATATCACAAATTTGGATAAGTATGGGAACTTGGTATATTCTATCTAAGAAGCCAACTTTGTACCTTAATAACTTTTTCTACATTCCATGTCCAAACTTGAAATTTGAATCATATGATATCCTTACATAGGGGAATCCATTCATGTATCAAAATACTCATAAAACCTTCACAAGTGTGAAATATAAAATCATAAATATTATCACTTATCTTTATCTACCACTAGAGCCAAAATGTCTAGATGAAAACTATGGACTACTAGATGAATTTCACTCATGCACACAAGCACTCAAATTATAGAAGATCTCTTATGGGACATCTTTCACATCCTCAAATCACCATACTCATATTTAAACATATTTAACCATAATAAAATGGAATATCACCCAAGCTTACTTCAATCATAGTAATAAAAACACATTTCACACTTTGTCATTGACACTTAGACTATCAGGACACTTCATCCATTCATCTGGACACCACCATGACATCACTGAAACCTCTCCAACACATTTTGTGAGTAAGTTTTCACCATGTTCATTAAACTCCAAAACATATTCTAAGCATGAACATGACTTAAAATTCATAAATAAGCTCTTCATGCATATGCATCAATATGACATACTTAGACCCTCAAATCTGTCTTCTCATCTCTACCTAGGTTTTTCACTATTGACACCATTATGTTTCTCCATGACTGGTTAATTTAGATAAATAAATTATAAAAATTTAAGGATATAGCCTATCCATAAATCATCATGGCCATGAAAAAAGAGTCTCTATCTTCTTCTCCAACTTATTTACTTTTCTTGACCAATGCAACTTTTGAGAGCTATAACAACTTGACAAATAAGCTTATATCTATGCATTTTCTCTCTCATTTGAGTGATGACCACAACCTAGAGGTATTTGGAGATTTTAATACATGATATAATATGTTTTATTGGTATTTTAATCTATTCTAAGCTTATTTGAACAAGATCTTTCACATCAGGTCTTTATAAGTGTTTTAGGGAGGTTTAACATAGGCTTTGGTGTTAATGATTGTTGATAAAGGATTTTCCCTTAAATCCAACACCAATAGATTAAAATTTTATCTATTTCCCTTCTTCATCTCTCCTTAATATATCAATTTCTAATTCATAGGTTACACATTCCAATAAATGTTTCAAAGTGCTTATTGGGTCTTGAGACTTCATTTTGTGAACTTGAGAAGGCCTAAAACACTAATTCATGGAATTTAATTCAAACCATGACCTAGAACTTTGTGAACATACCTAAAATAACCTATATTATCTCTTTACATGCTCACATATGAATAATTTACTTGAAATCTTATCTTCATACCTCATTAGGCTAGGCAGGGTCTAAGAGAGGTCTAACTATAGACCTAGATTGAAGATCCTACCCCCGTAGGCACACCTTGAAACTCTCATGAATATTTCAATGCCTTTCATACATATTCAAATAGTTCCATATAGCCTTTTCATGCATTTTTTCATCCCTTTTCATGTACATACCTGTTCATGTCATGACTAAGCCTCCTATGAACTTTGACATCAATGACTTGTACCTTCATGAAAATGTAAAACATTAGTTACCTTCAAATTATATCTTAGTTGCCTTAAAATTCTCTCTTTCACTTTATCTCATGACACTTAACTTTCATGAAAACACTGTCTCAATTTATCTTGTCACATCACTCATTACTAATTAGGCTTAGTCACCTTTGACATCAACCTTCACAAGATTGTACTTTTAACATCAATGACAATGCTCAACAATCTCCCCCTTTGTCATTGATGACAACTAATCTTAGAACCTTCTCTCAACAAGCAATTTTTCCTTCATTCTAAAATTTCTCCCCCTATGACATAAATGATAAAGAGATGTCTGTAACTTCTCGGATCATAGCTCTTGCAACCAAAACACCTAACACATAGGATTATGAGTTTATGAAACACCATACAAACATGTTACCCATATATCCATGCATACCTTCTTAGAAATAATCACCTATTATTAGATATAATAAAGCACCTAATTATTTCCCCCTAAGCACTTGAATTATGTAATGACTACTAGGGGTAGGAACTACACCCAATTCCTATCTTAGATGTTCAAAAGTTGCCTTTGGAAGTGGTTTGGTCAAAATGTTTCAAGTTTAACATTTTTTTCACTTACTTGATCTCTTAGGAAATGATACCTAATGGGAATTTGTTTAGTTCTTGAGTGCATGATATGATTTTTTGAGACATTTATAACACTTATATTATCATAATATATAGGGATATGACTATCATACTCCACCTTGTAGTCTTTTAATGTCTATCTCATCCATAGGACTTGACTACAACATGAATCTAATGTAATGTATTCAACCTCACAAGTAGATAAATTCACTTATGGTTTCTTATTATTTATCCTTGAAACTAGGCACTCACCTAAGAATAAGGTTCCTCGACTAGTGATCTTCCCATCATCTAGACTCCCTACCTAATCTACATCTATATAGGCTACTAAATCAAAATCTTTGCTCCTTGGATACCACAACCTAAACCCCATAGTCCCATTGAGCTACCTAAGTATCCTTATCACTACTTTCAAATGATTTTACTTTGGTTCTACTTTAAATATTCCCACAAGACCTAAAGCTTGCAGAATATTAGGTCTAGAGGTAGTAGTGTACAACAAACTTCCAATCATTGACCTGTATGATGTCTAATTGACCCTTGGAGATTAATCTTCCTTGATCAACTTACACCTTGTGATCATAGGTGTGATAACTACTCTATATCTTCCATTTCAAACTTCAAAATCTCTCTTATGTACTTGGATTTTGAAATGATTATAGTTGTTTATGATTGATTAATTTATAACCCAAGAAATAATTATAGTTTTCCCAACATGGACATCTTAAACTCCTTCATCACATCTATAAACGCCTTAGTCATATTATATTTCTAATAAATATGATGTCATCCACATAAATAACTACTATAAAATGATGGTAATATTCTAACTTTATGTATAGACTACTATTTTCAACTCTTTTTTTGAATCCTTGGTCTAATAGATACCTATATAATTTGGTATACCAAGCTCTAGGAGCTTTATTTAAACTATAGAGATCATTTTTTAATCTACAAACATAGTCCTTATTACCTAATAATGAGAAACCCATAGGTTGTTATATATACACTTCTTCTTTTAGGTTCCCATTTAAAAAAGTATATTTGGCATCCATCTAGTACAACTTAAATTATTTGAACCCTACATCTACTAGAAACAATCTAATATCTTTTGATCTTACTACTTGAGCAAAGTTCTCCTCAAAATGTACCCATTAAAATTGTGGATCCCCCTTGTATACCAATATAGACTTATTCCTAGTGACCTCCCCATGATCATTCAACTTATTTCTAAACACCCATTTTGTGCTAATGGCATTCTTGTCATTAAGCCTAGGAGCTAGTTCCCAAGTCTCATTATTTTCTATTTGGTCTAACTCCTCATTCATAGAACCTATCCAAAACTTGTCTTTGATTGCTTCTACAAGATTCTTAGGTTAAATATTAGATAATATATAAACATTCTCCTAATTTAGGTTAACTACTAGTCTTTTCCTTGTTTGCATACTTGTATCCTTATTTCCAATTATTTATGATTCAAGATGATCTCTTTGAATCTGTCTTAGAGGGATTTTTGTGTCTTATCATTACTCAATTTCTAACTCTTCCTCATCAATATCTATTGTTTCCTCTTCATTATTGAAGTCTAGATTTTTTGATGTATCATTTGACTATGAGTATTATTTATTTGTCTCATCAATCTTCACGTTGGTGATTTCCACAATCTTCTACAACCTCTTGTTATAATACATATAGGCTTATCTCACTAATAAGTATCCCAAGAATATACTTTTATTAGACCTAGAATCAAACTTACCTAAGTCTTCTTCATCTCTTTTGATGAAACATTTTCTCCCAAATACTCTAAAGTGTTCCACATTAGTAGATATACCTTTCCATAGTTTATAAGGAGTCTTATTTCCATTAGTAATTATCTATCCTCTCTTCAAAATTTAGATTGTAGTGTTCACAACCTCTCTCTAGTATCCATCAAATAATCTAGACTCATTTAGCATAGTTTTTTCCATATCTTGAACTGTCCTATTCTTTCTTTCCACCACCCCATTATATTGAGGTGTCCTAACTATTGAGAACTATCTCCTTATCCCATGAACCTCACAAATATTATCAAATTCATTAGACCAAAACTCTCTTCCTCTATCGGATCTCAAGCATTTTATATTTACATTATTCTCATTTTTAAAAAGAGACTTAAATGCCTTTAACTTATTAAGATATTCTAACTTTTCTTTCAAGAATGCTACCCAAGTCATTCTTGTGTAGTCATATATAAGTAATATGAAGTAGTTATCTCGTTAAATACTTTGGATTCTTGGAGGCCCATAAATATTAGTGTGTATTAGATCCAAAGGTCTTGTAGTAGACTAATCCTTTGATTTGAATCTTATTTTAGTCTGCTTACCATGTTCACATGCCTTGTAAAGAGTGTTTATAGGTTTGTTGATCTTAGGCATGTTCTTCAAAAACTTTTAAAAGTTTATCTTAACCAGATTGTCAATGTTTAGGTGGCCCAACCTTCTATGCCATAGCCAAAATTCATCCATATTGTCCATAAAGAATCTCTCCTTCTTGATCTCATTCAAGACATAGATTTTTCTTAGTCTTATTAGCATTGAAAATTAGTCTTCATGATTTAGCTATCCTTATATCACACTCTGTATCATGAAAGGTTAGTGTGTATCATTGGTTGAAAATTTTACTTACACTAATTAGGTTATGTTTCAAATCTTCCACATATAATACATTATCTATCTTGGTATTCCCATTGTCCAAACTCATGATACCTTTGCAAACTATATTGGTAGATATGTTATCTCCAAATCTCATAGTTATTGAAACATTCTTATTTAATGAGATAAACTTACTCTTGTATCCTATCATTTATCTTGGAAACCACTATCTATATACCATTTCATGCCTTCATATTGAATGTGAAAGGTAGTTTGAGATATCATGTATTCTTCTCCTTTAGTCTCCTACTCCTCCTGCACCTTGTTCATAGGGTCTAAGTTCTTGATCCACTTCTCAGTGGTATGACTGTATACTCTTTTGTATTGACTAATATTCCTCATATACCTCATCTTTTAATCCCTTGAAATATGTTCTCTCTTATCACACTTACAGTATAGAATTATAATTTTATTTCTGAGATGAGTATTCATCCTATTCCTCCATAAGTAATTGATTCTAAAATGATGTCTACAATACACAACCCTATAACCATATTGATTTCATGAGAAATAGTAACCATTGAATGAGAACACATACCTTGTCTACTCGATGTTGAATGATGAACCTATACCTTTATTGGCTCTTGAATGAGTCTTAATCTTCTTGAGTTATTGATGATAAAATTCTACCTTAAAGGAATCCATTTATATTCCAAACTTGATGCATTATTCCTCCTTGGTGTTAAGACTTGTAGTGACAATATCAATCTACGTTTCCAACTGTTTGATGATATTATCATGTTTATTGGTTTTATTAATTAATATCTCTTCAAAGAGATTTATTTATTCCTCATAACTCTTAACAAATGATCTTAGTTTTTGATTCTTCCTTCTTTGAAAATTCAACTCCTCTAGAGAACTAACCAATTCTACCTCAAGGTTCACTTAAACCTCTTCTTCATATGGTTATTCATCATCTATAAGACTTTTCTCTTTTGAAAAAACCTCATTATCTATTTATATATCCATGAATAAGGTTTCATTGATACCATTATCATTACTATCATCATCACTATCATATGTATTTGTTTCACTTACATCAGATGAGTTATTATCGTATTTGGTATAGAAACTTCTCTTGTTCTTGAATGACCCTTTTTTACCTTTATAGTTCTTGAAACCCTTTTTTATCTTGTTAGGCTTATATACATTCTTAAAATTTCCATTACTTTCATAATGTTCTCCATCATGATCAGTCTTATCCATGTTAGGACATTTAGATGCAATGTGACCAAACTTTCCATACTTCAAACATTTGAAAGGAAACTTACTCTTATACTTGATCTTTTCCTTAGTTTTATAGCAAACATGGCTTTTATATTGTCATCATCAATGTATATTTTAACCTCATCCTTGGCCTTATTTATTGTGACTTATTCTTAGCTTTTAATGTAGATTTATTCTTGTAAGGTCTTCCATCACTTACTCTCATTTAATAGGTAGTCAATATGCCATGAATCTCATCTATCTGTAGTATGCTAATATATTTGAAATCCTCCATAGTAGACACCTTTGAATCAAAATTGGGTATTAAGGATATCAATATCATTTGTACTAATATTGATTCTTCAAACTTTTTTCCTAGACCTCTGATGACATTTACCACTTCATCTACTCTTAACATATAGGATGGAATGTTTTCATCCTCTTTCATTCTCAAACTTTCAAACTACCTTCGATGGGTACGCAACTTTGCCAAGTTGAATTTGGTGTCTCCTTTATAGATGGTATAATTTTTTTCTAAAATCCCTTTGGCTATATCAAAATTCATGACCCCTACAAATTTTACCTCTAGAAGACCACACAAGATGGCATTCCTTTCCTTATAATTATTCTCACTTGCCTTCTTACCTGTTGCATCAGTTGGTGGTGTAGAAGGTGGAGTGAATCCATAAACAATGATTATCATATGTCATATAATATAGACATCAGACAGGTCTTCATTTTGATGCTCTAAAATTCATAGTTAGTCCTAATGAAGAGAGGATCCTTATTATTTTAGGAACCTCCTTATACTTGAGGACTAGACATGCTTATGCTTCTAGGATATACTTTAAGCTATTAGGCCTTCTTCAAAGAACCAAGATATGATACCAACAATTGGAATAATAATCATTGGGGGTGAATTATTATATAATTTTTTTTAATTATATCCAATTATTCATGAACTATGAAAGTAACATTGAGATCTAGCAATGCATAAAGACCATTCACATAAGCATAAGACAAGAAAACAAAACTATGAGTGATAAACCCTCAATGGGAAGAAAAATCACTATGATCCCAAAAAATGGACTATATTCCTATAAAATAAAAGATAAAATTATATTTATCACCAATTCTACATGGAACACCAAACCCAATGAAGTCAAACACCCACTTGAGTAGGATTTAACAAGCATCAACTTGCAAGGAAGTACCACCTCCCTAAGTGAATCAGAACCAACTCAACCACATCATAAATTATGATCAACAAATATATATTATATTTTTATGGTATAATTTAAACACCTGATTCTACTCTACCAAACAAAATTTTATTTGCTTATGTTACTTACTTTCAAATAGGCCTAAACTACCTTGTATATGTACAAGTCTCATGGTCATGCACCACTTGGTCAAACACACACCTTCAAACTCTTAATTAATACATATAATAGGTATTATAACATATTATTAACATGATTAAAATGAAATTTGGACCCCTTTTTGTCCACAACAACTCAATTAAGCCTCATTTCTCTTTTAGGCCTCATGAATACCTAATTGCATTAGGTTTATCTTCTTAGCATCAAAGCTTGATTCTCTTGGGCCTAGATGGACTTATAAAAAAAATTAAAAACATTAAATAACTTATTTAACAACTAATTTTGTCTTTTGTTCATATCATGAAATCTCTTTTAGGACTAATTGCCCTATTAGGCCTGTGTACATCAAAAGTCTATCTTGAAAAAATAAAGCTTATATACTCTTAGGATATGAAAATATAAAAAATGAAACATGTATAAAGGTTATAAATGACCTTAGGGTCATCAAAAAACGTTTTTAACACTTTCACTTAGGAGATAAATGCTTAATAACATCTATGCAACTTACTCATAACTGCCAATTCACCTCAAAGATTAGTCATGGTGACTTAAACCTCCAACACCTATGTATACACTTTTCATGAGTTATGATGAATGAAAATGGTCATATGAGATATAAATAAAATTATAAAATTAAAATTTCAAATGGTCTACTGCCAAATATTGGTCTTGTAGACTAATTTATTGATCTTATATCACACAGTCTTATCTGAACTAGATAGGTCATTTTGTGAGTAACTTTTCACCATATTCACTAATCTCAAAAAATTATTACAAGAATTAAAATTAATTATAATTCATAAATAAAATATTAATGCACTGTTTTTCATAAATATAACATGCTTAGACCCTTAAATCAATCTTCTCATCTCTACCTAGGTTTTTCACTAGTCACACCATTAGGTCTGTCTATGACTAGCTAACTTAGATGACCAAATTAGAACACTTGAAGGATAGAAAATATCTATAAATCATAATTAAAATGAAAAATTATTCTCTATATTCTTCTCCCATTCATTTTATTTTCTTGACCAATTAAATTTTTGAGAGATAACAATTTCTTGACAAATAAGCTTGTATATATGCATTCTCTCTTATTTGGCTAACAATGACCACATGAAGGTACCTGGGAGAGTTGATTACATTTTAAAATAACTTTTATAGTAATTTGAATCCATTTTTAGCTTATTTTAACAATATCATTCACATGGGGTCTTTATTAGGGTTTTAGGGAGGTTTAACATAGGTTTTGGTGTTAATGATTGTTCATAAAATACTTCCCCTTAAATCCAAAATCAATGCATGTATATCTTATCTAGGACATTTACCCATATCTCCTTAATAGTTAAAGTTCCCATGTAGTGGTTACACATGCCAATGAATGTCTAAAATTTCTTCTCATGTCTTTAGACCTCATTCTCTGACCTTGAGAAGGCCTATACCATTAATTCATGTAATTTTCTTCAAACCATGACCTCAAAATTTGTGATAATTCATAAAAAAACATATCTCATCTCTTTCCATGCTCACATATTCATAATTTCATATAAATTTGATCTTCATACCTCATTAAGCTAGGTATGGTCTAAGAGAAGTCTAGGTACAAACCTAGATTGAAGGTCCTACCCCTATAGACTCACCTTAAAACTCCCATGAATGTTTCATTACCTTTAATACATGCCCAAATAGTGCCATAAAACCTTAACATGCATAAATTCATCTATTTTAATGCACATACCTCTTCATGTCATGACTAGGCTCATGACTTGGATTCCTATACACTTTGACATCAATACCTATACCTTCATGTAAATATAAGACATTAGTCTCCTTCAAATTACCTCTTTAAATTATTTTCATGACACTTATCTTTCATGATAAAACTCTCTCAATGTACCTTGCCACATCACTCATTGCTAATTAGGCTTAATCACCTTTGACATCAATGACAATGCTCAACATTTGACTCCAATTGGTATATCATACTATGATCCTATGGATGCCAAGTGATCTATATGTGGATTGGATTCTCTAAGAATGGATCGAATGTAAAAGGCCTAAAATTCATCCAACTAGTCCCAAACCCTATGTTTGTATGCCTTCAAGAGTGGGTTATTGACTGCACTCTACCCTCTCACCTAATGCACTACCAACTCACTATCTCCCATGGCTTATAGGAGTTTTATGCCTCTCTTTCTTTCCCATTGTAACCCATGAATGAGAGATTCATAATTTACTATGTTTGAAATGCAATTGAATTTAATCCTTAGGGTATAAAAGTACCTTTTCTTAGAAGGAGAGACAATCATGATACCTACCCCACTTCCATTCTTTGATCTAGAGCTATCAAAGAGCAAATTCCATGTTCCTTCATGATTTTGGCTTGGAATAGTGAGAATTAATATGACATCGCCTTATTCATGCATACAATACACACACAAACTACCTCTTCAATAATTTTGTATGGATCATAGCCATGATTTTTTTCTATCCATTCATCAAGGAACAAATTTGATATGCCTTCAAGTGGTTCAATGGGATCTTGATCACTGGGGTGTTTAACCTCACCTATCATAGTAAAATTGACATTTACAAATTTAGGAATGTAAGTATCTAAGTGGAAATTAGAGATAGGTTCAAACCTTATGGTGACCTTTGTTCCATACCTAGTCTTAAAAACTATATAAGATCAATCAAAAAAGAGATAACCCCCTATCTTGGTAGTGAAATCCCTAGACAAGCATAAGACAAAGTAGGGAGGGAGGTCAAAGACTACCACATCTTGGGATATATTTAAATTTGGACACACAAACAAGATGATTTTTAGATCCTTAAGGATAAAAATGGTCTTAGTGGGAGACCCATCCAAGTGTAAGAATCCTTTAATAATAGGTTTATACTTTATCCCCAATTTATATGATATATACTTAGGCATTATAGAAGTGATAACCCCACTATTTATCATGCATCTATGTACTGGGAATAAATTATGATGACATAGAGATAGAAAAGAGGGGGATTGATTACATTGGGTGCTTGAGACTCATGAGGTTGATTGGAATTGGTTTGGATTGCACCCACCTTTTTGCCTACTTGTCCAAGATACGGAGTTTTGAAATCTCTTCTTACAACATATATTTTTTCCCTAAAATGATCAAGGTGTTTCATATAGGGATATTATCATGGGTCTTCTTCATCTGATCTATAATGCTAATGTGAGAGGTGGCAACCTTATACTACAACTTGGAAGCAACAACACCACTTGGATTTTGTGTGAATTGAGGTATGAAGGGACATCTATGATTCTACCCTATCCCATCTTAAACTTGTTGATTTGATGATGTCTTAGGAGATGCATCTTGAATATTAGTCCTTTGAGGTGATTGAGATGGTGGAGGGGATTATCTTTGAATTCTTGAAACATCACCAATTTCCCTTGTTTTATCCCTTATATGGGCTATAACTAGACTATATATCTTGGTTACATTTCCACCCTGATTGGATTCCACTTGTCCAAAGGAATGTTATCCTTCTTATAAGTTAGAAAAAGTGGTCTTAGATGGCGTTTTACTTCCACTTGTCCCTTGTTGATTTGGCATCTCATCTTGAGTCATGAAGGATGTCTCCATGTTGTATAAGAGGACCTTCATTGTGTTGTAGAGGAGGATGACTATCATGTGTTGGAGGAGCTTGAATATGCTACATGAAAAAAGAATGAAAAACGTCTCCACTTGAAATTAATTACACCTAATGTGACTACCCCCATTAAGTAAGCCATTGACATTATTGAGAATAGTTTTTTTGAGTTGGAATTAGGGCTCTAAAACTACTAGTAGAATTAGGGTTATAGCTATTAGAGAGCATTGCTTGAGTGATTTGACATTAAAATTATGGGTTAAGTTGATATGGAGGTCTATTATAATGATAAGGTGAAAGGGGATTGATAAGGTGCCTGGAAATGTATATGGGGTGGGATTTGATACCTATCCAAGGCCACTATCTTATTGTTTTAGACCCTGAGTAGCCCTTTAATCTTGCCCAATCAATCTACTTGTTTGATATCTACCTAATCATGATTGGTTAGTGCTAGTAAAGGAACAATGGTAGGCATAAGGTGTTGAATATCAAAGAAAAAAGGTATGAGGGGTCTTAAGGTGAGATTTCCTACTTGGATTAAATAATTTTCTACCCTTATGGCCACCTCATAAGTATTTGGTAGAGTGTCCCCCCCATGGACCTTATCTTGACTACCACATCAGAATTGAGGCCTTTTAAGTAGTATAGGAAGGCATAATTGGGAGCGGGCTTGACTACTATGGGGATGATTCCTATATATTTATAAACCTATAATTGAAATCTACCCTAAATTCTTGGGGAGCCCTTTTAATTATGGTTATCTTTTCTACAAAATATAGATGTTAACTCATATCCTCAAATTATTTGCACAAATAATCCCCAAATTAATCCTAGGTATTGATATAAGTAGGTGTTAAACACCTATATAATTTGAGTTCCTTACCCTTCAAGAAACTAGACAATAACCTCATAACCACATTCTCTTTGTTATGAATTGATAATGAACTGGCTATGTGTATAATATGTTCCATACAGATGGTTGAGTTTTATCTTGTGAAATAGGGAGGGATTTTAAAGGAAGCAATATGTATGTCATCAAATAGATTCATATTTATGGGGATACCACCATTGAAGGGTATAAAGGATTTAAGTCTAAGCTCAGGCATTAGAGGTGTAGGGTTTGTAGCAGTGTTTGGTTAAGAAGGAATATGAGAATTAGGGGGTGTAGGATTAAGATTAGACATATGGTATCTATTTATCTTATAAAATTGTAATGACAAATCAATAAACTTAGTCTCCTTACCTTTTGATGAAGACCTTATGACCAATTTTTACATGAAACTTGACTACAAATCTACCACTAAAATATTTGAAGCTCTTTGATGTCATCCAAGTTTAAAAGTTAATGTTCCAAATAAATTTAATGTTGGTCCCACCATCTATGCCAATACTATTAACACTCCAAATTTAAACCTTAGGAGGAGATGGTTAAGTTTTTTCCAAGTTTGGGGTAAGATGGGATTGGTCCAAAGGTTGTGAGTGAGCTATAGGAGGACCAAACCTCTAGGTTATGGGGATAACTCCCTTAGTACATCAACTTGAGCTCACTTCATAATTCTTACTAGTTTTTGAAGATATTTTATGTCATCCAAGTCTAAAATTTAATGCTCCAAATCAATTGAATGTTGGTCCCACCATCTATGCCAAAACTATTAACACTCCAAATTTCACCCCGAGGAGGAGATGGTTAGGTTTTTTCCAAGTTTGGGGTAAGATGGGATTGGTCCAAAGGTTGTGGGTGACCTATAAGAGGACCAAAGATCTAGGTTATGGGGATAACTCCCTTATTACATCAAATTTAGCTCACTTCATAATTCCTACTAATTTTTAGAGTGAAAAGAGATTAAAAAAATCCATGAAAGAAAACTAACCTAATAAGGTGATGCACCAATATTGATATATCCTCTCTAACTAATCTTCAATCAACACTTTGTGAATCAAGTAAAGGTTTATGACTACAAAAATATTATTAATGAACTCATAAACATGAGTATTTAATTTTAAAGATATGATGAATGCCTATAAATTGAAGATAATGGAAAATAGGTCTGCTTGATGTACTACCAACCAACTTACTCTTCAACACAATTATGAACACTTTAAGACATCACACAACCTATATAAGATGGAATTATATAAACTATATGAAGGAGAGTACCTTAAAAGGAGAATAAAATTCACACTTTTTGGAAATCAATAAACCATAACACACTAAGCTAGTAGAGAAACATGAAAATAGTCCTTCTTTATTGATTCAAAAGACATTCTCAAGATACAATTTGGCAAAGTTTCATAACACCCAACCTAGGTATAGTTAAAATGGCCTAAGAGACTAAGTATATATAAGAATTAACAAGGATTAGAAGATATTCAATCATGGAAAAATAGTTAATATTTTAGTAATGACCATAATCCCTTTAATTTGAAGTTACAAGAAGTGTCCACACTCTTCCATGCATTACCTAGGTTGATTGGTGTATTTAATAAGCATCTTTGGGGTGTTGGAATATATTTTTAACCAATGTTGACCCCATGAAGATAATATACACACCAATACTGATCAATTCACTATCCTTATGATAGTTACAAATCATTTAAATGTCTCAATTAGGCCTCCTCCATGAATCATTTAGTAGTAACCTCTTTCTTGCATATTCACTAGGTTCAAGAAACTACCTAAATCCTCCATAATGGCCATGGATGTTGATCTTGTTCACCCTAGGAAATAGTTATAGGATTTTCATGATCATTCATTAAATACATTTTTAACTTCTACTCCCATGAACATTTCCCTTTTATTGGTTAAGTAGGCTTGTTAGATAGTTAGCCTAGTCTCTTACCTATTTGATGCTTGGATGGCTATGAGGACTAAATGAGATATTAAAAATTATTGAGTGAGAATTATTCAAGCCAAAAAATCATCATATACACAAAATTAAGTTCTAAAAATAGTTCACACCTACAATCCTACCTTAATAGATGAATATGTCACCTCCATTTTGCACATTTATACTACCTATTTGGTACAAACTTGTATGATAATTTTTAACAATAATTATGAGTGTTTAATTATTTTATAAGTTTAAATATTTCTCATTTTATATTCTCTAATGATTTTCAACCCTTGACCAAGTTCTGTACTTTTTATTCTGCTCAAAACCTTACAAAATTATAGTTTCTAGGTGGTTCATAGAATAGTCCATATAGACTAGTATGATGGATCGGATCCCTTAAGAGTATACTATAGGATCCAAGTTTCTATTAGGCCATCCCAATGAAATTTGATGCATTTTATCCAATATATTCTCCATCAATCAATTGTTAGGGGTTTAGGGAGGTTTAAGGGGGTTTAAACTCTTAGAAATGGTTCATAAAGGTTAGGCCCTTAACTTTAGAACCAATGCCATTATTTTTTTGTTGACAAGACCCTTCAACTATCCTAGAATTATCATCTTCCCATGTAACTATTTCATACAATTATGAACTCCTCAAGTTGGTCTTCAGGTGAGGAATGTGAATTATGAGTAGTTTAAAGGCATTTTTAGGCCAAAGTTACCAACTATGACTTCTCTTTTGCAAACCAAAGATGATCACACACCTAAAAATCCCTAATAAACATATCCATGATGGTTTGAGGTGTCATTTAACTTTATTTGGTCCTATATTCTAGATTTCAAGTAGCATGGATTTGAGAAGGTGTTAGATCAACAAGCTATAATGTAGGTTTTTGAGTATTGACCCTAGACTAGAATTTTTAAGCACTTGGCCACCTTTTCAGATATGTAATTTACCTCTTAGGGAAATTAGATCACTTTTGTTTATCTCTCTTTTATGTGAATACAATACTCCCCTAGGCACTTAAGTAGGCATAAAAGTGGTATAAATTAAATATTTCCCTATATTTATTTTCTTCAAACACCTCTTTCAAGACCCATATCAATATCACACACCCTCTCATGGCTTTGATTATATTTTGGGGTTTTGGATTTGATTTTAAGGTGGAGGTGGGGTCTTGAATCCCAAGGGACGTTTTAATCCTTATGACTTAGATTGGGCTTTGGAAACTCAACTCACATGTAGGTGTATTTGTAGACTCAATGTTATCATAACATCCTCCTCATTCCATTTTACACTTGTCCTTATCTACCTAGACCACCATCACAACCTCTGCCTCTCTGAAGTTTTCCTTAACCATCACTATCTAATATAGGGGCTTAAAAAATTTGGTGTTGATGACATAAGAAAAATATTTTTACTCTTTATAGTGGTTGATTTAGGGCTCAGACAACATATTTTTATGTTTTTATTATAGGCTTTGAGGCTTGTCTTCCCTAACTCTATTATCAAGACTTACATAGTCAAGATAGGCTTGTGTGTCCTAGATATCCAACTCAGACTAGACAATAACCTTAAACTAATATCACAATTATATGAGAATATAATGGATACATATAACATCATAACTATAAGGTTCCTTTACACATGCTCTTGGCATTACCATTTACTGTAATCATGCATTCTAGATTAAGTAAGCCTAACTCATTATATATATTTGACCCATTTGCTTAGTCATCTATTTAAACTTTTTGTCCATGAAAACATTGTCTCCATACTCTTACCATAATCTTATTTTGAGTTATATTATCCATGTCATATTAGGTCTCATATTCAAGGTTATAGGGATGGACTTTGTATATCTTTGAGTAGTGATTTATATATGTTGACTATAAAGGGTCCATTGAGTGGGATCTTGAGTTAAAATGATACTTCCATTGTTATACTTGAGACCCCAATGGCCTTGTGTTAAAATAAATCCATTTAAGATAATTATTTCTACAATCTATGTCCCCTTTTATACATCTTCAAACTCACTTGCATATGATAATTTTGAACCATTTGAAGGTTGGGTTGAGTTAGGTTACTGTAAGTGGACATCTTGCTTGTCACTAGTAATTAAACTTGGATATCCCCTTTTCATATAATATTAATGGATTTTTATAGTTTTATACAATATTTAGCCTTGATCTCAAACCTTAATCATAGATATAAGGGTTCAAACCTATAAGTGGAATTCATAAGACCTTATGGATTTTTAACTTGGGATTCAAAAATATTTATGAGGTGAATGAGAGTGATGAGATAATCAGATGATAGGGGTTTTTTGAGAGATTGAAATGGACTGTTGAATCATACTCAATATGTAATACAAAGATCTCAAACATCCCTAATCATATAATAAATATATCATAACACTTTGAGTTCATCAATCAGGCATATGGTGTGGAAAATTGAAACCTAAGACTCTTTGAATACATTAAATTTTGATAATAAACCTTAACATCTACTAAAGAAGATTGTGAAGGCATTGGAGGGATAAATGATAGTTCTTTTGCTTATGAGTGTTATAATGAGGTCTTATCATCTTAAAGGAAGGAATTTTCAACATGAATACATCACCCTTTATCATTCCACTATGTTCTAATGACCTCTAAGCCTTTCCCATGTAACACTTAGTCTATGTCTGTAATGGAGATCAACTACAATCATACTCATTTTAAGGCATAATTTTGAGAGAGTTATATGTCTCTATGACCACTCTACATAAAATAAGGAGGTAATAATATCATAATAACTAAAATAAACTATCATCAAACCTAAAACCAAAAGTCTTTTTCTAGACATGTACACTGAAGTTCTTCCTTCATTAATAGAACCTTGCCTATAGTTTGTATCTAGTGATAACTTGTATACCTTTTGCATCCATAGGATCAAAATTGTGATCTTGGGGTGGAGGATGCAATGGCAAGACCTTGAAGGACTAGAGAAGACATGGAAAACCATTAGTTTCATTAAAAATGCCAATAATGCACTGAAACCATTACATTTTTTTGGACCTATGAGGATATAGGAGTATAATTGGCTACCTTAAGTTATTAACATTTATTCGTAAAGCACATGGGATAAATTTAGAAACCAACACCTAGGATTAGAAGGCCATTAGACCCCTTTCATCTTTATAAGAGTGGAAGCCACCATATTCTCTCTCTTATTTGGACTGAGTACAAATGTAAAGTGATATCCATGGCTACCAAAGATCTCAATACAAGAAATAGACTAGTTTTTAGCTCTTTTGGTTCTAAAACCCAAATATTTTCTAACCTAATGTATGTGTTGAACTCCCCTTGTATATCTTGACTCTGTCTAGCCATATCCATACTTTACAAATCCATACTTGTTTGAGAACACCTACAACCTATAAATTTCCTACATTTTCTCAAGCTTCAGACCTTGAAATATCATTAGTGCGAAGGATGAGGGAAAATAGTAATCACACAACATTTCAAAACATGTGATATGGTTAATAAAGGTAAAAGGACATGTTTTCACATGTGTGGGGCCCATTTAGTGGCAAATAAAAGTCTTTGAATTGTGAGAAGACACTCTTAGCATATAAAATAGTTTGATCATGGCATTATGGGACTCATAGAAGCCTTTGAGGATGTGATTGATGTTTTTAGTGGCATTTTAATGTCAAATTAGCATCATCTTAAGGTCAAACACTCCCTTTTAAGATAATATATATGATCTCAAGTCAATACACAAATGGAGGTTACTTAAATAATTACTAACTGACTTTATAAAATTTTAAAGACCTAAATTAGGTCACCACATATTCATTTTAACACTCTTAAATGTTTTGATCAAACCATACATTGTAGATCTTCAACATATTAGAAGGATTCATGATGAATCATAAACTACAACATTGGGTCATCTTCATTATGAGAAAAATTGTACCATTAATACCACCCTAAGGCTTATTATATATAATTACACATGACTAAACATAAATGAATTACTTGACACAAGATCAACAGGGTGAGTAGATGACTACCATAGTGTTCTTTGATATGAAAAAACACTTTTTGAAATTTCTGCCTATACAAGATAACCAATGATCTCCTTTTGGACTATCCTAACACTTCAAGTAGTATAAAAATGGTGAACACAAGGTGATTTTGTGTTCTTACGCATAGGTTGACTCCTTTATAGGCCTAAGGGAAAAAAAAATCAATAGTAACCTGAGTTAAAAGTCAATAAATTATTTTCTTTCTCTATTACCAAAAACACATAGAAAATAATCTAAGTACTCTAAAATTCAGATTATTTATCTTTCAAGATCCTTCTCTTCCCTTTATTTATTGGTTTTATTCATATATATTAGTGTCCTATAATATTTTATCATGTGTCTTGGTGTTTTACAATAATGACAAGTAAAGTATTTGTTTCTTTAACCTATAAATTTTGATTCATATTTTCCATTTAAATTTTAGTTTCATAAAATCTCTTGATTATGATTTTTATTTGTCTCTTTTTTATTTGAAACCCTTTCCTCAATTTCAAATGCTTTTTCTAGACCATGTTCTACATCTTCTACATATAATCTCATCTTATCCTCGTGAGACAAGAGAGAACCCACTAACTCATAAAAACTTATAATGTTCATGTCTATAAAATCTTTAAGAGTGATAAAAATATTCATATATATTTGTCTTAAATATCTCAATACTTATTACTACAAAAATATATATGATAGTTTCTCCATAAACTCTCATTCTATGAACTAAATAATTTACACTTATGCAATAATCTCTTACTACTTCAGAATCTAACATTGTCAAATTCTCAAAAAATTATTTTAACAATTTGGATTTTTGTTAATATTACATTATTATATCCTCTATATTAAGTCTATAAATTATTTCATGCCCCATGGTAATTATTTAATCCTAAAATTCTTTAATAAATGCTTGGGTCTATGGCACTCTAAAGATAAAAGAAAATTTGTGCATCTCCCTTTTCTTCATCCTTTTTTGTTATTTTCTGATATTGTGTCAACATATTCTAATATTAAGGTGGTGTGTACCCATATAAAATATTATCAAAAAATCATTTCCATACAATAATTATATTCAATTTATCTCTCTAATATTCAAATTTCTCACCTTTGAAAATAAGAATATTCATGGAAGAATAATTCATTAAAGCCATTCTATTTTCTAAAAATAGCATGAAAAACATTTTAAATATTGAATGAATATGTATATTATACCAAATTAATTTTTTTAATGTGTTTATGGAGTGAAAATTATCTTTTTTCTACTCTAAAATTGAAACTATGTATCAACAAAATTGTCTTAGAATTACTAGCTATCAAACTAGTTGTGTTGTGAGTGTTTTTTTTTTTTTCCCAAAACATGTACTGAATAGATTTAAACTTGAAAATATATGATTATTAATATATGTTTATGTTTACCTGAATTAATAATAGAGATAAAATATACAAAAATATTATTAATTATAATTAATAAATTATACTTTTATTATGTGCAACTTTATTAAATAGAAAATTTATCTTGAGCTAATTATAAGGAAATTTGTAATGCAAGTAAAGTCTAAAAGTAAAAATATAATAAATAAATATTAAACCACTAATTAAACTTAAAATATACTACCTAAAATTAAAATTTACTAAATAAACTGATTTTAAATTATTATAAATATTTAGACATCATGCAAGAATCCACTTTAATAGTAAAGTTAAACATACATGTAAAAAGTCATCTTAGTCAACTTAGGTGCCCAAACTAAGTTAATTATAGCATATGAGATTAAATTAAATTTAATTTTAGTTATATAAAAAATAAATTTCACCAAACCTATTTTTTATTGATTGGATAATGTTTTAAACTCAACTAAGTATTCAAACAGTGAACTATAGTGACTCACAGTTAACTAACAAATCCAGCTATTATTTAGGAAAAAATTAGAAAGTGTTTAAAAGTGATAAAAAAACAAATCAAGGTCTTTAAAAAAGTTTAAAAAAACCTAAAATTAAAAAAAAATATATACTAATTTTAAAAATAAAACTCAAGTATCCATATTGGCATTATACTCAACACTGATTTTTATTTTTCTTGAATATTTTACTTTTTTTTGTATGTGTGCATATATAATATGCTAATTAAAGAAGGTAAGTACAATTAATAATGATAAAATATTAGAATATTATAATTAATTGGATTATTATATGTATTCCCTATCTCATGTGTTTTAATATTCATTGACATTGTCAAAATCATCCTACAAATTATTATTGTCATTCTAATCATATTTTGCACTATTAATATCATCAACATTTGAGAGGAGTAATTTCTGAGATTGTGCTTGAGATTTTGATATTCCATTTTGATTATATTTAAAATATTTATATGTAAACATAACTCCCCCATACTCTGATATTGACTTTTATGTTTTCTCTTGTGCAATATGTATTTTATCATCTTCCTTTATTGGTATTCCAATACTTGTATTTGTGTGTATGCTAGTTGGAAACATGCTTTATTTTTATATATTTTTTTATACATATCTTACTACCTCTCTTGAAAATTTAATCATGTAAATTTCATGTTGAAATTTTGCATGGTTATGATCTATACCCATTTTTTCTATAATTATTTCATCCATGATGTTCCTAATTCAGCATTACATTGGGCCAAACTAGGACATGCATGAAATATTAATGAACATGTTTTTAGACTAACTATGAAATGTATCTAAATATATATGATAAATTATTTAGATAAATTAGTCTTACATAAATTTTAATTAACATATCCAATAAATTTTAAGATTCTCATGCTAAAAACATTCATTCTAATAGTGGTATTGATCATAATAATAGTAAATTTATTTCCATCTATGAGATGGTTAAGAATCCAAGGATACAAGAATGATGACCAATTTTGAGTTGACTCCTCTTGAACCACACTTTTAACATTTGAGTTTTTATGAATCTCTTTATTTTTAAATAAACCCTTTATTAAATATTTTTTTTTCTTAGGTTGCAATTATTTTTTTCAAATTCTATTGTATTAATTTCAATTTTGATTGTTTTAATTTTTCAACCTTTATTTTTCAAATTGTTCCTATTTTAATTATTCTTTTTCATCTTTTAAATTTTTAGATATTTATTTATGTAATTTTTCGTTTTGAACCTCTTATTATTCTAATTTTTCCTTTTAAATCTTTTGTTACTATAATTTTTTTATTTGTAACTATTTTTGCTCTGGATTATACTTTTGTACCCATGCTAATTATTTCTAAACATTTTTTTGTAGAAGATGCATTCATAAGGTGAGTGGGTTTCTTCATTGATGTATTAATGATAAGATAACCAATACCAATTATATTTTGTATTTTGTTCTTCAAAGATAAATAAATATACGTATCATTCCCATTCATTATATGATATGCACATCAATATTTTTATCTTATTAAGGGATGTAGAGGAGGGATGATATGCACATAATCCCTAGCTACATCAATTTGAATATGAATACACACACCATCAAGAGGAGATGTGGGAGGTAGATAGTTTTGAGGAAGGATATGTCGATTGCCTAATTGTAGAACTATAATATGGGATACTTTAATTCTGTGTATAGTGATAGCATGGACTAAGGTAGAGGTAAAGTATCTATCACAACGTTGATGGTTATAATGAGCAAGAGATTCTTTGTTACCCATTTAAAATTTTAGAAATACTCAAATGATAAAAAGAGGACAGAGATAAGCTAAATTTAAAAACTAGTTTGAAGTGATAAGAAAATCATAATTTAATTTTAAACCTTAAGAGAACAAAATTTTATAAAGAAAACCTAGGGGCAAAACTAGGGATTTTGGAAATGTTCAACAAATTGATTTTTTGCCAAAATAATGAATTAGTAACCTAAATGTAACAAAATGTTGTGTAAAATAAGACTTGCAGATATCACATAAATTATACAAATTGATTTATAACTTAATAAATTAGGAAATATAGTATATATTGAAATTAAAAAATATAAATATAAACTTAGATGGAAAATTGAGATGCAAACTATTTCTAGATCTGAAACCAACATGGTAATTGTGTTCATTAAGTGCAAACCCAAAACAAGAGTCAATAAGGGTTTTAGATAAGAATATTATAATTGGAAGTTACAATAGTGTGTTATTGTCCTGATGAAAAAATTATGTTCTCTAAATAACATATATGAAAACTAATGTGAAAAATAAGATTGTTATAGATATGCAATAAATGTTACAAATTGATTTAGAAATTACTATTTTTAGAAATATATTTAAAATTGGAAATGAGAAAGAAATACAAATTAGCTAATAAATATTGCATAATACTATAGGTACACCTATAAAATGACAATGTGATTGTGTGATGACATAATGAATCAAGAACAAGTCCCTTATCTATAGCCAAGACTAACAAAATTAGATAAGAGATTAGTGCACTATTATCCCAGGGAGTGGCCTTGTCCAATAGGTGGTAGAGATATGATGTTTTTGGGTTAGTTTCACCTAAACATCTTTAGTCTATGAGATATTATGATTTGATGTAGAGACCATTATGTAGCTCCTTTTTTACTTGAAACCCTAGCTTAACAGGTTAATAAGACAAATTGAATCATTGGGTAAAAGAGGTTATTGGTTGAGGTTGTGCTTGACATCAACACCCTTTATGTTTAATGTTTCCTACATACCAATACTTTTAATATGGATTAAACTCAATGTAGTTCTCCCATTCTATAGTGGTGTGTGTGAAATACTAACATAAAATCTTATATTTTAGTGCAATCATTATGTGATTAAGTTCTTTAACTATGACTTGTGATCTTGGAAGTATATTAAGAATTTATTTTAGGGTTTTTAGGGTTTTGTGTAATCATAACTATGATGAATATTTAATTTTTTTCTCAATATGTAATTACAATTCTGGTGAATTTTAGTGTGGAATCTTATGTGCAAACTAGTTTGAAATATGGATTTATAGTGATATTTTTTGTAATTAATTCAAATATGGTTATAATCCAAATATGGATTTTGTATATTAACCATTATTTAGTGGGAAGATAAAAATAATGGATCTAGAAAAAAGAAGTGTGTTGCTGTCTGAGAGGCACAAACATCTATTTTGGGTACCAAGGATAGTTTAAGTGTGATCTTAGACTAGTACACATGAAATATAGGTACATTTTGGTGTAATATAGGGCATTTTAACAATTAAAAAATGGTAAAATGTCATTATAATAAGGCATGAGATAAATGTGTCAAAAGGGTGGTCATAAGTGCATTATTTTAGCTAAAATTTTAATATATGTGTCTACACTAGTCAAGGCTTGACACACTTTCCACGAAAAAACATTTGGCATAAAATTGCGTCATACATTAAAAAAAATCCTTAATGAAATAAAATATTGGACAAATATCTCATTTTTTTCTCATCTTGACCTAATAAAATTAGAGATACAAACACCCTATTTGTTTTCCTTAAAGATTTATCTTCCTTGGAGTCTTTCTGATCCTCCTTTCCTCTATCTTTCTTCCTTGTATTTTTATATTCACTAATGTATTGGTATATTTTATTTAAAAAAATATATATAGTGGATTCTAAATTATATAGCCCCCCTTCTTCACCTAATTTCCATTCATCTCCATGTCAAAAATCTACAGCCCATGAGACACATCTCTTTTTTTAATTTTTCTTTTATTTTGTTATATGCACGCACGCACACACACACACACGTGTGCGTGCACACACACACACACACACACACAAACACACACACACACACACACACACACACACACACACACACACACACACACACACACACACACACACACACACACACACACACACACACACACACACACACACACACACACACACACGATTTGATTTTTCATTTTTATTTATTTACCCATTCATTTCTTTGAAAACTTATCATAAAGCAACACTAAATAAAATTAAAAATAATTTATTACTATATTTTTCACATTTTACCTTGTAATAATTGAAAGTCCTAGAGTTCTGATGATATGACCATGCACCTCTGTGTGTGTGTGTGTGTGTGTGTGTGTGTGTGTGTGTGTGTGTGTGTGTGTGTGTGTGTGTGTGTGTGTGTGTGTGTGTGTGTGTGTGTGTGTGTGTGTGTGTGTGTGCACGTTCTTGCGTGCATGCATGTGTGCATGCATGTGTGTGTGTGTGTGTGGTGTGTGTGTGTGTGTGTGTGTGGTGTGTGTGTGTGTGTGTGTGTGAGAGAGAGAGAGAGAGAGAGAGAGAGAGAGAGAGAGAGAGAGAGAGAGAGAGAGAGAGAGAGAGAGAGAGAGAGAGAGAGAGAGAGAGAGAGAGAGAGAGAGAGAGAGAGAGAGAGAGAGAGAATGTTTGTTTGTGTGTAAAATTTAATAATAGTTTATATATCACACACATTAATGTGCATATGTATAATTTAATTTTACTAATTTCATGACTTTTTATTATGAGACACTCATTATAGGTTAAGCTCAAATTTTATTTTCAACACTAGTATATTCGTAATGGAAAATGGAAAGTAACAACAACACATAATTCAAGAATTATGTAAATATCAATTAAATAAGATTAAATAACAAACACAAACAATATAAAAAACATAGGATGATGTGAAATCCACATGATCCATATGTAATTTGAATATCTTGACCTTATTATATTTTGTTTATTATCATATACTATTTCCTTCCTCTTACTCCTTTATAATGTGATACCTCATAAAATTAACACCAAAATAAATTAGAATTACATGTGTAATTATTTAATTAATAAGATACAATAAAATAACTTATCATGATAATTATATAGATAAATATAACCATGTATCAAATTAAATGTGCAAAAATGAATGAAAATAAAAATCATGCAATAATTGCATTTTTAACCATTTAAATTTCAAAATGGATATATAAATATCACAAATAAGTATAATTACCATCAAATATTTCATTTTAGTCTAATTTAACATGATATATAATGTGTTAAAAGGTATTTAAAAATCTAATTAATTATTTATACATTCTAAAATGTAGGATGTGATAAGTTGAAGCTGCACCAACCAAGAATTATACAACAATAACCAAAAACATTTATCATGGGAGATTATTTTTTTAATAATTTTTTCCTATTGAGTTTCATCCATATTAATTAATTATTCTCAAATCATGAACCATAATAATAACCCCTACAAACCTCATGTTAATGGTATGATGGAATCTTATAATAATATATTGTGAACTACACTTCAAAAAATATGTTATGTGGGTGACCATGATTGGGATGATGGAATATTAGCTATTTTGTGGGTATATAGGACAAAATAAAATTAGTTGAATAGGTACACACCATTATAATTATTATATGGTAGATGGGTCATATTGATGGTAGAATTCATTATTCCATAGTTGTACATTGCACACATAATTATCATGGGGGGTACAGAGTTGATTGAAGAGTGATACATTGAAATACATACACTATATGAGAATATGCTACTTATTAGATGGATTGATGGAGTATAGAGACATATCAAAAGGTATGACATGATAAGCATATAAAACATAAGGTTTTTTACATTAGGGAAAGGGTCCTCTTATATGGTTAAGGATATGATAAGAATCCAAGATGATATGAATTGTAAGAGCCAATACACTAATTTAACTCATTCACTGATCAATGGAGCTAAACACATAGAGAAAAATTTTCAACTAGCATATAATTTAATGGAGAATATTCATTAATTCATGAATATTCCATTTTTTGGATTTTGAATTTGGTAATTTTATAGGGTGAAACATATGAACCTTTCACATAAAATTTTGGGATGTCATTTTTTTGAGCGATCAGATCACCAAAAAATTATAATAATTATGTGGTTATCCATGTAATATATATATATATATATATATATATATATATATATACATATATATATATATATATACATATATATATATATATATATATATAGTAAATATGTTTCCAGTGCTTTCATGTCATGAAAATACCACTGAAGTATCTTTTTTTACTAGATTGTGAAGATAGAGACTTGAGGCCACACTCTGTCACTAGACTACTTTTAGCACCTTAACCTCTACCAACATTATGTCATGTGATGAAAATCAAATTCCCAATAGTATGGTGTTATATGGTGGTAGTTTAACACATGATAATAACCTATCACATGATGGTAATCTATCAAAAGATGGTAATCTCACACCTAACAGTGATGTGTTGTACAATGGTAACTAGTCACCTGACCACCATGTCCCATGCGATGGCAGTCTACCAATTGGTAGTGATGTGAAAGATGAGAACAACATGGAATTTGATAGTAGTATGTCATGTGATATATTTATGTAGTACCACCATAATGTACTACCCAATAGTAGAAAGGAAGCTGATAATAATAAACTACTCAAAAACACAACTCGAGCATCAGGAGGTACACACAAGGCTAAAACACCACAAGAAACATTGGAAAATCCAATATCATATCTTATTTTATAAATCTAGGAAAAATAACTGTGCAAACCATAGATACTTCAAATATTGGTAAATTTGAATCTTTTTAAAAAAGTATCAGTTAATTTTTTTCACTATAGAATAATATCAAAACCATTTCAATGCAGAAATGAACATGGATATTGAAATTATTTCATTAATAAGAATCAATCCCAATATCTTCTTACCACTTGAAGATTTTATTAATAAAATACCACCCATAGAAGAAACACCTCTTGGTACTTCATTAGAACATACTCCTCTTGGCACTTCACAAAAGAAATGCAGTTATTTTTAGACAATTTTTTTTGTTGAAAATACCATTCAAAAAAGTAGACAAAGGAAGAGAAGTACATAGACAATATGAAGGTCTTTTCAAGTTGGTTGGGTTATAAAATATCCATTTATAGAACCTATATACCAATAAAATGGTAATGAGCCTCCAACATAATGCAGATGTATAATTTGTAGCTGGAAACTTGGAAAAGAACACATAATGTAACTTAAATTAGACACAATTAAGAAACATTGTGGGAAACTATATATATCAGTGAAGCACCTAGATGGAAAAATAATAAGAACACATATATGGAAAAATAGAAAATAATGCATGCATGTTAGATATGCATGTGAATATGAAAATGATCAGAAATGACAAAAACATCTTGTTGAGAAAGGGGAAAATATAAAAGCATAATTTGGCAAAGTTATGTAGCCCAATCTTATGGAAAAATATGTACAATTCTCTACTATTTTCCACATTTAAAAAAAAGAAAGACCCATTTATGATTTTATAGATTACAAAACTTTGTTTCAACCTAATGGGTTTTTGGATATTCCACAATCACATTGGTCAAATAGCAGTGCTTGGGAAAGGGAAAAATGTCTAGCCATTATTGAGAAGGAAGATTTGAAAGAAAGTGTTAAGAGATCACTATTTATCTCTTTATCCATTAATGAGGTCATTGAAGTTGAAAACATGGCATGGGTTTACGTGCATGTATATACCTTTGAAAACTATTCAAGGCAGTCTCATATTTTAGCTATCCATAAAATGGTAGAAAATTGCAATGCAAAAAACCTCCATAAATTGGTTGTAGCTAATTTAAGAGAGGGACGGTTGGGATGGATGGTTGTGCCATAGTTATGAAGTTGGTGTGTGTTGGTATTGATGGTGTATTGGTGATGCAAGGGCATAGAAAGGGTCTTTGTGTTTTCTTGCAAATAATGGTTTATCTATTTATGATTCTAATCTATTGCATGGTACATAGGATGAATATTGCTTAAAAAATTATTAGCACACTTAGTAATGTCACAAAAGTGGAAGAGCTTATTCATGAATTGCATGTGTACATGTCAAGCAGCCCCAAAAGATTCATGGAGTTCCAAATTTTTTTAATTGGGGTGATAGATGGTAAAAACTACTGAAAGATGTGGAAACTAGATGATTTCCATGTATGAACTTGCTTACAATTTTTTTGAGAAATATCCATCTTTGATAGGGTTTACGTATAATTATCATAAGGAAGTTGACAAAGCAAAAGATTTGTTGTGTCATTTAACAAATTTAGAAACTTTACTCACATTATGTGGTGTTTTTCCAATGTTGAAGGAAATCAACTGTTTCATGAGACATGCCCAACAAAGATCTATCTATATTATTGACTTCATACATTTGAGAAAATGTGTATGTTAATATTTCGATATATTGTACACATTGAATGAAAGCTTTCATGAACCTATTTTTAGAACTTTGAAAATTTTGACTAATTTTTAGAATCCAAAGAGTTATTTAAAATTCAATAAACATAATCATATTTGTGTCATGGTAAATGGCACTGAGATCCCAATACACACATGCTCTAAAAGGCTCAGAGTTGTGGGAGCTAAGCCTAAAGATGTACCTATGAAATGTTTGATAAATGATACTATTTTTTCTAAAACATGAATTAAATTGAGCAAAATCTCACAAAGTTTAATTGCTAAGATCAGAGAACATTTTAAAAGGGATGAGTTGTTGGAGGGCATGGGAGATGTGAATCCAATTATTTGGAACAGTGTTAATAGTCAAGAACATATGAACATGTTATTTCAAAAATACAAGGGTATAATTTTTATGCATTTTTGTAGATCTTTAGATGTGAATAGATTTTAGATTAATGGTATTTTAAATAAACAATTACTTACATCTCAATCAACATAGTTTGGGATTACAATGATGGATTAATTTCAGTATTTAAGTGACTCAATAGAAAATGGTGCCATTACTCATCTATGGAAAAAGCTTTATCCAAGAATATTTTTAAAATAAATTATTAGTTAATATTTAGTATTATATGAACTTAAATAATTATTTTAGGTTCCATGGAAGATGAGTGAGTGTTTAGTGAATTATCCTTCATGAAGTCAAAATTTATAAATAGATTGGATAAAAATCTAGAGACTTGTTTGAGACTATATATTCCACGTTATTTTGTAGACAAGTTTCCATATGACAGAGCAATGGCAACTTAGAGTTATCTAGTGGAAAGAAGAGGCATGACTAATACATCTACCAATATAAAGGAAGAGAATATCGAGACTAAATATGACACTGGCATGGTAGATATGAATCACATTTACGATGAACAAATTTCTCAAGGATTGTTTTATTTGCCTTAATTTTAGTTTGATAAGTATGAAAATTACTATTTTATAAAATATTTATTAATCTTACATCTTTAAATACTTTAAATTATGTAATCTATTTCCTGGATGTTACATTCATGAATCTTATTCAATACATTAGATTTAATATTTTTTGCCCTATTAAAATTGCCTATTTCAAATAGTAATTTAGCTTTGTAATGCATGTCATTCATTAACAATCATAATTTTCATTAACATTCTATAGAGCATGACAATATCGAGACTAAATATGACACTGCCATGGTAGTTGCAAATCAATCTTATGATGAACAAGCTTTTCAAAGATTATTTCCACTGCCTGGCTTGTAGTTTGATAAGTATAACAATTAATGTTTTCTAAAATATTTCTTATTCAATCTTATTCAAATATATTAAATTTTCTAATCTATTACCTGGATGTTACAATCATGAATCTTATTCAATACATCAGAATCAATATTTTTTATCCTATTAAAATTTTATGTATTTCAAATAGTATTTTATCTTTGCAATTCATTTCATTCATCGAGTAGCAATCATAATTCTCATTAAAATCATACAGAGCATTTAAATTTTCCTTATAGAATTAATTGAAGTATATGAGTCTTATGTCTAGACATGCATGGTGCACCATTATTCTATTTCATGTTTACATTAGTACCATTACATAAATATACATCTATAATCAATCAATTAAATGATACAACTACTAGAACAATAACAATGTAACAATGCATTCAAATCTACAACTACTAGAACAATACACTAATGATGCATTCAATAGTACAACAACTAGAACAATATAATTTCATAGAATATTTACTCTATAATTACAATATTCAAATACTAAAACTACTATAAATATTTTACCTATATTTCACATATTTAAAAATCAATCAATCAATCAATCAATTCATTCCACACTATAACTACTATAATAGTTTAACAATGCATTCAATGCTACAACTATTAGAATACTATAACACTAACAATGTATTAAATGCTACAACTACTAGAATAGTTTAACAATGCATGCAAGGCTAAAACAACTAGAAAATTATGGCCATAAATTCAAATGCTACAACTACTATATATCAAATTATAGCACATTAAATCCATCCATACAATATTTACTCTTCTTTTTATCTTACCAATGCATTCAATATTATAACTATTAGAAAAATATAAATCCATAGAATACTTATTATACCATAGGCTATTTTTCCTACTAATACAACTATAAATATTTTGTCTATGGTTGGGTTCACATATTTTCAAATTGCATCACAATCAATTCATTCAATGATATAACTACTAGATCAGTTTAACAATGCATTCAAGGCTACAACTATTAGAACATTATAGCCATTCATTCAAACCATAAAATCCATAGAACATTAAACTTGACCACTAGTATATTTCAAATACTAGAACATTAAAACTGTACATAGAATATTTACTCTTCTTTTTATTCATAGAATATATAAACAATGAATTCGAGGTTATAACTACTAGAACATTATAGCCATGCATTCAAACCATAAAACCATAACATCTAGATAACATTAAACTTCACCACTAGTATATTTCAACAACTAGAACATTAAAACCATCCATAGAATATTTACTCCACTTTTTCTTCATAGAATATATAAACTATTAAAATTATATAGCTAAGATTATTTGGAGAAATTATAAAATATCATTTAATAAAGTATGTTTTTTTCAAATAAAAATGATATAAACTATTTTAAACAATCAAAACTATCATTGTCAATAATATAAACTTAGATAAATCATAAACTTTGTGGTTGAGACTCTCTTCCCCCTAGCTATTTGCCATCCCCACCCATGGAACCCCTCTATCTGGACATGCCTGTGAATCCTCTATTATCACTCCCTCCTTTTGAATATCCTTTGCAAAATAATTCATTTGTGCAAGAATGACCCTCTCCTCATTCACTACATCTCTTGTTGAAAGAATTGTAGGATCCAAATCTATTTTTTTTGCTTCAATAAAATGTTGGGATCCATAACATGCTCTTTAATTATCTTGTTCAATGTTTTATTTTATTTATTTAATAGAACCAACTTTTCCTTTAATGCAATTATTGAGGATACACTTTTACAGGTGTTTTCCAAATGCACATTAATAAGATGTTCTTTTTTATTAAAATTTCCATGTTTTGCCTATAAAAAACAAATAATAGATCTGTTAGGCACACATAAAGGTATTATAATAATAAAAATACACATTAAAAATAAATAAAACTTACCATGAATTTATCCTTCTCTACTTGTGCAATGGTAATAAGGTTGATATCTTTAGCCCATTTATTGAAATATGCTTGTGCTTGTCTATTTAAAATTTCCAACTTATTTATCAGAATATCTAAAATCCTATCATTATAAACATTATCAATAGAGATCAATCTAGATTGCGCTTGGTGTAACAAGGCATCAATCTTTGAGGGTTCATTTTGAACAAGAGAAAATAAATTCACTCTTTGAGAGTGGTTATGATAATGGGTGTTGATTTATTTGATAAGGGCTTTTGCCCTTATCTCCCATTTTTAAAAATCATTAAATTTGCCAATAAAACCATCCTTCAAATTCTCAAGCAAAGATTATGAAACTAGATTGTCAAATGAAAAACTAGTAAGGGAATCGTCAAAAACATTTACATTATCTATGTAGGGTGGGGAAGAGCTAGTTGGGGAAGAGGGAGCTGTAGGAGGACCTTGTGAAGGCACATTAGGAACTTGAATAAATTGATGTGGATTAAATCCACAAACAACTAACAGTCTACATTCAATGCTAAGAAAATCCTCATCCAAACAAATTTACTAAAAACATATAAGACCATCTACATTTCAAAGGCCACTAATAGAGAAATTCAAGAAATCAAAAATCTATCATGTGCCTTGACTTTGTGTAGGGAGGGAGATGTTCTTCCCTCTTCTCTAAATCTAGATGGGTTCTGAGGGTGGTGGCATACTCTAAGGTCTCTTAACAGATGTTGGGTGGACTAAAAAGTAATATTTATTCAAAAATGGTAAATTCAAAAACATAAAATCAAATCAAATTCAAATTAAATATGTTAATGTTATTACCTATAGGGGTGACTGCATCATCCATTCTGATTGTCCTTGCTAGGGTTATCTCCTCCCCTCTTGGCATCTTTGTGGGAGTTGGCTCTTCTTGTCTCAATGTGCTTGTGGGAGAGACATTGGTAGTTTTAGAAGTGGCTAAAAAATGACTAATCTGTGTAGTTAATTAACTAGAAGATTCTAACAAACTTCAAATAAAAAAGAAAGTTATAATGGAAAACATTGATGGTGTTATGTGCAAGAATCCTCAACAAAAATGATAGGACAGTAAACTACAAAAACAAAAATAAAAACAAACTAATATGAATATTATTTTTTTCTATTTAATAAAAGAAGAAAAAGACATTAAAGGAAATTTGGGGAAACCTAGAAGCAGAGATGAAATAGAATCATTTATTGGGTGTTTTACAATTTAAAAAGAATTGAAGGAAGACTACATGTATTGGGCATCCCTAGAGCCCTCTAGATCATGTTGACATCTACTTGCATCCTATTTTATTGTGTCATAAATATGCACTCTCACCTGAGACAAACAATAGGCTAAAAAATGTTAAAATCTGATTGATATATATATATATATATATATATATATATATATATATATATATATATACATATACATATATATATATACATATATATACATACATATATATATATATATACACACACACACACACACATATATATATATATACACACACACATATATATACATATATATATATGTGTATATATGTATATATATATATATACATATATATATACATATATACACATATATATATATATGTATGTATATATATATATATATATATACATATACATACACACACACACACACACACACACACACACACACACACACACACACACACACACACAAACAAAGATGAAATAGAATCATTTCTTTGGTGTTTTACAATTCAAAAAGAATTGAAGGAAGACTATATGTATTGGGTATCCCTAGAGCCCTCTAGATCATGCTGACCTCTACTTGCATCCTATTTTATTGTGTCATAAACATGCACTCTCACCTGAAATAAACAATAGGCTAAAAAATGTTAAAATCTGACACACACACACACACACACACATAATGAGACTTGGGAAAACTAAACTTACCTCTTATTCCTCAAGAGACAAAGTATTAGATTTAATTTTTGGATGAAGGGTAGTGGGAATAGTAGTATTTTGGATTTCATATAATGCCTCAAATTATAAGGCTAGAATGTAGTTAGAATAGGAAATTGTGTAAGCGTCCTTCAAGAAAGCAAAACTCAAATTTTCCCTAATCCTACTAGAAATAATAGTGCACCAATCACAAAAAACACCTGAGAGAGAATGAAGAATATAGTAAACAATCCAAAAGGGAATATCTAATGGTCTCCCCTACAACATAATTCTTGCTTGAAATAAATGGATAATAGATTTGAGAAATGGTTTGGTGATATTTTATACATGGATACCCTTTTGATTTCAACTAGATATAATGAAAACATAAGTAAAACATGTAATTGAATCTAGATACCAAACTATTTATAGTAAATGATTCAAGTAAAATTAGGAAATGTCAATTTCATTAATAAATTCAACACTTACTATCAGGGTCAATGGACACTTTTAAAATCAACTCAAAATAATTTTTATCATTGTTAGATAACAAAACCTTGGTGTTAATAGGACTTGCATTACAATGTGGAATACCTATTAAATTGTGTATATCTAATGGAGAGGTGATAAAATATATGGTTTTTTTATTAAACTAGATGTAGAAATAGCTCTCACTATGGTTAGAATATCCAACCAGAGATTGTAGTAGGTTATTATTGATATCCATATCGTATTATGGCATCTAAATAAGGCCTCTAAGCTAGCATTGATAGATCCAATCAATAAAGGATATAGGTTGATACAACATGTAGAGGAAATCTAGACATAAAATATTTTTCAAAACATAGTTATGGATCCCCCTTAGTTGACTCTAAGTTTCTATGGATGTGAAAGCCATTGGAAGCAGGTAAGTGGAAGTAGGTAGGTTGAGTTGGAAGTAGGAAGGTTGAAGTGGAAATTGGTAAGATGACAAAAAGTTTAATCAAAATGTTGAATGATGTTGTTGTAGCATTATTTATAAGCAAGGATGGGAATTAGAGCAGCTAGTTAGCATCATTAGGGACTGGTAATAACATGACACAGTATGGCACCATGCCATGGGGAGGCAACACTACTGGTGCACAACAACATGGTCTTGTAAGACAACATGGTGCCATGCAAAAACATAATGTTGTGCAACACCATTATGTCATACAATAGCATGGTTTCATGTGATGTCATGGTTCCATGTGATAACATGGTATCATGTGACAACATAGTGTCGCACGACAACATGGTATCACATGATATCATGGTAACATGTGATTACATAATGTTTTGCAATACCATGCTATCATGTGACACCATACTTTCATGAAACATTATGATATTTTGTGACACCATTTCATCATGCATCACCATGTTATCAGATGGAACCATGTTGTCATATGCTATCATGTTGTCATGAGACAATAGTGTCACCACCTAAAAACATACTGATGCCCAACATCATAATGATGTCTGGTAGTATAATGATGCCTAGGAGTGTAATTCCATCATGACCCTTTTAGCATTATGACACCACTAGAAAATAAATGGTTATTTTACACATGCTCTATGCACTCTAATTTTCTAATGGAGTATATTCAATTTTCCTAAACAAACCTAAGGGGTTTTGATCAAGACCTCTTAAAGTGAACCATAATTTCAACACAAATAATATTCTTCTCTTTATCTTAAATTAATTAATCATTCAAAGATATTATACAAATATATAGGAATATGATTCCTATTATCTCTTCACTAATTTATCTCACTTGAAATCCTATAGTTATGTTAACCACTATTTATGATATATTGTTAGAAAATTATAAACAATATATCTAAACCATTATATATACTATTATCATAATATTGTTTATATAATAATATTCTGATATACAAACAAATAAACTAAATATATTTAGCTCTTGGTAAGTACCCAAACTCACTAATGTACAAGATAATTCCACATGATATGAAAAGGTCGTTACATAATCTATAATGCCTTAGGTATAGGAACATGAAAATTTCACAAGAAACAAGCTCAAGGTGTTTTACACTAATTTGGATTAAGAAAACCTTATAGAATATAAACCAGTATGTCAATAAATATTATAAAATATGACATTTAAGAATGAATATGAATGTAAACTCTTGAAATGGTTTGAAACTATTTTACAAGTGGTATATGCTTAATATAATAATTATAACAAAATAATTTTATTTACCTTCTCTGATTGATTATCTAACTATGAATAACTTATGACAATGGAAAATAGATTCAAGTAGATATGTGACTGGTCTAGATCTATAAATATGTTTCTGGCTATAGAGGGTCAGTTATGTTAACTTTAACTAAGGATCAATTGTTGATGTTATAGTATATTTTACATATGCTTTCTAAGTTTGTCTTATGTTGGCTTTAGTCCCACATTGCCTAGTTTAACCTACTTCATGTTTTTCCTTCCCTATATAAGAGAGTGCATTCATTGTAATCTATATATTTCCATATGATTTAATATTCATATAATTTTAGTATAATAATTGATCTCATATTCAGTTGGTTTCCTCTTTTTTATGTTGAAACATCAATGGTTGTGGTAATGAGCCATTGAAGAGATATTGGCTAAATTTTTTTGATAACTCTTTCATGGTAATCAAATCCATCTCCAATAAGTATTAGTCAACCTAATTCATTGTATTTTTTGTCTTCACAATGTTATTTGGATCTGAGTTATTTGGAATCTATTGATTGTACTTTTACATTGAGATCTAATTTAGTGTTTTGGCATTTTTTTTCCAAGCTTCGCATCCTTATGATAAGGATAGGCATTTGAGTCTTTTGTTTTAGAATTTATTTAGATCTATATCTATTATTTATAAGTATTGAAAGACCATATCTACTTTGGTAAGATTTAAGAGTGGCATCCTCTTTTATGTTATCTTTTTATTAGCTTGGTATTGATCTGGCTAACATTGAAATATAAACTTTGGCATCTTTCTAGCAAAAATCTATTTTAACAAAGCATTGATTTTTTTATTAACTCCTTTTTCTCTTAGATTTTTAATGGAATGCACTTTTTTACCTAGGAGTGGAGTTTCCTTTATGTGCACTAAGGTGCTAGAATTTTTTTTCAAACTTGCCTAAAGGCATTAGAAGGAGATTATTATTTTCTTGTTATAGATTTGGACATGCACTTAAGTTCTTCATTTCAAATCTTCTTTAAATATTCCAAGCTTGGTGTTGGATCACCAATAGGCTATTATTATTATTATTATTATTATTATTATTATTATTATTATTATTATTATTATTATTATTTTTGAATTAAATTTTCCCCATCAAAAAAGGGAATCCTTTTTCTCATTTTAGTTTAGATCTGACTTTGACATCATTCTTCTTGGCTAGGCATTTTCATCCTTAGTTGAGGAATTGGGACGTCTTTACAAGGAGATACAGTACATTGGAATTATTCCAATTTGTAAAGATTTTAATAACACTACATTGGAACATCTCAAGGAGATTTGAAGATAAGCATTGGAGCTTGACATCAAATTTTATTAGCTTATTTTTTTTTATCAAATCTACTTGTTTCAAATCTAATTTTGGCATTAAAATTGGAGATCTAATGTGTCATTTAACAAGGCATTTGGAGAGGAAGTGATAGATCTAAGTTCCTTGTGACCAAACGTAATTTATCTTTAATAAAATTCCATTTTTTTGGACACGCATTGCAGATTTTATGAGAAAAATTCTACTTTGATTTGGTAGTTACAGTGACTTGGCATCCATGTACTCTAGCATGATGGATTGACATCCATAGGGACATATGGAGTTACACTACATCCTTTATTGGTATCCCCTAGCTTCACTTGAGGGGGGGTGTTAGAGTATATTTTATTGATGCTTGATAGGTTTGTCTTATGTAGACTTTAGTCCCACATTGCCTAGTTTAGCCTAATTCATGTTTTCCTTGCCTATAATCAAGTTCATTGGTTTCTTATTTTTTATGATGAAGCATCAATGGTTATGGAAATGAGCCATTAGAGAGATCTTGTTTGAATATTTTTTATAACTCTTTCAGTCAATACTAGACTGAAGTTGTCAATTATGACCTATGCATAAAATAGGGCATGTGATTATATAGTTACCTTCACCTATCTCCAAAAATCTTTGTATGTGTGATGTCAAACCTTAATGATGTGTAAAACTCTAGAAATCATCTTCTATCAAGTGTAATATCTATGTGTTCTTTTGAGGGATATAAAATTGAAAAAAAGGGAAAGTGTGATGGGCTAATCTAGCCCCAATCATCCATGTTGATGATTGACAACTACATATGTATTTGATTATCCAAGGGAAAAAATCTAATCATATTTCTTCCACCTAGTTTTATTTCATAAATTTTCTCCTTCACTATATAAATGTAGCTAATAATTTGGATTTTATAATTTATAATTCTTACTTTTGAATTTACTTTTCTATGCTTCACACTTGGTTTTTGACTACTCCTCATGATTAGTTTTACAATTGGTAGGAATAGTGTAATTTTTCTTAATGTGAAGACATGCATAGATGTGTACTAGATAAGCATGAAATACTCTATCACATGAGGCCTAAATACACACACACACACACAAACACACACACACACACACACACACACACACACACACACACACACACACACACACACACACACACACACACACACACACACACACACACACACACACACACACACACACACACACACACACGTACACACACACACACACACACACACACGTATATCAGATTTTGATTGCATAATTTATGATGCCAAAACATGTTAAGAACATGGACTGAACCTAAAGAAATATTTGATTTTAAAAAATAGCCATGTATGGGAGAGGGTCAGTAATGAGTAAAATCAAACAATTAATCTAACTTGATATGGTGTCACATATAGCCTGATAGATGTAATCTAGAGGGGTAGACACTTGGTTTATCTATACTACTAATTTCATTAAATTGTCAACCAATGTCTTGTTAAATTTGGTAAGATGTTGGCACTATATGTGTGACACTAGTCTCTCTTTAAAATTTGGGTCATAATAATTAAATAATAGAAACACACTTATGAAGAAATAAATTTCATGAAATGAAATCACACTTACATGAAAGAGGAAATGTGTAAAAGGGAAATTTCATAAAGCAAAATAGATCTATTTTATAAGCTTCCCACACTGGATGATTTGAATGTATAAAAATGGAAAATTCTTCTAAAAATATAAAATCACTATAAAAACTATTAAACCTGAAATAATAAGTGTACACACATAGATAATACATAAATAAAAATTTTAATAGACAAAATTATCAATCTACTAGATCCATGAAAGTGGGCCCTACCTTATTTAGACTAAAGCTTGACTTTTTTCTCCTTTGCAAAAGGTAAATTAATTATTTAAATTAGATTTATTTCATAATGGTTCTAGTATGGCATAATTATAGTAATACAAAAATTACTCTTCTATAGATTTCTTTGACTCTCCAACTTTACTAGATTTCTCACTAACTATTTTTAACTCTAACTTTTCTCATTTTATAAGGGAGACATGTGCTTATTCAATTGATTCCTTAAAATCCATTGGCTATAATTGGATATATATATATGGTTATCCCCAAAACATTTTATTAGTTCTAAAAATAGAATAATTAAAATGAAGAAGGAATACAAAATTGAATTTGTATGCTTTTAGTTCCAATTGTACACCAAATGTCATAATAAAAAATGTGTATCTATAGCAGTGGTTGAAAGTGCACACAATTTAGTTATTGTGGGTTCACATAGTCAATGGTTATGGGTGGTATACATTCAATGGTTGTAGGCAAATGAAAAAACATAGATCCTTTTCTTCTTATGACAATGAGTGTCTCAATCATATTTATTACTAAATCCATATAAAAACATTAAAATATAATATTTAATATATAAATCATTAAATTAAATCACAACAATAAATATATGAAATATAGATGGAATAAGGTATGGATAGGGTTATATGAATGGCCCAGATATAAGGTTTTTAGGATGATATTATATGAGTTCAATATCTTGGTCTCAGCATTCCCCAAAGCTTTATCTATTACACATAAGGTATGGATGAGGGTTATATGAATGGCTGATATATAAGGTTTTTAGGATGATATTATATGATATGAGTTCATTTTCTTAGTCTCATCATTCCCCAAAACTTTAGCTATTGCACATCCTCATGAAACCATCAAGGAACCTTATAAAGAGATTTATTTACTTAAATTTTATTTTTTGGTTCATACATGTGGATTGTCATCATATGAATATGAAATTATAAGGGGTTCTTCCTTTCACCCAAAAGAAAATGATTATTCTTCATATATTTCCTAGCGAGATTTTGGAGATTTTTCCTTTGGAGGAGTGTAAGATATTAAAAAAACCATCCCATGATAATTTAGTTTATTAATATGAAATAATTTTTTAATTATCATCTTTATCAAGAAAATATGATCCAATGCATGTGTCAATCCTCTCTAAACTTTCCTAGACATTTATCTTAATATATGTGTAAAGAGGTGAGGCATGTTAATATGAAAATTATGTTTCAAATGGTTCAATAATTTTAAATTAATAATGGAAAAAATGAATGACTACAATCTCAAGTGATATAAATTATAATTAAATATTTTACTTCCCCTAAAGGTGGAGGCAATGATCATCAAGTAGCTCCTTGAGTAATGATTATGAGTATCTCCCCTTGGCAAATTATGTTTCTTTCTTTTGTTGGATTAGGCTTGTCATAAACTATTATTTATGATATTGTTGGAATACGAATAACTTATAAAATTAACTATTTTATCAAACCAATAATTATTCCCTTTACCATGGTAATATTACCATGAATGGTCTAATAAATTTCATGCACTATGCTTGTATTAAATACATAAAGATTTTCCATAAAAGAAAACCATCCAATATATATATATATATATATATATATATATATATATATATATATATTGGATTATTTATTATGGTTTTATGATCAAAAGTATCATTTTTTATTTTATGTCCTCCCATGATAGTGCAAAATATTCTCTTTTTCCTATAGAAACTAGACTAGGTTTGTGGATTGCATTTATAAATCTTGAATTGGAATGTTTCAATCCTTAGCTAAATATTCAAATGAATTTTTCTTGTCAAATACACATGATACTTCATACCCAAGTAAATCAATAGAATTTAATAAATACCCCTACCCCCAAATTCATCTTAACACTTTTCCTTAAGTGGAGGGAGGTGTAATATTATGAGAGATTTCATGAACATGCATATGTTTAAAAAATACAAATAAGGTGGGATTAGGGATTATAGTGGCTAAAAAGATGTGAAATAGAATATATAAGGGGTAAAATAGGGAATACTTATGAGGAAATATTTATGACATTTGGATGGTGATTAAAAGCAATATAATAGACAAGTGAAATGCTATAGAAGAGAGCTGATGGAGTTGGTGTATAGCTATTGGATTTAGTTTAGAGGATCACACAAAATGATATAGTTTCATAATTTATTTTCAGGATAGAATAAATGATACTAAAAATTTACAATTACCTGATTTGATATTGGCTTAATGAAAATGAAGGCATTGAATAATATGTTGAGAAAATGTGCATTGATGTGGCAACTCTTAACCAAATTTTGGCCCTTCAGACCAAAATTAGGCACCCTTATTTGAAAAAAATGTCTGATTATATAACTTTGTCCAACTTTAGTATGTTGGTTTCATTCGGAAGAAGTGTTCTTATACAAAGCTAAACTTTTTTACATGTAAAAAACCCAAGTTTTTACCTTTTGAAAGCTTTGTTCTTTAGTCTTTTGGCTAAGTCCTTTGCAATGAATTCTTTCAAAAAAAATTCTTTGGTCCTTTGCTAAGTGTTATTTATTGGAATTTTAATTTGAAAAAATTATTTCAAAGGGTAAGTTGCAAATTTCTCGAAGGACACTTTCTTATAAAAATGGCCCAAACAAGTCTTCTGAAGGGTATGTTTCCTTTCAAAAGGGAGACTTTAACTTTTCGAAATGATACTTTAGCTCGGTTCAAAGTTATCAAAAGTTTTTTTTTTCCTTTCAGAAAGGTCACTTGAAAAATATTGAAGGGCAACTTTTTCGAAGGAATTATTTCAGACTTTTTATCTGAAACAAATTTTCTAAAGGGTGATTGTAACTTTTTTGAAAGGCACTTTAATTTTCTCAAAGGACTTTGTCAAATCTAAAGGACCCTTTCATTTTTTTAAAGGGTATGTTTCATTTTTTTAGAAGGGTATGTTTTGTTTAGAAAAGGACCATTTCAAAAATCTTGAAGGACACTTACAATTTCTTAAAAGGATCACTCACTTTCTTGAAAGTATTATTTCATTTTTCTTAAAGGACACTTTCAACTTATCAAAGGGACCTTTTCAGAAAAATTGAAGGATTATTGCAAGAAAGAGGTGGACCATTTCAAAATTTATAAAGGATCATTTTAAATATTTTGAAGGATATGTGACATTTTTTTTAAGGGTATCCACAAGAAGATCAAAGAGAAAGAGACTGTTCTAAAAAGCTGAAGAGTTCTTCCCAAATTCCTGAAGGGTATTTTCAAAGGCAAAGACTCAAGTCCAAAATAAATAATTCCTTCAAACTTTTTCTCCAACAAAAAGCTGAGAGAAAAGGATGAAGAGATTGAAAGAATTTTTTTGGATAAATTGTCTAAAAGAATGCCAAAGACAAGAATTTTAAGGAAATAATTGAAGGTGATGGCCCAAAAAATGTCAAGTTTAGACAACAAAAATTATTTGTTGGGATTCAAACAAAAGATGATAGCTTTTAGGAAGTCCATTTTAAACTATGAGGAATAACCATTGCTATTCAAAATATTTGACAAGAACCTGAGCATAAATATGAAAATGACAAATAGCATGAATCGTGAGCTCTAATACATAACAAGCAAGAATAGGTAGGTTGATGGTTTAATTTATTGCACTATTACACAACTCAATGAGCTAGTAAATGACATCTTGCATTGAAATGACATTCCAAAAAATGCACCCATATATAACAAAAGGTAGTTCGATGTATCTTGATTCCACTAGTGTAACCATAAAGGGAGTTTAATATAGAATGTAATGTAACTATTGCTATTTTCAAGATTGACACAAGTCCAAGTGATCCTTGAACTCCCTTTGCTTGATATCTCTCTCAAAGGCTATAAATGTGGATTCTTTTGGCTCATTTGAGTGTGATCTCTCTGCCTGGTATGTTGTAGCCCTGCTAAAATTTTACCTTGAATCAATAAAGACAAGTGTTTTACCTTATTCAAAGAGTGCATTAAGTGTACGTGCTTAGTATTAGTATTTTTCAAGTGTAATTTCTATTTACCTTCACATGTTAATGTCATTAGTACCTGATATATTTTTATTTCCTTCTTACATGTTAACAAGAAGTGTCTAAAGAGATTGTAGATACAATGAAAAAATAATTCAATAGAGTGTCTTGGAATGCCTATTTCTTAATTCCTCCTAAATCTATGCCATCTCCTATACCCCATGTTGAAACACTGATGTGAGAGAGAAAGATTTGAGATTGAGTGAAGTGTATATGTAACTTGTCCTTGTTTCAAGTGTATGTTCAAGGTATGACTAGAGAAAATATTTTGGTGCATCACCCCTAATAGAACAAGTTTAAATTCTAGTTATTTTAACCCTTTTCATTCCCAAAGTTATTAATAATAGAAATATGAGCTTTAAAGGTGCATCAAGGGGAGCCAACCCCTAATCTAGAGATTCATCTCAATAGAATTGTCACCCATAGAAAAGAGAGATGATTCCATTTTGTCGCTTAGATGAGGAGAGATAAGCATCTCTGCAAGGGTACAAATTCAAGTTTTAATAGCAACATTAAATCCTTTAGATAATGTAAAAATGTATAAATGTCAGTAGTAAAGCATCAAAAATAATGAGTAGAACATGATGGATCGATTGAAATATTAAGAGGGGAATGTTAGAATTAGTGAAATCAAGAAACTAAAAAAAATTGATAATAGTTAATTTTTTGTGGATTGATGTTCAACTAAATGTAATTAAACATCTCAATAGAGAAAATAACACATGTGTCTACAATGACATAATAATATGCTTGTAATATACCTTATGATAGACAAAGAGTGAACACATAATTAAGATAAACATTATCAGCCATAGAAAAATGGTTATCAAATTGGTCATCGAGGTTGCAAGTCTAAACTATAATAGTGAATTGTCAAATAAAATTGGATAATATTGGCTATAGGTCAAAACTATGTCCTTGAAACCATTAGGTTGAGATGTTACAAGACCACATGAAAAAGGGGTAAATATGAATTTATAGCCCATAATAAGTAAGATCAATGTTTTTGAGGGTAAGTAAGAATCTGGAGCATGAAAAATAAAATTCATATATCTTAAAACTACTAAAAATATGAATCTCTATATTTTTTTAGTGATGATGGTGTGGTTGTAAGTACCTAAAATAATGGAAAACTAGTTCTAGACTCTTTGTAATAAATATGTGAAGACAATAGAGGCTTCAGGATTAAGTAATAAATTTTAAGTGACTTAAAAAATAAAATACATGATAGATTTATTTATTTATTTCTTAAAACATAAATCTCCCCAAATTGGCCAACAAGCTATTTTCATAGGTAGGACTCTTTATTCAATATTGGATTAGCCATCAAGCTATTTTTTTAAGCCAAGGGTGTCAATAATGCCCAAAGATTTTCATTTTTGAGGATTTCTTTTTTTTAAGTAAATGATAACAAGATGAAGGGGTTAAGAATATGTTATACCATAGCCCATTAAAACCCCTAAATAAACCAAATTTTTTGAGTATCGACATGATTTTTCCCTTATCATACAATTAGAGATGATGGACGATGACAAGGAAGAAAATCCTAATAAAATCAGCAACACATAGCCTCAATGCTTTTTTGTCCAATATCCTTTAATTTTAAATCCACTTATATGAAGTTTAGATTGGTTGTCTTGATGTGTAAAAATATGAATTAGTATGTAATTATTTAGTAGATATTATTTATTAAGTGAAACCATCATGCCATAATATTATTTATTAGGTGGCATCCAAGTCATGTGAATCTGCTTGAAAATTTTCATTATATTGTGTGGGATTCCTTAGATGCCACCATCTATCACACTAGTGGGTGTGATTTGTATTTTTTTAAAAAGGAGTAAGACCAAGAAACATTCCTATAATCAATTTTTTATAAATATAAAATATTTCATAGAAAGCATAAAAATATGTTTCCAACCATTTGAAAACTTTGTTATTAGATGCCATTTTTAAATAAAATCAGAAATATAATTATGCATTTCATTTTTTATCTAGGATGGAGACATTATTTTCCTAAGTTAATTACATATATATATATATATATATATATATATATATTAATTAAACCACTTAAATTTAATATGTTATTTAGATATAGGAATAATATGCACAAGAAGATTAATTATAGTAATGAAAAAACTGATTGATAACTTGTATAATCACAAGTAATGCATTATAAGTTACTATACATTTAATATTTGTGATAGAGAGATGCTTGTAAGTGAATAGGATGGAATAGATCAACTATTCATCCATTTATTCATGCATAAATCATAGTGACGAGTTAGGGAAACACAAATAAATATCAATCTATTCCTCAAATGTCATAAGGATGTCCTGCAAAACCTAAAAAATCATCATTGCATGCATTATACAAAATCAACATCACTATAAAGTAGATAATAGTGTTAAAATTTTGGTAAGAGATTATTAGTAAATAAAATCATGCTCAAGAATAATCTGATCATAAATTACTCAAATGAATATGTTTACAATAATGTGGATGATGTTTTAGTTGATGGTTTTATTTAGGCTTCAATTGGATGCTAATGAAAAAATATTAAGAAAACAAACAATCAATCTTAGTTAATGTGGGAATAAACTAATTTTTTATTAAAATATGCCCAAGACAACATTAATGTGTTAATATTCATGGAAATCAATAACATTCCTAAAAGTATAAAAAGGTCATGTGGTCAAGATGATTTATCTAAGAATACAATCAAATTGTTGGATAACATGATACAAATGGATTGATTCATTAATGTAAATAGATGAAAGTGAATGTGTTTATATTTAGTGCTCTGTTGATCAATGGGGAATATATTGATTATAATATTGGACATTACCCCTTTTGTTTATCCAAAAATAGTCTTTGGTGTTATCCTTCGTGAGGGATGGGTGGGTAGGTAAACATTAAATATAGATGTTGTTTTCATGGCCATCTTACCTAATCTAAAACTCATATATGTTTTAATTATGAATCCTAAATATTTTTGTAATAGTTTGCAAGAAGATATAGTTGTGGATTTAGATGATTATAACAGTAGTTTCAAGTGATGATATAATGTATTTTGGTAACTATACATTTCATATATGTAACTATGCAGTGGTTGCATGTGATTATATATTTCCTACATGTACTTATCAATTATGTCAAATATTATAAGGTGTTTTTAATTCAGTTTTAGTATTATGCTACTCAAATTATTCCCATGAATTTGTTTAAACATATAGATACAAACACTCTTTAATAGATTTAAAAAATCAAGAATTATCTAGAAGGGCTAGTTATGAGTTATTAATAGTATAGCCTTGCTTATTAATGGAGGTATGTCAATGATTGACTCATATTTGGAATCAAAATATTTTATTATTGTTATGAGTAGTTCCTCTATAAGTCTCTTTATTATGAATTGATTATATAATCATTCCATGAATATGGAAATCTATTTGAGTCTACTAGGTATGTAAGGCATGCTATCATTTTCTTATTTTAGATGGTTAATATAGTTTATTTCTAGTGTTTTGTGTAAGTTTTTTCAAGAAAAATTAGCATCAACCATCGAATTTTACGTGACACAACTGATCTAGATATATCTAAGGGTATGTAGGTTGAGTGATTGAAAAATTTATTTCAATCATTTTTAACATGACTATTGAGAGTAAAAATTAATTGCTTGAAAAAGATAAAACCATCAATTCTTATCTAACACAATTAATCCATATAAATTTTAGGGCCTAGAGGTTGATTTATTTGATAATTTTACTTAAACCTAATGTTTGGGCCATCAGTTATGGGTTGTGGATACCATGATTGGCCTTGATACAAAGGCCATTATATAGGTGGTTATCTAGTAGTTTGACCTCTTCTCCCTAACCATTGATGTTTTAACCTCGACCTATGGCGATTGACTAGGACCGTAGATGGTCACATAATGTGACCAAAAAACCTTTCCTAGAAGGTGGAATTATAGAGGATAGAATGGGATCACTCAGGGTACGAATGAAACAAATCTTGGAAAAATAGAGCCAAACCAAAACAAGTCCAGAGACTCAACAAGCACCTCATCATCCCAACATAAAGGATTTACGTATTGTCATTTTGCCTGCATATCTCTAGCCTCTCAAGCAACTTCACCTACACTTGACGACTTCTTCAAGATAAGAAAATACCAATAAGAAGATAAGTATTTGGTTCTTGTTTTAAATTTTTAGTTATTTAAATTCAATATTTTTAAGCTTGCACCCACTTTCACCTCTCTCCACACCCTTATTGTGTTGGATTTCTACATCTCTAGACACTACCTCTTTCACCAAAACACCAACTAACCACTCTTATCCATTTTGAGTGTAAAATACCTAACTTTAACATCTTTTATACTCCCTCTAGTCTATAAAACCATTAAAATACCTCAATAAACATTTCATAACCCTTCTACAACTTACCCACAACCTATTCTACCCAAAATCAACACCCTATCAAAACCTACAGTAACCACCAATAATCATACTTAACCACCAACCATTACCTCTAACCAGTGACGATCACTATGTAATCTCATTTTAACTAAAACATCAAGCTTATTCTACCTATGAATCTCAACAAAAAACTTTGTTTCTTCATCCCTATCACTATACAAAGTTAAAAATAACTTAGACCAATATTTGACATTTAACATTTATCTTTAATGTTATTTTGTTAAACACAAGCATTTATTTTGAAAATTATTTATTTATTTTGATTAATTACTTTAATTTGTGTTATTTAACTTTTATTATCCACATTTTCATAACATTAACTTGTCTAAAGAGTGGATTAACAATCTCCAAGGAAGTTGTATACTTATTGGATCTAGCTCATGTTAGAGAATCCACCCACCTACCTTATTAATCAACTATTTTCTAGTTTCTATCTTATCTATTGGTCATCCTCCCTAGAAAAAGATGATTATCTACAACTGTATGGATTTAGATCAAAAACCACATATAGTTTCTTCTACCTCACCCTTCCTTTAAGTTTTACTCTCTTTAAAAGGAAAATAAGTGAAAAAAAATAGTGAAACATTTTGGCATGCCTAGTGGGACCCTTGAGTTTTCTTGGGTTCATAGTTTACATTTAGGTGTTTATATTATTATTTTATGATCACTTAAATGAAATCAAAATTTATTTTGGGCTTAAAATTAACCTTTATTACTTTGTTTTCTTTCATAATTAGCTCACATAGCTTTAAATAATTAGGGGAATCAATCAAAGTCTCACTTCTTATCACACACAAAAACCAAACCACTTACGCTAATTCATACATCAAACACTTGAAATTAGGCCCAACTAGGATTTCACCACCTATAAGTAAACCTTCACCCTTCAATATTCTACTTAGATGCCATTACCAAGAGGATAAACCAAAACTTAGTTCTCTGATTAAGTATAATCTCTAGCATTTGATATATCTTGTCTAAGAACTTGACACCTTTATCTATATGGTATGTGAAGTGAGGGGGTAGGCCCCAATATTAAGCCATGCATAATTTATAACATATAAAATTTTAATTTCCTAAACTACCTAAAACCATCCTTAGATTGCTTATCTAGTACCCTTTTCAAAACCAAAGTTGAGTCACACTTCTAAAAACTTAAGGCATAAGCCACAAGAGAGACCAAAAGAACCTTAGGATTGAACATAATTTAGTGTGTTTTATCTTATTTTATTTTTCTTGTCTTTTGTTTGTTTGATTTGTGAGGAATCTAACACCCCTTGGAAACCTTCTACCATCTTGCCTTCATCCACCTCATCTCCATTGACTTGTTCAATGGGTAGCCTTCATATATTTTCTCTAAGAGATCCTAACATGGTTAGAATCCTAGAAGATAACCCTCTTTCCTTAAGGTTTTACCTTTCACCATGAGACATTTATGCACCCAACCTTACCTAAAATTAACTCGACCTTACCTAAATTCAACCCAACCTTACCTACAATCAACCCAACCTCACCTATAATATACCTAAAATCACCTACAACCAACCAACATCCTCTCAACAACCACTTAACCTCGACTATAACCAACCTATAACCTCTCAACACTTATTTGACCATTATCATAACCCACCTCAACTACAACTATCTAAACCTCACCAATCCTTTGAGTACCTATCTAAACCATCATATTAACTACCTCAACCTTATCAAACATTTGATTACCCACCCCAACCATCATATCAACTAGTTAAATGCCCTTTTTGGTAACCATCTTTATCTCAAAACCAAGACTTGGTCTATCGCCTTAGTCATCCAACCAACAACTATCAACCTGACCTATCAAACTGACCTACCTTATCAACCTTATCAAATCAACCCACCTTACCTACATTTCCTACCTTAACTACCTTATCAACTTGACCTGCCTTACCTACCTTATCAAACTTATAAAATATATCAAACCAACTAACCTCATAAAATCAAACCAAAAACATCAACCCAACTTTTCAAATCCACCAATTTTATCAAACCTACCTAACCTATCAAATTATTCAAACATGTCAAACCAACCAACTATATATAACCAACTAATTAGCTCACAACCTCAAGATACATTGGTGCACCCTCTTCCTAGGAATTATACCCTATTGGGAGAATCATATTCCTCAATCCTTGATAAACTCTTAGAGGCTTCTGTCAGTATACTTCCTCAAATCAAACCCATAAATCATTCTCTTCTAAAACCCATTTGGTTTATAGAGAATAAGTTTTGTGATTATCATCACACAAAAGGATATGTGGTAGATAGATGTGGGTCTTTTAAGATGTTTTTACAAAACCTTATTGATCAAAAGGAGGTTCCAAAGGATATTCTCTATGTTCCCCCAAACCTATCCTTGAATGTATTTAGGCAATCCATCCTTGAACCTCTTCTTACACCCATTGTTTTGGAGACCCATAAACAAAGCCCTCAACACAATGAGGTTCCTTCAATATATTTGGTCCTTAGTGAACCTATAAGTAAGTAAACCAAAATCAAAACCTCAACCAATCCACCTTTTAACCCAATGGAACCTTCTCAATTTTACATAGAAATTATAATTAAGGAAACCAAATTACCTTTTCCACTTCCCCTTTTAGTTGATCAACCTCCAACCAACCTACCTCTTCCAGTTCCCATTTTAGTGAATCAACCTCCAAACAAGCTACCTATTCCACTTCCATTTTTATTGGTACAAAACTCAACACAACCCAACCTACCTCTTCCACCTACCCTTTTAGTGAAACCAACCCAAACTCAAAACACCTTGCCTATCACCATTCCAAACTTGACTCAAACCAACCTAACCTCAAACATAACTAAATAAATCTAATTATTCTATAATATTATCATTTTCATCTACCAAACGAATTTATATTTGATTCTATTCCTTTTATAATGGGGTCAAATATTTATCATCTTACCCCACCATTAAAACCAACCAAATCAACCATCCATAATATCACCCTCAACCAAAAGAATGAACCTCTAAACCAAATCCATCAACCAATATCAACCCATATTTAAACTTGGCCATAACCAACTTATCTATCAACCCACACTAACATCAATCCTTCATTCTAATTTTGTAGATAACAATCTTGGACACCCTTCTATCCAAGCTACCCATAACACACCTAAGCTCCCTCATTAGGACAATAAAACATTATTATCCATTTGGTCTTTATTCCAAGATGGTGTTTCTAAAATAATTTCTAAACTCCAAACCCACTTTTATCTAATCCAATAGTGTTTCCCTCACCCTAGTATCATAGAGAGAAACTTCCCTGAAAAACTACCTACAAATTAAGCACCAACTAACAACTAACAACTAAAAATCCTTATGAGGCAAATGAAGTAATTTTCATCTCTCCTAAACCTTGTTTACTAAAAACATATCCACCTGAGAACATTTTATCCCACCTAAATTGTACATGGGAAGAGAAATTGGGGGAGTTCTCCTCTCAAAAGGCTTGGACCATTTATCAACCTAAAAACCTCACCTTAATCACTAGCCCAAAACCTCAACCTTAACCTTTTGCCCAAAACCCTTTACCATTACCTAAACTAAAACTTATTCCTACAAACATTAATTAATGGCTAAACTAACCCTTGTCATTTCTACCTCAACCTATAACTACCCTAGCCTAGCACCAAACTAATCTTAACCTTGACCAATCTTTTATCAAAACCTAAGCCAACCTAACCAACCTTGCCACCACATCATTTCAACTAAGCAAACTTTCAACCAATACCTAACCAACCTTGCCTCTTACCTTGTCTATCCAAAATCTTTTCCACATCTAATCAAGTGTTTGAAAAGTAACTAGGGGACCTATTTACTCTTGATTGGAATAAACCACTTATGCATATGTATGGATCTAGGGCATATTTGAACATAAACACCTCAATGCTTTGCATTCATGTCCATTATTTTGTTAACCAAGTTTTTAGTCATCATGTGTCTAACTTAAGCTCGTCCCTTGTTTTCATCCACCTTTATTTCCTTATATTAAGGATAATCAACTAAAATAGGATCATGTGATTATCCATCATTACCTTATCCTAATCTTAAACATGGGTACCCCAGCTCTATCTATGGCATGATTCACATGGATACTTTTTGTCCCTTATAAGATGGATCCCCATAGTCATTGTCACTTAAACCTCTCTCTCCCATCATTAACCTCCTTATGCTATGGTTTAAATTCCATGAAGGAAAACCTTCAAACCTATGTATACTAGTACATTCCTAAACCATTCATAAAAATCCTTTTAGGATACCAAAATGTCACTTGGGTCAATAATTTAAAGCATGCAGACTATTCCCTTGAAGGATAGCTATCCAAAACCATCAAAATTACTTAAACATAAGGTAGACTACTCCCTTGAAGGACAACTATCCAATCCTAAAAAAATACAAAGCTTAGACCACTCCCTAAAAGGATGGATAAGTCAAACTTTTATCAAGCAATCACTTGGAAGCTTCTTACATCAATCAACTTCCTAAACCCATCAAATAAAAGGGGAAGATAAATTATTAGGAACCTTCTACGATCTTGGCTTCATCTACCCTCATCTCCATTTCCTTGTTCAATGGGGATCTCTCTTATATTTTCTTCAGGAGATCCTAATTTTTTTAGACTCGTAGAAAATAACCATCTTACCTTAAGGTTTTACCTTACATCATGATCCATTTATGCACCCTACCTTACCTAAAATCAACCCAACCTTAACTATCATCAACCCAAACTCACCTATAGTCAACCTAACCTCACCTATAACCAACCAATAACCTCTCAATACTTATTTGAGCATTATCATAACCTACCTCAACTACAACTATCTCAACCTCACCAATCCTTTGACTACCTATCTCAACCATCATATCAACTACCTCAACCTTATCAAAATTTTGATTACCTAGACCAAACATCATATCAATTACCTAAATCCCCTTTGTGGCAACCCCATTAATCTCAAAATGAATACTTGGTCTATCCCCTTAGTCATCCAAGTTATCAAACCAACCTATCTTATCAATCTTATCAAATTAACCCACCTTACCTACCTTAGCTACCTTATCAACCTTATATACCTTACCTATCTTATAAAATATGTTAAATGAACCTACCTCATCAAATAAAACCAAAAACTATCAACCTAGCTTTTCAAATCTACCAATTTTATCAAACCTACCTAAACTATCAAACCAACCCACCTTATTAACCTTAAACAACCTATCAAACCAACCAATTTCATCAAACCTACCTAACATATCAAATTCATCAAACATGACAAACCAACCAAATACATCAAACCAACCAATTATTGCATAACCTCAAGAGCCATTAGTGCACCCTCTTCCTAGGTAGTATACCCTGCTGGGGAAATCATATGCCTCAATCCTTAAAGAACTCTTAGAGAATTCTATCATTAGACTTCCTAAAATATAACCCATCAATCCCTCACTTAAAAAACCAATTTGGTTTACACATAATGAGTTTTGTGCTTATCATCATACAAATAAACATAAGGTAGATTGCTCACTTCAAGGACACCTATCTAAGCCTAAAAAATCCAAAGATTAGGCCACTCCTTTGAAGGATGGATAAGTTAAACTTTTTGTCAATAAATCACTTGGAAGGTTCTCGTATCGATCAGCTTCCCAAACCCATCAAATAAAATCATAAAAATCAATCCCAAGCAGGTTTCAATCTACTTTCACATGCCACTCATAGACTTCCTATGTTGATAATTCTATAGTTAAACTTAGAGCATGGAATTCTCTATAATAGTTCCTAGGTCACCTACAAAAGGGGAAAGCCATGCCCATAATAAGGTTACACTATCATCTATTGACCTAATTTTTACCATCCACCTTCCTTTTTTTACCCTCCACAAATCAAGGGATTTTGAGATTACTTGACACTATGTGATCAAGACACTTATTTTAACACATGAAATAACAATAATGGTAATCATGATCGGAGTATTTATTCATAAATCTACCTACCATTCCATCATGGTAATTGTCAATTAGAGCATTTCAACCTCCTTCTACTTTTATGATCACTTGATAAGGTGTATGTCTTCCCCTTTTGAGTCATTGAATCCCAATTACCAAAATTTCCCCCTTTATAAAGAATGGGTCCCTTTTTACCAAACCAAGTGGTACACCAAATTATCCAACCAATTTTAACACCACCTAACCAAACCCTTTTTAAAAAACCACATTACTAATACCATGTACCCATCAGAGATCACCTTATTCTCTACCAACTAACCAACCAAATAACCTCAACTCGGTCATTTTGACCCACCTTTCATAGTTTTTATGACAAACCTTACCTTGGTCATTTTGACCACACTAATTACCTTGCCATACTTGACAACCTTGAAGCCATGCACTAATTTTGTGCATTGACCTTTTAAGTTCCTTGAATCATGACCCATTCATGGTACCAACACCTACGACCATTTTTGTCTTCTTAGGATCACATCCTACTTTTGGACCCCTATGAGTCCAAACATCTAACTTAGAATACTTGGGTTTATAGATGTAACCCATATCAACTATGCCTAAAACTATGGCCTGGTTACCCTATCACTTATCCTTGTATTACCAACCTTATTTTACCAATTACTTCAACTATGAAAACTTAGTCTATATGTGATCTATGATATCCCACATAATCATATTTTTTACACTTATTCATGATTAACTACCCAACTAAACCAACCTTATCACCTACTTATCCACTTGTCAAACTTGAACCCAATTTTTCTTCACCTCATCAATTGCTAATTGAGGGGGAACACCTCCTCCCATACTTGGGGCATCTAACCTTTTTTCCAACCTTCCATTTTTGTTTTGTAGCTTGTTGATACAAACTACACAACAAAAATGAGCAAAATGTAGACACTAAAAATCCATACACTATGGATCTAGATGTTGCACTAACCTTTAAACCACCCCTTATCCCCTTTGGGTTAAATTAATAAAAAATTACCCCTTTAACACACCCATTTACCCCTTTAGCTAATTTAAATATTTAAATAAACTAGTTAATTCCTATTTCCACCTCACCTACTCAAACCCATGGCTAACCTATCGACACCTAGCCTAAAGACCATTTTTACCCTATAACTTAATGACCCTAACTCCCTAAGACTTATTACTCACACATCCCCATTCCCCTTTAAATACCTTTAAACCATTTTTCAATGTCTTAACCACCAATCATTAATGTAAATGGCTAATTTTAGCCATTTTGACCTCTTTTCCCTAATTGTCGATGGTCAACCCTCGACCTATGATGGTTGACTAAGACCATAAATGGTTACATAAAGTGACCCAAAAACCTTTCCTATAATGTGGAATCATAAAATATAGAATTAGGTCACTCAAGGAAAGAATGAAACAAATCTTGGAAAACTAGATCTAATCTAGAACTAGCTGAAAGACTCAACAAGCATCTCATCATCTCAACACAAAGGATTCAAGTGCTATCACTCTGCCTGCATAGCTCTGTGCTCTCAAACATCTTCACCTCCACTCCAAGACTTTTTTCAGATAATAAACTACCAAAAAAAAGCTAATTGTTTGGTTCTTATTTCAAAGTTTTAGTTATTTAGCCTCTATAGTTTTAAGCTTACACCCACTTTCACCTCTCTCCACACCCTTCTTATGTTAGAGTTCTGCATCTCCAAACACTACCTCTTTCACCAAAATAACCACTATCCACTTTTATCTATTTTGAGTGTCAAATCCCTAACTTGAACATCTCTAAGACTCCCTCTAGTCTCCACAACCATTAACCCACCTCAAGCAATGTAACATAACCCTTATGTAACTTACACACAACCTATTCTACCTAGAATCAATACCCTATCAAAAATTATAGCAACTGTTGATGGTCATAGCTAACCACCAATGGTTACCTCTAACCATTTATGGCCACTGTGTAATCTCATTTAAACCAAAATATCAAGCTTATTCTATCTACCAACCTCAACCAAAAACTCTATTTCTTCATCCCTATCACTATATAGAGTTAAAAACAATAACCCAGACAATACTTTGATAGTTAGCATTTATCTTTAATGTTATTTTTAAAAAAATAAGCATTTATTTTGAAAAGTATTTATTTCTTTTTATTAATTACTTTCATTTATGTTATGCAACCTTTATTATCCACATTTTCATAACATTAAATTATCTAAAAAGTGGATTGATAGCCTCTAAGGAAGTCATATACTTCTCTAATCTAGCTCACACTAGGAAACCCACCAACCTACCTAACTAATAAACCATTTTATAGTTTCTATCTTATCTATAGGTCATCCTCCCTAAACAAAGAGAAGTATCTACAACCATCTATATTATAGAGTGCAAACCACATCCAGGTTCTTCTACCTCACCCTTCTTTTAAGTTTTACTATCTTTAAATGGAATATAAGCAAAAAAAAAAAAATAGTGAAAAAATATCTCTTGAAGGTTTGGTTCTAATTATTGTGTAATAGACACACACTTATGGAAAATTAAATTAAAAGAAATGAAATCATACTTGCATGTAATGGAAATTGCATAAATGTAAAACTACAAAAAGGAAACCAAAACTATTTTAGAAGCTTCTCTCACTAGATGATTTGAATTTATAGAAATGTAGGATGCTTATACACATGAAATCACACATAACATATATTCAACAATAAATAATAAATGTATACATAGAGATAATGTATAAAAATATATATTTTTAATGGATGAGAAATTATTTTATTTAACATGAAATAATAAATGTATACACATAGATAATACATAAAAAATCTAATTCTAATAGATGAGAAATAAATTTACCAAATTCATGTGAGTGAAAAATACCTCATTTAGGTTGTATGTGGACTTTTCTCCTCTAATATAGGTGAGTTACTTATTCAAACTATATTTATTTCATAATGTTTATACTATGGCAAAATTATAAGAATATATAAATTATTCCTATCTATGTTTCTCTAACTTTATAACTTAAATAAATTTATCACTATTTATTTTATAACTTGATATCTTTTCCTTATATAGGGAAAACATGTAGTTATTCAAATTATTCCCTAAAATACAATGGTTATAACCTAATATATATATGGTAACCCCCAAAATGTATTATTAGTTGCAATAATACAAATAAAATATTTTGGTGGAACAATAGAACAAATGAAGTGGAAAATAAATAAAATATTTAAGTTATTCATTCCTATATTCATGGAGTAAAATAAGCTCCTTAAACCATGGGATGATTTTAGCTCTAGCTACACACCAATTGTCATAATAAACAATATGCATCTACAATAGTGGTTGTGGTGTACACAATTTAGTTTTTGCATGTTCATATAGTTAATAGATATGAGTGTCTTAGACATATTTGTTACTAAAATTATACAAAAACCATTAAAATATATTATTTTGTATAAAAATGATTAAATTATATCACAATACTAAGAATATGAAACATGTATGACATAAGGTATCAATGAGGGTCATAACAATGGCCAAAATAGAAGGTTTTTAGGATAATAATACATGAGATGAGTGTAATTTATTGGTCTCATCAGTCACTATCTATAGATGTTTATCAATATTAATTGGAGATACTTACCCAGTTTGATGGTAGAAACCCATGGAAAGGAGGATTAAACTAAGGATTTGGGTATGTTTTTCCAAGATAGTATTCAAGTTTGAAATAATTAGTGAGGTTCCTATAACATCATAATAAAAGGGGTTCAAATTTATAAGGTAGTGTGTAGGTGTGAGAGGATGGTAGGTTAAGACCATAGTTGTGTGTGCAAGTCATGCATCATAAATTATTTCAAGTTTTTCATTATTAAAAACTTAATAATAAATTTTAGTATCTACAAATGCCACCCCCATCCCTTTTTTATTATAATCATGGAATTTCTATGGTAAAATGAAAAAGCATACTTGAGTGTGTACAACACTATGTTTTTGGTAGGAATCTAAAATTTCCCTAGTCACCCAAAAGAAAAACTTGCAACAAACATATCGTAGTCAATGTCCATAAATTGTAATTTTAAATCTAAACATTAAATTTTAAAAATATTTATCAAATAAGGATTATACGTATGTGTTGGTGAAAAACATGTTTCCTTTATAACTTATTAGAGATGATGTTTCCTTGTTGACTAATTTGAGAAAGGTGATTTCTATTGAATTAATTGGAGATTATTTCCTCTTACTGAATCATGGAGAAGTTAAGGGTGATGAATCCCCAGTTTTGTCTAACTATGTAAGCCCTTGGGTTGGAAAGACAACATGCCTCAACCTTCATAAATGTGGGGAAAAGTAATTTATGTAAGAACTAAAATAACTACTCAAATAGTATAAATAATGAGAACCACATGATGGGTTCACTATAGTTAATTCCATGAAAATTGAGCTTCATTGATACTTAATATGCATTACTTGTAAAAGCATTAATTAACCACTGGAGTTGGATTTATGTCTTTAAAGTTGTTCACTAATTAGTGTGGATTTTAAAAGTGTTTGAAACTTAACAATTATAATAATTTTCACTAAAAAATGTGTAAATTTGCATGAATTGGTATGTCACCCCTTCTTAAATGTGTCAATTATAAATGATCATAACATGTACGTAAATGAACCAGTATCATACCTCATGAATCTAAAAGTGTGTATATGTGCATGAATAAGTGTCAAGCCTCATAAATATGTACCAACTAATATATAAAACTATTCATCTATATGTTGAACCTTAGAACATGTATCTAAAATGTATGTATTTGTGAAAACCTATAAATATCATTTGTTTTAACTATGTATGAGTATGTACTCAAGTATTTGTAAATTAATTTAATATGCATGACATATCCCCATATAATCTATATTGATCTACCAATATATATCATGTGACTAAACCATCTAATATCTAAACCATTTTTGAGTCTTTAAAATTTGTACTTTGCTTTCAAAATATTGTTTTCTATTCATGGAGGACTCTATCTATATGAAAATCCCATTGTAATTTCCTCCATTTTATATGATGGATGTGTTATGTAAATTAATCATCTCAAAATAAAAATTAGTTGCATAATATCAAGTATAAATATAACATCATGTGTAATCATGTAAACATGTGGAGAGTATGTCATAATAGTAAAATATATTTCAATCAAGGAATGTGTTTAGCATATCTAATGTAGGGAATATAAGTCTGATGACTAGATATATTTATCAATAAATCACACAATACTAACCATCACTAAAATGATAACTTAAAAAGACTACACATTAAATGTCTATGATATGGATCATGGAACCATTCAATCTCAACAAGCTAAACAAGATTAAAATGTCAATAATTAGTGTTTCACATAAAGAACATGACCATATACAAGGGACATAAATATTTCAACAAAAAGGCCAAGGGCCACATGCAAGGGACTTAAATGTATTAGACAATGTACATTAATATGCACCATCAAACAAGGATAAGGACCACATGCAAGGGACATAAATATGTCACATCAAACAAGTCCAAGTCACCACACACAAAAAATAAGCAAAAAATATCCTATAATTTAAGATATTAATATCATCAATAAATCATAGAATAAGTAAAGACTAATCTACACCATCCAAATGTACCAATGTCATATCCTAGTAAAATAAAATATTCATGTAACACTATATAATATAGGAGTAAGTAGCAAGATATGTGTAAGCAATATATGCAAATCAACATGGTACAGAGATCATAAAAGGATATAAGTTATGATAATGAAACATATGGAATAAGATCCCCCCAATATTGGTATGACCACTAGGTAGAGTAAATTCTAACATCTATATTTCCATGTGTAACCTATATGTCATGCATCAAAATCATACCATGAATTTAATGTGTATGAAAATAATATTCCACCTACTAAACATGTGATAAATTTCATATGTAAATAGTATAATTTAGTAAACATGTCATGTTTATGTTCATAATGTTTTATTTATTTTTGAAATATATATATATATATATATATATATATATATATATATATATATATATATTATAGTTTTTAAATAGTTGATATTTTGTATTTTTAACATATATATTTTTGATTTGATCAGGTAAATAAATAGGATTTATAAGGATCCTAAAAACTAATAGTTAAACTAGTAGCAAAGTAAAATAGAGTAAGTCCCAAGGGCTTAAAATAGACTACAACCAAAATAAAATAATCAATAATAAAAAACCTATAGCTAGAAGACCAAATAGTTCTAATAGAAAAGAGAAGTTACTTAGGGGGCACAAATTCCTCTATGAGTTCCTTTCTAGTGTACTTATCCTCTACCTTGTCCTTTGGATTGTCCCTAATATTTCTTGCCCACATCCTTTTACTTGGGACTTTAGTAATGTCCTTCAAGAATATCATATTGGTTTCTTTCGATCCTCCCTCTCTAGGTTATTCTTGGGGGGTTATCCACATCAAGGGATCTAGGAGATGGTTTTGGAGTGAAATAAACTACTACCTTTTTTATTTATACCTATAGGGGATCCTCTGCCTCGCTAGTCTACATGAAATACTATAACACCTTCCTAACCTCTTTGTTAATTAAGTTTCATTCCTTGATCAAATTGACCAACCCTAAACATGCTTTATGGAGTTAATTATTGAACCCCTCTAGCTATCTATTATTTTTTGGATCGACTTAGATAATATAGCCTCACCTTTCCCTAAATATTCCACCACATCCTCCTCTTCAATGATGATTGGTTTAAGTTTGTTAATGATGAGCTGAAGGGTAAGGTCTTCTATGAGAATTTTGGTATTTAGGTTTATAAGGGATGGGTTGGGATGAGGCTAAGGAGAGTCCAATGTTTGGTATTCTTCAATGGATTCCTCCTTCATAAAATAACCCCAATAGAGATTATTTCTTGTGCAATAGGAAAATAAGCCCTTAGTAAATGATGGCATTTTCCTCACTAATTTGAAAGCCAAGGGTAGTAATCTCAATGGATTTTAGAGTTAATATGGTAGGATAATTGAAAATCCTTGGAAATTATTTTATAATAGGAAATGATACATTAAAATAATATTTAATTTACATTCCAATGTTAGTTACTTCATAATCTAAAGGCAAACCTCTCACCAATACCTTGGCAAGTCTATTCGTGAGAACCCCTTTTTGTCCATTTTTATGGGATCATTCAATTAAAATAATTTTTTCATCAGCTCCATATTATTGTATTTATATTTTAATGCCTTTTAAGCATCACAAAACATCTATGTAACATCCCCAATAATATCCTCAATGACACTGATTCTAATGCCTCTCATTTTCACTATTATTTTATTCCAGGCTGAAACAAAATCTTTAGCAAGGTCTGCATCATGATGTATGATGCACTACATTTATTTTGTAAGTCCTCCCTTATGCATATTATTAAATAGCTTATCATTATCATGGACATTTGAGCATGAGAGTGTATCTAGTTTGTCTCTATCACCCCCATGCTCTGTAAGCTAGAGTTTAGATTGTTTGAATTATGAAATGTATATGTCTTCTCCTCATTTTGTTTTCTATTAGTAATAATATTGGGGAGTAATGGAAGTTGCCTCTCCCATATCTAATCATTAATTTACCATGTGTATAGATAATGTGCATAAGCATGAATACATGATAAATGGGATGTAATTTTTGTACATGTGTCCAACTCCACCTCATACTAGGACATGATTTCTTCATTTTGAATGGAATTACTAACATGGGGTGGGACATGGATGCTTTCATTCCAAGTAGATAAAAGGGGTAAAATGAATCCACTATTGGCTAGTAAATCTACCACTCCATTTTATTATTAATACATATGAAAAATAGTGTAAATAATACTGTGTCAGTAATATCATGATTATAATAATGGGAGGGATACATAAAATCTGAAAAGTGTGTTAAGTTATAGTATCAATTGGATGTGAGAGCATGGAAATGTGGAAGAAGGGAAGAAAATAAGTATAATCCATTGTAATTTGAAGCATTATGGCTCAAATATATGTGGGAGGTAGAGGGATATGTAAATTAATAAATGTATATCCTAATTTCATAAGATGCAAGTCTATATTATTTTATGTATGAAAATGTAACACATACTTATATTTTGTTTTGTGACAGTCATCAAATTCAATGCACATTATGCCTTTATTGACTCAAAAGTGGAGATGATTGTGAAAAAGGTTTAGGTTGGTTCCATCAAGTACAGATAGTACCAAATTTTTTTATAACTTATGTTAACAAAAGATACCATGAGGGAAAATACAATATGTTTTATATACACTATATATTTAGGGGTTTTCATGAAAGATAAAGCAATATAGGATCATTATTTGATTTTTTAGATTAGTTAAGTAATATAGAGTCAAAGGGAAAAATATAAGACAAATAAAAGGGATAGAATAATGATAAAGGTTGGACCATAATAATAGGATAATAAAAATAATCTTGAAAAGATATGTAAAATTATATGTTTGGAAGCCAAATAAAAGAGCTCATGCGGAGGTCATGTATCTGGTAGCACATATTTATCAATAAATTGATGAAATCTATCAAATGTATCTAATGTAGTTGTATTTTTATCTAAATATCAATATGTACATTGATCATATGTGGTTTGATACCACTCATCACTATCATGCTTAATTTTCTAATGTGTATGTCGAGTGCTTATAATAATTACAATAGGCTATAAATTATGACTACTATTTAGTTGTAATATTAAATATTTTGAGGGTGTATCAATATTAATATGATTTTTTCAAAATATCTTATATTTTATGTCTTAGATTAAAATAATTGTTTGTGTAAATTCTAACATGTTGATAATAGTCACAATATTCTTGTTATCATTATTTATTAGTGTAGACTTATTTAGATCAAAATATTCTGGAGGTGGAAGAGTGATAAGGTTTCACTCAAGTATCTTCTATAATATTACATGAGTAGGATATTTTAATCTAGAAAATGTCCTCTTATGAAATTTATTAATAAGAAAAGTAAAAGGTGGTGATAAAGCATTTGTCTTTTTAATATGTATATCGATGTCCATCATATGTAAATATAACACACATATGTAATGTAGATGATGTTTATATATATCCAATGTTGGCCCAAAAATAGGTTATAATTCTATCATGAAGTGTGACTTTAAATATGAAATACACTATCTTTAGTCCTTGTGTCAAACTCATTGAGATTGTGTCAAGTGGTTTCCATATCCCATGATATGATTTAATAATAATTTGATAATTTATTCTAATATTTTTCTTATCGATCCCTAATTCATGCAAAAAATTATATGTTTCAAACATTAATTTTTGACTTAACATCAATAATGACTCATTTGGTGAATTTGTGTGATATTACTACATAGATAAATAGTTCATCATATTGGCCCACTATATACTTGATACCTACACTATTTTTTAATTATCTCAAGATGGGAGTATCTTCAATAAATTAATATTTTTGATGATGGACATATGTATCATAAAATTCCATATGATATTATTATATTTATTTAAGGATATGTATATCAATACATGTATTTGAATATATAATTTCCTTATTAGTTTATAAAGATTTTGTGTATCCAAGGCATTTTCATCCCTTATGAGTGGATGTTGTGATGGGATAAAGAATAAATTATAAATTTCTAAAAATCCTTGCCTTATACATATATTTTTTTGTAAATATCTCAATACAAAATTACATAGGGTTGAATTTTTTTCATTTATTGTAAAATACATTTCATTAAAAAGTGTTTGAATATTTAGAGTCAAATTTTCAATAAGATTTTGAAGAGATTTGTTACGCCCTTAACTGTTGGCATGTCTAGGGATATGTGTAGTCAAATTGTGGCTTGCATAACCATTTTTCATATTATTTTTCATTTATTTATGTATTCATATACTTATTATGTCAGACTATGGGTGGCATATTGCCTTGTTAGACTATATATAGGTGGTAGGGTTAGTTATTCATCATCATATTTGAGTATTCATTCTTATTGAAAGCATTTTGGAGGTTGTCCCCTAAAAGTGGCTTATCTATTATTCATATTTTATGATATATTTCAATATAGTTGCGATATAATACTATATATATGATTATTGGTTGAATTAATATCATTCCAAGTGGTATTAGAGCATCGATTTGGGTCATAGTCAGGTTAAAAACCCTAGATCTTGAAATTTGGATATATATTGCAAATGGGTGAAAATTTATTTGAAATGTTTTTACTAGAGTTTATAACTCATTAATTGAAGTTTAAATTAAAATTTTAGCTCATTTGGATCTATTTTTCAATATTTATCACCATTTTAGGGTTTTTCATAAATTTTCTCCATAGCTCTTAATTTGTATAATTTTTCAATTTTTTTTGTATTTTTGGAAACCTTGGAAAAATTTAGTTTGTGTCTATTATTTTATATTTTTATTTGAAGGTTAAATATTTAAAATAAATAGTGGTCAAAGTTGGGTCAATGGGGCAAAATAAAGTTCACCTTCAAGCCTTTGTATGGTTGGTCCTAACACCCACAAACAGGTAAAAGGGAAAGGCACCCCTAAAAATACTTTAAGGGATGATATGGAGTATAAATCATCAGATATGATTTCTCAAATCCAATCAAATATACATGCCCTAATGTAAAAATGTGTGCAGTTCCAAACTCAATTATCAGCAATTCAAAGGCAACTTAATGGCATGAACAATCAATTTCATCAAATCATGACACAATTGGATACCATTTCATGTCATTTACCACTCAACAAACCTCCATTTTTTCCTTTTGGTCCTCCTTCTCTTAATACTAACACTACTAATATGGGACTAGAATCGATGTTGTCAAAAGTAGACTTGTGCAAGTTTGATCATAAGGATCCATTCGCTTGGATCACTTAAATTCAAAAACTATTTGATTTACACCAAGATCCTAGCACTCAAAATATGGTTATGGCATCTCTATATCTATAACCTAAGCCATTCATTTTGTGTTGTTGGTTTTATGATCAAAATAAGAAGACTGGTGCTCCTATTACATGGGTAGTATTCTCTAATGAACTAATGTCTCATTATCAAAAAAATGGTTTTGAAAATTACTTTAACCATAGCCAAACTATGGTAAATAGGAATAGTGAAGAATTGTATTCATCAATTTCAAAATTTATCCTTATGTCTAGAGGATATTATTAAGGAAAATATGATTGACCTTTTTTGGTGTGGACTAAAAGATATTATTCAATTGGAGGTTCATATGTTTAACCCCACAACTATATCCAAAGTTATACCAAGGACATAATTGGTAGAAGAAAATTAGATGATAAAACATCTTCCTTTCACTATTATCTAGGAACATACCTTCCCAACTCCATCAAGAACTCAACCTACCATATTGACATTGTAAAAAATTGAGGAGAAGTGTGATAAAGGGTTGTGTTATAGTTGTGATAGTAAATGGAGCAAAGGTCATCGGTGTGCTAAAAATAAGTTATTTTACATTGAAGGGACTAGTGAAGATGAATAAGATGATGAGGCATCTATTGAGGGTTTTTAAGGACCTAAGGATGAAGCCATATATTCTTAACCTACTATGTCCAACCATGCCCTTGTAGGTATTTCTACTTAGACTTTTAAGGTGGTGGGTTTCATTAAAAAACAAAAGGTCATAGTGTTGATTGACTCAAGTAGTACACACAATTTCATCAATAGTAAGTTGGTTGCTAATTTTAATTATTTCATCTACCTAGCCCCAGAATTTTAAGTCATGATTGTATATGGTGGTATAATTAATTGTTCTAGAAAATGCCATAGTATTAAGTTAGCAATGGCAAACTATTTGCTAGATTATCTTATGTTTGTTATTCCTATGAATAGGACCAAATTTTTTTTGGGAGTATAATGGTTAAACACATTGGGTACTATTGAGATGAATTTCCATGAACTGTTCATGCATTTTTATTTTGAAGGCAAGCTAGTGGAAGTGTAGGGATTAAGAGTTAAATCTCAACAAATGGTTAGTTCACATTAGATGATTAAGATCCTAAAAAAAGGTGATGAAGGATTTGTGGCACACTTATTTTCCATTTATGTTGAAAAAACTAAGGAGTCTACCCACCCTGAGATACAACCAATATTGGATGACCATTTAGTTATTTTTGGACCCATGCCAAAAGGTCTTCCTCTTAGTCATAGTCATGATCATGCCATCAAACTCATTCTTGGAAGTAAACCACCCAACATTAGACCATACATATATCCTTATGCCCAAAAGAGTGAAGTTGAAAAAATAATACAATAATTATTGGAGGTAGGTACCATTTGCCATAGCCAAAGTGAATATTATTCTCTAGTAGTCATGGTATGAAAGAAGGAAGAAACTTAGAGGATGTGCCTAGATTATAGAGAGGTCAAGAAGTTCACTATCAAATATAAGTTTCATATTATTGTAATTGATGATTTTTTAGATGAATTATATGGTGCTATTTATTTTACCAAATTAGATCTCTACTCTACGTATCATCAAATCTGGATCCCTAATGACGACATTCTTAAAATAGCCTTTTGTAAGCATGAAGGCTATTATGAATTTTTGGTCATGCTTTTTGGTCTCACCAATACACCATCCACCTTTTAGAATTTGATGAATATATTTTTTAGGCCATTTTTGAGAATTTTTTTGCTTGTGTGTTTTGATGATATCCTTATTTATAGCAAAAATTGGGAATACCACTTGCCTCATGTGACACGAGTAATCATAGTTCTTGAGCAATAAGAGTTGTATGCTAAACCATCCAAATGTGATTTTAGAGTTTGGAAAGTGGAATATTTGGGTCAAATTATATCACATTAGGGATTAAAATTTGATCCTAAAAATACAAGCCATTATGGAGTGGTAGATTCCCAAGAGACTTAAGAAATTAAGGGGATTTCTAGGGATAACTAGTTATTATCATAGGTTTGTCAAACACTATGGTAGTATTGCAACACCACTCACTTTTTTGTTGAATAAACACTCCATTTGGTGGAATGATATATCTACCAAGGAATTTGAACACTAAAAATGGCTCTATTCACCACCTTGGTATTAGCTAATCTAGATTTTTCTAAGAGTTTTATTGTTGAATGTGATGCATTTAGATATGGTATGGGTGTATTAATCATGCAAGAGAGTAGGCCCATTGCTTTTAAAGACATCAAATTAAGGGTAAAAACTAGTACAAAACCATCTATGAGAAAGAGATGATGTCTATTCTACATTCATTCAAATAATATATACCTTATCTATTGGGTCATCACTTTCAAGTAAAGACTGATCATGATAGCCTTAAATATTTTTTGCAATAGTAGTTATCATCTGAAGAACAACAAAAATGGGTGACAAAAATTTTAGGTTTTGATTTTGAAATATTATAAATAAAGGAAAAGAAAATGTGGTAGTCGATGCACTATCTAGGTGAGATGAACTAATTGAGGCATTGTTATGTGCCATGACCATTTGGCAGGCAGACTAGCTCAAGGAAATAATGGAAGAATGGGAGAATGATAGTATTATCCATGCATTAATTCATAATATATATAAGGGTTTTTATGGGATTGAAAATTTTACTTGGAATGGGAATGCATTATGGTACAAAGATTATATGTGTCAGAATTCTCTTCTCAAATAAAAAAATCTTTCAAGAACTTCATGCATCTCCACTTGGCAATCACTCAGGGTTTTTAAAAACCTATCATAGAGTTAAGAAGGGTTTTTTTTGAAAGGAATCAAGGTGGATGTATAAAAATATGTGATTGAATATATGGTATATTAACAAAATAAAAGTGAAACCATTAAAACCACAGGTCTTTTATAGCCCTTATCCATCCCTAATCAATGATGGGAAGAGGTATCTATGGATTTCATTACTAGATTACCAAGATCTAAAGGTAGAAATTTAATCATGTTTTTTATGGATAGACTCACAAATTATGCTCATTTTATTCTTTATCTCAACCATTGGTGGGCAGTATAGTAGCTTTTACCTTCCTTAATGTAGTTCATAAATTGTGTGGTGCTTCCAAGATTATTGTTAGTGATCGAGATCCCATATTCATTAGTAATTTTTGGACATATTTATTTGCATCATTGGGAAACAAATTGTCTAATATCTCATCCTATCATCCTAAATCTAATGTACAAATTGAGGTAGTCAACAAGTGTCTAGAAACGTACCTTCATTTTTTTGTGTCAGATAAACAAGATAAATGGATTCAATGGTTGCCCTTGGCTGAATGGTGGTATAATAATTCAGTGCATAGTTCATCCAAAATGTCTCCTTCTATGTAATTATATGGATACCATCCTCCATACCTCACTTCACCCTTGAAGATCCACCCAAAGGTATGTGTAGTGGAAGAACACATTCAACATCAATAGGAAGTCCTTGCTAGTTTGCATGAAAATTTAGCTTTAGCCCAAAATTGCATGAAGCAATAAGTAGATAAATATAGGAGTGAGAAACATTTTTAAATTGGTTATTGGGTGTTTGTTTGATTAAAACCATATAAGAATATGTAATTGAAGTAAGGTACAAAGGATAATAGGCTATCTCCCAAGTATTATGGCCCTTATTATCTCTTGTATAAAATTGGTAGTGTGTCCTACAAGCTATAAATTCCTCCATCCACTCACATTCATCAATTATTTCATGTATCTTACCTTAATAAGATAATTATATATAGATTTACCACTCAAAACAAGTTACAATAGTTAGATGAGGAAGGGAGGGTTATTCTTGATCCTGAAGTGGTCCTTTAAATAAATACTAAGTAGTTATGGTTTAGACTGATTATTGAGTATCTGATCAAATGGAAGAATCTACCTTCTAAAGATACTACCTAGGAGGGTAAATCATTCATACAACATTTGAGATTGCTTCAATGTTTAGGAAAACATTATTTTGAAGGAGAGGGGCATACTAAACCCTTAACGGTTGGCATGTCTAGGGATATGTGTAGTCAACTTGTGGCTTGCATAACCCTTTTGCATATTATTTTACATTTATTTATACATTCATATACTTATTATGTCATCCTATGGGTGGAACATGGCTTTGTTAAACTATATATAGGTGGTAGAGTTATTCATCATCATATTTGAGTATTCATTCTTACTGAGAGTATTTGGGAGGTTTACCCCTCAAAGTGGCTTATCTATTATTAATATTTTTGTTATATTTCAATATCATTGTGATATATTGTTGTATATATGCTTATTTGGTGAATTAATATCATTCCAAGATTGAATTTTACCTTGCATAATCATGTTAGATATAGTAATTCTCATATCATGGTCATCTATGAGAATCCCCCTACTTTTTGGGATAGTGGTAGCATGGACCTTCTTATATGGAAAGCCTCCATTAACATATTTAGTAGAGGAAGAACAATAAAATATAATAATACATAGTATGATAGTGGTTAGGGTTTTGGGGATGATTAGGCATATAAATTTCACAAAGTTCTATAGTACTAAAGAATACAATTAGAAGGATGACCCCCAAAATAAAAGGGAACATAAATAAATAAAAATGAAGTCTAATAAAGCACAAGATTAAAATTTGAAAACCTAAAAGGATGAAACCCTAAAGGGTAATCTAAGGTTTTGAATATTTTGATTAATATCCAATTTTAACAATTTGTTTTACCCTAGGTTGGATTATGAAACCCTTAGGATATAAACTAGTATGTGAGTTCAAATTACAAAACATGACATTCAAACATGAATCTGAATATAAAAGATTGAAATAAATTATAATAATTTGACAATTG